>JAJMER010000025.1:0-178344 GCA_030574295.1 Kodamaea arcana
TACTAGCATGAAATGCTAGACCTTTCCTATTTGCGGACACACTCTATAAATAAGTAGTCTTAATATCATAATACATGATTAGCAGTGAGCGAAAGCGAACTGTGATTATAAAAAAACAACAAAAACGCCATCTTTAAGTTCATCTTGGACCCAGTTAAAGACAATATAAAGCTTTTCAATAGAATGGGGGTGAGGATGATGTTATTGTATGCAGTCTGCCCACTTACTAGGTCACAACTTCTTTATCCAAGGGTTGGCACTTAACTAGGACTAATACCCGAATTAGTATTGATATCCCGTAGTCGTGCTCTTAACCTTGGGTTATTGTACAAGTCAACGTGGCATCAGCATTGGAGCACTACTGGTTACACCCCTTTTTACACAACAGATCTAAAACTGTATGCAAATATTGAAGGATAAAACCGGCCAGTGAATCGTAATGATGGCTAAAATTTTTTTGGGTGCAATTTTTTTGCAACATAGTGTTAAAGTTGACAAGTCTTAATAGAGGATTGGAAGATGGATTGTTACATGAGGAGAAGTATAGAATAACCAGCTTCAAAATTTGAGTGTTTCTGAATTCTTCTAAGCTGACTTGGCCTTTTACAAGGGCTTTATTGTTAAGGATGATGCGGTGGCTCAATGGTAGAGCTTTTGATTCCAACTCAAAAGGTTGCAGGTTCAATTCCTGTCCGTGTCAATTCCTTCCTTTTTTTTTTTTTGGTGGGAATTGGATTGACATACTCGATTTATGAACCTTAGTATGAACCTTAGCATACTTACAATGATATGAACGAGCACTATAGCTTCTTGGAGAAAACAATTTTTTGCACCTATAGAAAAATTCTCCAACATTTGGGGAATGCCTTGTAGACTCAGGTAGTCTTGATTCTTTCATTGACCTACTTTAGGCATTTTGCAGCTTAAAATGAGATCTCCGAAACGTCCACTTAAACTAAAGCCATTCGTAATAAAGCCACTTCATCTTAAAATATTTAAACATACAGAAACTAAGAACATGTCAAAAACAATGCACAACCACTTTTTACTTATCGCTATCTGTTGGGCTCCCATTTCAGGCGTTGAGGGGTATCCCGGGAAAGGCCGATTTCCCGGAGCGCAAAGGGCTGAATAATTCAAGATGAGCTAATCAAACTTAAGGAAGAATCAACGAGGAATTGAGAGTATAAGAAAGATCCAAAGGAAGACCGTGATAGAAGTACTACCTAGAATTAAAGAGTTCTACTTTCAAAACCTTAAATCCAATCTCTTTTAATAACTCCGAACTTCGTTAGGTTACATACGCATTACTCCTAGGTAAAAAAGAAAATAAACTCCAACGTATATAAATTAACGAATTCCACAATAAAGTTAGTACTTCACCACGATGTCAAGTAATAAGAAAGTGAATTATCCGTATGTACTTACTATCTCCAAGCTTAGCTCATTTATACTAACAAAAATAGATTCTGGTATGGAGGTGCTGCTAGTATGATAGCATGCCTTGTAACTCATCCTTTAGATTTAGCTAAGGTACGTTTACAAACAGCCACCACTCGAGGTCAAGGACTTGGTTCTATGGTTTGGCAAATCATTAGTAAAGAAGGTCCATTGAAGATCTATTCTGGATTAACAGCTTCATTGTTAAGACAAGCTACATATTCAACAGCTAGATTTGGTATCTATGAGTTTTTGAAAGATACCTACCTGGAAAGTACGAAAAACCCAAAGCCACTGACTGCTGTATTACTTCCAATGTCCATGGTTGCAGGTGCTTTAGGAGGTCTTATTGGGAACCCTTCCGATGTTGTCAACATTAGAATGCAAAATGATTCAACATTACCTGTTGCCCAAAGAAGACACTATAGAAATGCATTCCATGGGATTTATAGAATCATTAAGGATGAAGGTCCATCGACCTTATTTAGAGGATTGACTCCTAATTTGGTTCGTGGTGTTTTAATGACAGCTTCTCAAGTTGTAACATATGATCTTGCTAAGAATTTACTAGTAGATACAGTGAAATTGGATCCTACTAAGAAATCCACTCATTTTAGTGCTTCTCTTTTGGCTGGGTTGGTTGCAACTACCGTTTGTTCTCCTGCCGATGTGGTGAAAACAAGAATCATGAATTCCAAGTCAGCTGCCGGAGCAAGTGCTGCTTCCATCTTGGCAAGTGCGGTGAAGACAGAGGGGGTTGGGTTTATGTTTAGAGGTTGGTTACCAAGTTTCATTAGATTAGGACCACATACCATCGTGACGTTTTTGGCTTTGGAGCAATTGAGGAAGTATAATATTGGAATGCCAAAGGTGAAAGCAGAACATCGTGCTTAGACAAGAGCGCGTAGCGCATTTTGACCATCTTGAATAGCTTAGCACATTTTGATCAGCTTAGCGCGTTTTGACTAGCTTAGCACATCATGACTAGCTTAGCACGTTTTGATCAGCATATCACATTTTGATCAGCTTATTACATCTTGAACAGCACCTAAGTTTAGCATAGGGATCATATATTCGGCACCGCAACCTTGAGATTGAAATCTGGAAACACCTTAGGAGTTTGCATGAGGCACACTGAAATCATTTCCTTGACGATGAAATCATTCCCTTGAAGAAATCATTCCCTTGAAGAAATCATTCCCTTGAAATCCCCTCGATCGACCTTAACATGGCCACCGAAGTTATTTCGAAGCGTTCCGTCAGATATTGATCTGACATACTTTGGAAGGAAGTTACTTCATTACACCTTGCGAGGTCAGATCCATGTAAAACTGTTAATTTTACCTTCAAGCTGTTACTTATGAACCCATTTTCTAGTTTGCTTCTCATTCACATTCATTATGAACTACCACTTCGTTTCACGCAGCTTTATCAAAGCTTATTGGTTCTGGTTTTCTTAGAGAACATCGTTCGTGTATTTAATAGATTTTTAATAGACCTTTGTTATTAATGAAAGTAGAGGTTATAACTAGACATCGGGGGATGATTCTTGATAATGAATTAGCATTGACACACAACCCACTCAAACTCATTCTATACACTCGTAGGCATTTACTTAGATTTCTGAATAGACTTCATCACCTCTACTACAATTAATATTCCGAAACAAGATTACTTGTTCATATTTCATTTCCATATCTTCTGGCTACACTTATTATACTTCACTTCAAGGTGTACTATCTACTTTACGAAAGCATGTTACACTTAGACTACAAATTATACCACAGCAGACTGAATCTCACTCCACTCAAACCAAATCTCACTCCACTCAATTTGGATCCCTCCTGCTTTCTACAACTAAACCTTCCTACAACTTGGTAATTTAGGCAACTTAATATTGCTATATCTTATTTAAATTGCAACTTTGAAATCTTTCGTGAACTATTTAATTGCAACTTTGAAATCTTCTTCCGTGAAAGCATCTTATTGCAACATCATCCTTCCTCCAACTTAAACTTGAAGTTGATCTAATTCAGCCTTTTCAAAAGCTTCCTTTTCAGCTTCCAAAATGTAAGGAATTAAATAATGAGTATCTTCTTCAGCTTGGACAGCCTTGTTTTCTGGCAATAATTGATGAGATAATGCTAACTGATGAGCAGTGAGGATTCTGAAGTTTCTAGTGTAACTTTCAATTTCAGGTAATCTGGAAAGAGCCTTTTTCACAACTGGGGTTTCTTCAATAATCAAATCGTTGAACTTTAATCCCATTTCTCTGTATCCGGCATATGAAGTAAAGAGCTTGGCAGCTGGTACAAGCACCTTGGATAAGGTTGGTCTTGACAAGATAAAGTCAGCTGTCTTAACAATCGATGTGATGGAGGCCATGTTAATGCTTTGGTGGTAAGTGTGCTAGTTTTTTTTTGGTCCACACGTGAGCTTGCTTTTTTTCTGAGTCGATTTTATTGGTTGTTGTTGACTTCCTAATTGGGATGTTTCTTGAGAGGATTGGTGTATGAGTTAATGGTTGCAAATAATCTGGGTAAGTTGGATTTCTTAAGCTGTAAAGTGTAATTGAAAGAGATGGTTGAAGGTTTTGCAGTTTCTCTTTTACAAAATGTTACCTAATCAAGGATTGGTGAATCATTTTACGTTGCCTTACACAGTCTGAGTTCGCTCTACTCAGGGTTTATGTATTGACCAATATATATATAATCTAGTTTATTGGGCGTATTGTCTTTTCAAGAATCATCAACTTAGGTAGTCAACATGAACATTAGGAGTTACATTGGTGCGCACCGGAGTATGCTTATGCCTAAGTATTGGACATTTTGGTGATCGTATTGGACATTTTTGGTGATCGTATTGGACATTTTTGTTGATCGTATTGGACATTTTGGTGATCGTATTGGTCATTTTTGGTGGTCATTTGTGGTGGTCATTTTGGTGGTCAAGGTGGTGGTCATTTTGGTGATCATCATCATTTTTGGTAATCATGATCCCCCACAGCTCAATAATCATTCTCCTCTCCTTTCACCCCAGCAGTACTTGCAAACCCAACACCCGCCAAAACTTGATTAACCCCATCAGCTTCAACTATATCTAAACTCTGTTGATCCTTACATAAAACAAGACCTAAGATCCCACAACTATTAACACCCACGCCCTTATAAGCATTAGTTGATCTTGGAACCATCAACATATACTTTGTTGTGAATATGAAGTTATATGAGATATGCTTCGCACCATTTGCTCTTAACACAGTCAAAGTTCTTTGTAATAAGGAAACAAAAAATGCAGATAAATCATCATCTACCAATTCCGAAGCATCTGGAAGATGAGCAACGAAATGAGCAAATGGTATGTCTGCATTTTGTAATGGTTCATCTCTTACATTTGGAAGGAATGGATCAGATCCATAAGCCAATTTCTCAGCATAGGACACAAATCCTTCTGGTAAAGTCATGAATTGAATATGCTTATGAGGTTGAGAAGCACCACTTTCTGGCCCACTATTATAAAATGCAAACCAATTCCTTGAAGATTGTTCTTTCAACGCAAGCAAAATTGAAAACGAAGCTTGTAATTCATTTGGAGATAATGGGGTTGATTGAGGTTTGAATTCTTTAGTAAGGATCATGAAATGATCTTTAACCGTAGGGAACTTATTAAATACGATTTTGAATTCATTATCAAGTCCATATGTATCTAAGATGGTCAATTCTGGCTCTGGGGTTGCAAACGGGTTTGCTTCAATTGTACCATGTGGTGGTCTATATTCTAATGATGGCAATAATGTGGTTTGGATATCCACAATGGATTTACCAAATTCCTCATGAGTAAGTTTTGATTTCAGTTCATTTGAGAAAACTAGATTCTTTGATTGCGCAGCAACGTCGAATTGGCTGCTTAACTTGGTGTGAAAGTCGCTAGGGAGGGAATATGACATGTTAAGTAATTGGAAGTTTGGTGGTGTGGTGGTTTTTCGCACGAATCGGAGTTCACAATGCCGCAGATCAATTAGAAAGGCATCTCAATTAGCAAGGCATCTCACATTAGCAAGGCATCTCACATTAACAGGTCTCCACATTAACAAGGCATCTCACAACAATTGACAGGGCAACTCAACAACAATTGACAGTGCAACCAAGAATTGAGCTGGCCATGTAGGAGAGATAAAAGTTCGCTGGGGCCAGCTGAGGAATGTAAGTAGTAAGGAAGCTTCATGTAATAACTTCATGGTCTGCCATCCAACCGCCTACATTCACCTCATCAATCGCCTACTTCTACAGTATCTCATTACTCCTTACAAAGTATATCAATCCTAACTTGGTCTCATCTGTGGAATGCGCATATCCCTTGCTGCATCTTGTTTGCAGCCAGTGACAACTAAGCGAGGTTAAAGTACACATAGTGCATAATAACTCCTATGTCCTTCCCACAGAAGACGGATATCGAGATTAATCGTTCAGTTGTTAATTTAAGTTAGGCAATTCTTACTTGAAACATGATAAGGAAACTTGCAATACTTCAACAATAGATATAATTTTCTACAAAGAAGGTTTAATAATCTGGAACAAGGTTACTGATTAAGGTTAATGAGTTCATTGCACTTTAATGTTTCTTTATGAAGTCGGCATTAAGGCTACAAGCAGTGAAAGTCAAATAATAATAAGTTATTTTGAACAACTTAGGTGCAATGTGATCAAGAGTGAACATTGGCTTGAGAAATCAACACTATCCTAGGATAATCAGTAGGGGTGCAAGAATATTTACTACACCACAGAATCACGACATGGTGAGCCAACAAAGAAAAATTATGTGTAATTGTTTCAAGTTCAATCATGGGGTTAGACCAGAGTTTCTTACCCCATCATAATCGTACATATGTCGAATACGTTGAATACAATACATACCTTCGATGTCTTAGAATATCATACATGCCTTGGAATATCATACATGCCTTAGAATAATGTAGCCTTGTTACCGGTAAGTCCATTTCACCAGCCAAGAAGAAGCTTAATACAAAGAATACACTGAAGAAGCTTAATTACAGAATACACTGAAGTAGCTTAATTACAGAATACACTGAAGAAGCTTAATTAAAAATACACTATGAATGTTCATTAATACATAACGTGAATACTAATTTACAACCGTAATACCACGGTGATTACATCTCCCAAACTCCCTCACATCTTCCTCTTGAACCAACTGATAAGCTTCGTGGTCTTCTTTTCAGAATCCCGCTCATTTGCTAACTTCGTAAACCGAGGAGTCAAATCATGCATTGAAAGTGAAAAAGACTTTGTCTTTGAATGCCTAGCGTGTCTTGAATTGGCCATACTATTAGTTGGCAGCTTTGTTGGCACCATGTTCACAGGCAGTGATGCTATAGAAAATATACTACTGCGACGTTGATGCTTTCCTTCGTCAAGAGTGAAAATCGATAACCTTCTTGCTTTGGGCTCCACATTCTTATCTTTCGATTTTTTTGCCTTACTCTCAATTGACTTGTCCAATTTGCCAGACTTGTACTCGGACTTGATAGATTTGTCGGACTTGACATTGTACTCAGGCTTGACATTGTACTCCGACTTCTTGCCAAAAAACGTTGGTGAAGAAACTTCCTTTGATTTCTTCAAATTCAAAGAATTCTTCGCCTCTGGAGTATTCAAAGAACGAGGGAAAGAATTATTAGTGGGACTTCCAAAACCTGGCGTTGATGCCATTAAAGGAGAACCAACCAGTGAAGATGGTAATGACCCACCAGGTGAAGAAGTCGACCGAAAACTAGGAATAGCAGTTAACTTGAGGATTTTCTCTTCAGCAGGCGTCATTGGTCTTCTTGGTGATTTCTTAGGTGATCTGTTGGAATTGGACTCGGAGTATGAAAGCGATGGAGTTTCGGAGTATGATGGAGATGGTGGGATGGATGGTGAAGGTGGTAAATATGAAGATTCCCCACGAGAATTCTCCAAATGCGGAATGGAAGTATAATCCATATGTGATGTGGATGATGAATCCAAATTATTAGTTTTTGACCTTGAGTCAGCAGATTCAGAGACTGCTTCCAAAGTGGGAATGAGCGTAGGTAAAATGTTGGAGGAAGGTTCCATGTTGGAGGAAAGTTCCATGTTGGAGGAAGGTTCCATGTTTGAGGAAAATTCCAAAATGTTTGTGTTGGATGACGATTCCATATGCAATGGTGACTTTGATGTGGATGTACGGTATGTTTCAATACAAGCATCCGATACACCACTAGGAGATATTCTTGGAGAAATATTGACGTTGCGCACTGGAATGGTCTCTCCAACCGCATCAACAATCAATGTACTCTCATAAGACTTCTCATCATCTTCTTGTCTAAAAGTTGAATTAGTTGATGGAGTAGACGTTCCATCATAGCAATGAATCACTATTGCTGGGTTGGTGTCGGATTTATCATGAAGCTTCTTTGATTTACCAATAATATTATCATGCGTGGAAGCTAACGATGAATGGTCTGTAGATTGAACAGTTTCATTACTTGATATCACAGTCGATGAAATGTCCGAATGGACGCTAACTGGACTGGTGGATGATACCTTCAATTTACCCGAGGTAGTAGGGGTGAGTGTGATGGAGGGTGTATCAAGGGGGTTCATAGGTTCCAGAAGGATGTGTGTTGGATTTGTGTTATCCAGGTGCAGTTCCAGGTGCAGTGCCAGGTGTATATCCAGATGCAGTTTATCCAGATGCAGATTATTAGAATGCTGCACCTTTGCATGACCATTCCCAAGAACGTGCGTCGCATCCTCTTGTGGTTCAAGTGTGCTTCTTGCTGTGCTGATCATACCTATCTCCGAGTCATCAATAGCAAGCAGACCTGCATGCGTCTCAGGTTCTAGGATATGCACGCCAAGTCCAGAACCAGGCGCACTCAGATCCCCAGTCCCACTCAGATCCCCAGTCACACTCAGATCCCCAGTCACTTGCACATCCCCAGTCACTTGCACATCCCGCACACTTATGTCCGAAGTATCATTTAATGAAGTCAAAGAACTCGACCTTTCATCATCATTGAATTTTTCTTGGGACGAGCTTCTCATTGGAGGACTCGCAACTCTCTTATAATCCATTGTCAACCTTTGTCTGTGTTGGAACGAAATGATTCTCTTCTGACTATTTGATTTTAAACTAGGTAAACTTGAAGAATGTCCCAATGAACGATCTTTCGTTGGTGGGACAGGTGCTATGTTTGTCCCACTACTATTTGACCGTATGATATTGACACTATCTGAAGAAGAGATTTTCATAGCATTTGATATTCTACTTGATTGATCGTAGAAAGTCTGGTATCGATTTGCCTTCGCACCCAGACGTTTATTTGAAGTCATGGTTGCTTGTAAGGTGGATTGGGGGTTGTAAGGAGCATGCAAAGAACTTGAACTTTCTCTGGACGAGTTCGAAAAGGTTTTTTCAATCAATGGGATCTTCACAGACCGAATACTAGAACATGACAGGTTGGCTGACAAATTGGTATACAATTCATTTGATGGAGTTGCATCTTCTTCTTCTTCTAGTAAATCCCCTTGTTCTTGAATTGGTTGGTTGAAGAGAATGCTTGGTGCATTGAAAGTATAGTTTGGACCGAATGAGGTGTTGGCATATCCAAAATTGGCACTGGAATTGAAATTCCCTGACCCTAAACTACTGGATGGTGAATTGTATGAAGGAGAAGATGGAGCATGTTTGATGAACGGCAGTGCGAGGAATTCATCATCATATTCATGGATGGAACCATTTGAAGTATTAGGATCGTTTCCATATCCGATATGTAAATTTGCATTCAAGATTTCATCAAGGTCGATGATTGGTTCATCCGATCTAAAATCAAACCTATCTGATCTAATTTTGATTGGGGAATGTAAATTCTTTCTTGCTCTTGGAGAGTCAAAGGTGACTTTTTCAGAACCTCTATCAACTTTTGGAGAGTCGAAAGTAACCCTATCATTGATTCTTGGAGTATCATTAACTCTCGGAGAATCAGCTACAATCCTTGGAGAATCTTGAGGTCTTGGAGAATGAGGTCTTTGTGATTTTGGAGATTCTTGAATTCTTGGAGAGTCATGAACCCTTGGTGAGCCAAATGTATATGTGTTATTTGGTGCTCCAGAATTAGCGACATTTGAAAATGCTCCAGAAGTAGCGACTCCAGAAGTAGCGACGTTTGAAAATGCTCCATTCAACGGAGCATTTGAGACGGAAGTGGAAGCCACATTCGAAGACAACCCATATACTAAATCATCTTCATCCTTTGAATTTGGAAAGGAAAATCCTTGCAGAGGTTTGAAATCCTCGAAATTATCAAAGTTATATTCGAAATCCGGATGACTTCCATAAGATTCACTTGGATTTGGATTACTTGAACTATAATTATGTTTGGGAGCAAATAACCCTAGACCCATGGCATCGAAATCCCCAGATATGGCGGCGGACCGTTTATGTTTATGCCTTCGGTTTGGAGTTAAATGTATTTGATTTGGTAAGGATGACATTTCATGGATATGAGTGATCAAGTGTGATCAACGTGGTACTCAGTGGTGAGTCGGGTGATATAATACTCAGTGGTGGGTGATATGATACTCAGTGGTGAGGGATACTCAGTGTGAGTGATACTGTTGAGATATTCAAATAAGCGATTTGTTCAAACTTATGAGATGTTTGCTATCGTGGGTACATATAAAATTAATTTACCTCAAAGATAATTCTGAGATCTGTAACTTATCTGTAACTTCTTAAAATCTTTAACTTCTTATGTAACTTGATCTTTAACTTCTTATGTAACTTGTTAAGATCTTACTTCTTATGTAACTTCTTAAGATCTTAAATGACTAATGACGAAATGAATTTAAGACGTTGAATATAAACAACCTTAATATGCTAATGAGTATTAATATCACTTTAACGTCTTATTATAACCACGTATAAGTTGTATACGTTTGAATATAAAAAGAATGGACAGCTTTAAAGCAAACTTTGCTAATTTTTTTTGTAGGTAGGAAAATTTGTTAGTTGCACGGATTCATTCAAACCAAGGAAGGTGTGAAGGAGTTAACTTGATAGTAAGATATGTTGTTATGTATATGTATATGATATGTATATGTTGATATGTATATGTTGATATATTTAATATATGTAATAAAATATATAGAATATATGTGATGATATACTTGTTATAATATATATACGTATGTTATAATATATATACGTATTTGATATATAGTATGATGTAATATACAATATTACTTAGTATGATGTAACTATTAAGTAGTATTAATGAAAGTAATTAAAGTAATTACGTGTAAAGGTAAATATTGAAGATATTGAGTTGTTTATATAGAATCAGGAGGATGTGCGTATAAATTAAATATAGTCTATCAATGTAGGAGATATTAAAGTTATATAGGGATTTAAATGGAATATTAAATACCTCTTCTGTAAAGTAACCGGATATGTTCAAGTTGGGCTCATGTTCGTAAAATAATGGTATATTAAGGTATATTCAAAGATATGTTAAAATAAAAAGGCATATCAAAATAAAAAAGTTTAAACTTTTCATGTACATTGGCCTTAGTTAAGGGGTTAGAAGGAGGTTGTAGTACAGGGATTCTAGATTAGACTTTTTAATCTGTCAATTTAACCGTATTGGGGATATTGACGATGAGATAATTTCATGATACGCGTCGGTTGCTGAGGGGTGGTGGTGAAGAATACTACGGTTTTATCGGGTATTAGTAGTAATGTAAAGTGTAGGTGGAGTCATATGTAGTCATGTATATTAATGTATACTAATGTCGTTACTACACGGCTTTAATGATAGCAATCAATTCATTTTTAGGAGGTACTACTGTGACATGTTTCAACAAGTATGAAGTATGAATGTGTTCTATACAGGGTTTGACGGACAAAAAGGAGATATTATGTAGATTACTATTAAGCTTTAGCTGGTTATTGAGTATGCTTGGATAAAGTGTGCTTGGATATAAAGTGTGCTTATGCTTGGACATGCTATAAAGTTTGCTGGTATATGTTGGGATGTTGGATTAGTTTTAATCAAGCTGATAATTAGACCAAAAGTAGTTACATAGGGTTAACCATTTATCCTATTCTGTGATAATGTAAGTGAACAATTGAATTCAGTACAGATAAAACATTATACATATCCATTGTTTTATATCTTTGAAACAGTTACAATAAATTATATACACTCGACATGGAACTGACGATGATTTTACATTGAGTGTGGATTAGATCTGGTTGAACGTATCTTCCTTGATGTGGTATTGAAGTGTGGAAGTGATATTTGGAAGTGTAATTTGCTCATCAAAAGAAGAACTATCACTTCGTGGCATTGTGCATAGGCACTTCGTGGCATTTCTTGTGCATGCCATTCCTGGCATTTCTTGTAGGCACTCGTCCATTCCTCGCATTGTAGGCACTCGTCCATTCCTCGCATTTCTTGTAGGCACTTCGTGCCCTTCCTCGCATTTCTTGTAGGCACTTCGTGCCATTCCTAGTGCATCTTTCATTACAATTTCACACCTCCTCTACATAACCTGGAACTATCGTGCCTTACTTTCTGGGTCACCTCATCGCATGCAAGTTGACTCTAAAATTCGCACCCAATGCTATTCCACTAAATCTCATGCAGGTGTACACTGAACGATCGAATCGGGCGAATTGGGGCGCTAATACGATGATAATCCACAGCCTTTCTTGCTTCTATTGACATCTTGAAAGGTTGGATGGGTAATCATTGATGTATATTTGCTGCATTGCAGTTCGTCAAAACGGGTATACTCCAAAGGGTATACTCAAATTCAAAGCATTGATACAACCACATACGATAATTCAGTACGCTCCAGTTATCCTCAAATTCCCTACACGTTATCTACAAATTCCATGTTATCTACAAATTCCTGAGCTCCCGTTATCTACAGTCCCCGTTATCTACATCACTCCCATTGTCTCGAAATTCCCTGCGCTCCATTATAACTTCCGTTATCTACATCTGAAAAATATATTATACATTAATGCAAGATGTTGCCAAAGAATTCACCTAAGCTGTAGATGAAACAGTCTCCATAAAATAACCGCCATATATAAAAATTCCGCATGTACCGGTAAGCGAAGCTGAAATTTAGGGAAGATGGAATGAGGCGTCCGTATGACGTTTATTGTAGTTCTTTTTCATTCACCCCACGGGTCATACCAAGACATCAATATATTTCTATATTTTTCTAGCCGTCTATCCATCTCTAGCCATGTATCGTTCAATGTCTTCCATATCTAGCCATGTATCGATATAATTTCAATGTCTTCCATATCTGCCATCCGTCATTCCTTCTCCCCTGCAGTCTCCCTCATCGTTCGTCTCCCTCATCGTTCGCGCGATCCGTTTCCGGAGAGTCCTAGCCAACCCACGATCAAATGCCCTAAACACTTCGTCTGAATTGCCCAGCAATAACCATATCGCTTGAATGTCCCGTGAATAACCACATCGCTTGAATGTCCCGTAAATACCCACATCACTTGATTTCAACGTGACACGCCTATTTTCTAGATTCGATTGTTCCTGAAGTGGTGAGCCGAAGTTCCCGATCTGTAGGACGGCAGTAACAGGAACAACGTTAACAATACTTCAAACACATATGAAACATTCGCAAACAGTGCAAATAGCCGGCTGAGTGACAAGTGGTGAGTTAAAGTAACTTTTTCACAATCATGTTCCTGACGCGTACTTTGAATTTTGCACCTTGATGACTTGAAAGACATCGCAACCTTGACCTTGACAGGCAACACAACCGAAAGTACACACAATCTGAAGTACACACAACCGAGAGTACAATCTGAAGTACACAACCGAAAGTACACCACAACTGAAAGTACACACAACCTAAAGTACAGCACAACCTTCAGACATTGAAAGTCAATGAGAGGTAAACATTAAAATATGTATTAGCATGGTATAAGAAGGACCCGCTCGCTAACTATTTCTTATTCTTCTTTGTAATTCTTCTCAAAGCCCTTTGCTCATTCTTCATGGTACCATCCACCATCTTATATTTCCCTCTAACCCCTCTTGGTCTACCAGCCAACCCTCTATTCGAACCCATAGCAACAACCAAAGTTGTCTTTGGCTTAACTTGTTGTTTCTTTGTGAATTTCCTCATCAACTTGGTGATTTCATCTGCCTTGTCCTTTTCAGACTTACCACTTTCATCATTAATCACGTCCGACTTCTTCTTCAACTTCTCCAATCTTCTTAATGCTCTATACTTCTTACGGCCTTGTGCTTCCAAAACCTTCTTGATTGGTCTTGCGTTCAATTGCTTGGTCTTTTCCTTGATAGCCATAGCAGCTTCCTTTGTAATAGGTTTAATAATCTTGGAATGTCTCTTTTCTTCATCCACAAACCAATCTGGTAAATCATCTCTATCTCTAAACGAGTATCTATTCACACCTTCATTAATCAAATCATGTTTGTTCATTTGACCAAGTGCAACCTTATGAGCTAATGTCATTGCTTCCACAGTAGCAATATCAACTCTATCTTTTTGAGACACTTTGTTGAATTTCTTGGATAATTCAGATTCATCCTCACTATCCGATTCGGAATCTGGGGCATGTTCTGTTTCTGCTGGAACGATTTCAAAGTCACTATCTTCGTCATCTGAAACTGGTTGAAGAATTGGTTTTCTTGGTTTACTGGTTCTTGAAGATACAACTGGGGCAGCTTCACTGGAATCATCAAGTAACATATCATCACCGAATTCCCCGAAAATGGAATCTGAAGAAAAGAATGCCTTTGCATTCTTGGAAATGTTATCCCTTGTATTCCTATCAGCAATTGCTTGAATATGTTCATCATCATCATCATCTTCATCATCACTACTATCAACCATTTCATAATCCTTCTCCATCAAATTACTATCTGAATCTGGTTCTTCATCTTTTATACCTTCCCATGCTTCATCTGCATCATCACCTCTTGCCTTTCTGGCTCTATTGTTTGCATCTGTTTCTTCCTTTCTCTTTGTATATTTGACGTAATGATCATTCAATTGATCTTCCAAACCATCCAATTCTTCATCTGTTTCTGGAATGACATCATCATCAAAAACAACATGGTCATTTTGTACTTCATGATGTTCATTGAAGATCATACTCTTCTTACCTTGTGCTAATTTATCTATTACACCTGTCTTTTCAGCAAGCTTCAAGTTGAATAAATGTTCAGCACCTGCAGTTGCAGCTTCAATACCAATATTCATATCTGTTAACATATTCATTTGACTTCTTACGATTTCTTTCTGTTTCATTTCATTCGCATTCTTCTTAAGTCTCTTATTCCTTTGTTTTTTCTTATCTGATAACTCTTGTAATTCTTTATCAATTCTTTGATCTTCAGTCAAAGGTTCCACTTCAATGGAAGTTTTTTCTTCATCTGGGGCATCAAGTCCCAATATATCTCTGGCATTCTTTCTAAACTTTAAAATATGCTTGAAATCCTTCTTCCCGAGAACTTTCAAATCTTTAAGACACTCGAGTAATTCAGGTGTACAAGATTTAAGTTTACGTAAGATTTTCCATTCCAAATCATCTTGTTCTGGTTCTACTAATTTGTTCAAACCACCCAACATATTGATTGGATCATCTTCTTTAATAAATTCCATTAATGGTAAGGTATGATACAAGAGGTTATCCCCTTCTTCATAACCTTGTCTTTGTCTTGCCTTTTTCTCTGGATTAAATACCTTTTGCTCATTATTTACCCCGACAGTAGCTAATTCTTCAAATACTTCCTTAGGATCCAATAATCTTGGATCCAACTTCTTTGGAGCTTTATAACCTTTACAAACCACAAAGATTTCAGCGGAAACATTTCTTGAAGCTGGAGGTTTGGTTGCTTCAACTTTTTCGAATAATTGTTGGAATACCCACATTAAATTATTATAATCTCTAGATCTAAAAATCTTAGTTACAAACGTTCCTCCAGCAGCCAAGTTATCCACAGCCAATTTCAAAGCTTGTAATGTTAATTGAGATTGCGAGTAAGCATCTTGAATCCAAGACACACCTACGTTTGGAGCACCATCATGTAAGACTGTATCAGCCTTCCAAGTCTTCATATACCCTCTTAATTTGGATCTACAATCATCTGTTGTAATATCTGATTGAAACACAGTTACATTGGGCATTTGCTTGATAGGAACAATATCAACCCCAATAATTAATGAGTTGACAGGACATAATTGTGAAGCAACTTGACACCAAGAACCTGGTGCAGCACATAAATCAATAATCACCTTGGATTTCTCCAAAAAGTGTCCATATTTTTCATTGATTTGAATGAGCTTGAAAGAAGAACGTGCACGGTATCCCTTTTCTTTAGCAAGGAAATAGTATCTATCTAAACGACCCTTACTATTCTTCTTTTGAATTTTACCCATGTTGGCTGTAAGATGAGATGTCTTGGTTTTGGTGCGACTGGAGTTTTTTTTGCGATGAGATGGACCAAATGATTTGTCGTAGCCGGGAGTCGAACAGGAGGCTCAAAGAGGATAGGTAGTATATGATCTTTGGTGTCGAGCGTGGCTGAAATATAGACTTGTATAGGTACGCTAGATTGTTGTAATTATTTAGGAAATGGTAAGAAAGTTTCCACTGCAAAATGGCTGCAAAGCAGATATACTATGGCCTCTTTTAATTATAAGACAAATTTACAAAGAATTCTTTAAAAACTCTCAAGTTACCCACAGCTTTTCCAATGAGATAAGTGATCCATTTTGGATGTCTATAATTTAGCCAATTACAACTTTTTGCAACCACTTTTAAAATACTTAATATTTCAATACTCGAGCCATACTTAATACTTCAATACATGAGCCATACTCAATACTTCAATAATGTACCATCAAATAATCAAGAAAAGGAATAGTTTAACTTTCATATCAATTTCATAATATGGCAGTCCTGGATTGCCATATAGGTTCAAACTCGAATACACATTAATTACAATATATACAAAATGAAATTATAATATATACACCCCGTCCCTATTATCTTCTTATATTTTCCACTCCTCCGCTTCCCCATCATCCCATTCGTCAATCAAATTCCCATCAATCAGAGCAATATTGCTTTCATTACACAAATGACATTGCTTACACAACACCTCATCCAACTCCTCTTTCCCAACAGCACTAACGTTTTTCTTGAAATTCTGGTATATCTTCTTAAACTTATAATTCCCTCTCAGTTTCAAATAATACCGTATCAAACAATCTTTATGGAAGCCATGCAGGCAATTTGGGAAAACAATGAAAATCTTGGTAAGTAACAAATTCTGACAAATTTGACAAGGTTCTCCTGGCTTTATGATTGCATGAACCTTTGCCTTAGCATCTAACTCTGAAGATTCTTTAATTTGTTGTTTCAAGTTATTTGATATATGAAGGGACTCCTTCATTTCCAATTGTAATTGATTGATTTTATTATTGTATTGATTGAGCGAACGAACAATCTCATCTTTGAAGTTGTTAATTAAAATCGATTCGGGGAATAATGGAAGAAGATCCTTCAATCCGATAATACCCCCACTTGAATTGGAAAGTTCAAGTATATATTTGAGTGTTTCGTTAAGTTTCTTCAGAATGATTGGAGCCTTGTCTGAAGCCTTGTCTGAAACCTTGTCTGAAGCCTTGTCTGAGGCCTTGTCTGAAGTCTTGTCTTCCGTTGAAGCCTTCTCTGAAGCCTTGTCTTCTTGAGGACTTCCTACCGAATCCACCACGTCCAGGCCAGCACATACCCTCTCAATCAAACTCCTCAGAAACATCACCCACAACTTTTTCTTAACACTAAAGTTTTCTTCCTCCAACTTGATCCTACTAACCACAGTTATATCCTGCTCAATATCATTCAAATCGTAATTCTCCAGTTCCAGATTATTAAACTCATCATACTTCCTCAATACAAATTCCCCCAAGTCGTCCAATTCATTGTCCAAAGCCAATTTCAATGCTTGGTCAAATAAGTTCATATCATTGAGTAAGATTAACACTGCGGGCTGAAATTGTTTGTAGGCAAGGCACAAGCGTAATATAAAATGCGAGTCATATAACTTATCCGATCTGGAAGATTCCCTAGTTAAGAACTTCACTATCTGTTTGGTGGCATACGATTTATCTCTAGGGTAAGTGATAAGTAATGAGAGGTAGTAATTGTTGATTTGCTTGTTCTTTACACCTTCATCAAAAATCACCTTCAGCAAGAACTGTACACTGTAATTCTCAGATAAAACTATCTTATCATTGTTCTTGTTGTAAGTTAAGATCGAAGGTAAGAACTTTTCATAGTTGATACCTTCACCAAATCTCAACCAAGTTTCAATGGTACGTTTGGGACTATTGACCAATAATACCGTGGCGTTCTTGCAAATGATGTCATGCCGATTGGGAACATTTGAGGTGAAAAGTTTGATCAGGGTCCGGAGTGCTTCTTTCCAGTTACTTACATTGATATAATAATTCAACATGAACTCAAAATCTTCAATCAATTCCGCATAAAGGAGAAGTTTGGTTGGATAGTGAAGGTCTGTTATCACTTGATATATGGTCTTTCTATCAAAGTGTTGATAATTTTGCAGTACAAACTTTTCGAATTTCTCATTAATCGCTTTAGCAGAGTCGGTTGTAGCTTTGGTAGAGACTTTGACAAGCCCAGTGTCTATTAAATCTCCGCCCGACCTTTCCACATGGTGTAACATCCGAAGTAACAATTCTATAATCCAACTGGATAAAATCATCATTCGAATCTGATTCTTTTCTTGATTTGCAATTTCAAATTTCGAAAGTAAATATTCCAAGAGTAATTTTTCTGAAGTGAAAGAGTTCCTCTCAAGGTTCAAGATCATAAGGCATATTTTCTCAAATGGTTCCGTCAGTTTGGCCAAGATGCGAAGTCCCTTGATTTGTAAATTTACCGAATCTTCATCAACCTTTTCATTTCCAAAGGAACCTCTTTCTAGATAGTCATACCCTTGTTTAATCAACACCACGTCTTTTTTATGATGAACACCTTCTTTATAGTCATCTAATATGAGTAAGGCTTCATCGTATCTTCCCATTTGATAGTAATTAAACCAAACGGATATTGACTCGTTTGAGATTACTAGTTCATATATTGAACTGGAAGTGAAGAGCCAATAAGTTTTCGATGCAAAATCTGCAGTAATCCCAAGAAGTTCTTCATCATGAAGGTGCTTCCTTAAATCTAATGGGGTTGAAGCACCGGATAATTTGTTGATTATAGTAAGAGAATCATTGGATTTTGTGATTAAATGATGAGGAGTTATGATGAAATCGCTAAGGTCTGGAAGTGAAATATGCAGTGGAAGTTCCGAATCATTGGTGGTGATATGCCCGGATGGGGAGATGTAAGCATACAGGGTGGTATTATTTGAAAAGGTGTAATGTTTGGTTACTCCATTGGAAATACCATTAAGGTCTGAATTTATCAGACTTTGATCTAATGTAACCAGTGCACCATCAATCAGACCACCTGAGGAAGTGAAAGTCTTTGGGACATTTTTGAAGACGTTCACCAATTCCCCATACGTAGTATCAAAACAATCCCAAGTATGTTGTACTCCTCCTATGAAGATGGTTATTTGAGTGTTATTATTGGAAAAAGCTATTCCAGATATTACTCCTTTCAGCTTATAAACTTGCTTAACATATTTATCATCTCTTTTTGTTTCATGAGTTATTGGATCATGGGATTTGATCAATGCTACATAAATAGCCCCATCTTTAGTTGATAATAAAAAATCACCAGTACTTCCGAAGGAGTCTGAATCTGCGGTATTTGTCCCAGTGTCAATAAAAACAATATGGTTCACATCCAAGTTTTTAAATCTAGGTAAAATCTTGAAATTTTTATAAGATTCATGAAGGTAGAAATATGTATTATGGTTGACTTGAACAATCAAATGATTGCCATTTGGATGCAACCAAGAATTGGTAATCTTTCCAGGTAGGTTGAACTCATTAACTTTAGATGGATTCTTCAAATCGATCTTATAGATTAATTTGTTTTGGATCAAGTACATTTTATCATTCTGTACAAGTAAGTTTCTTAATGCATGGTTCAATTGGAATTGAAGTTGGACATGTTCGATTTCAAATGTTGGATGGATTGTTTGGACAGACGTCTCTGGGACTTTGGGTAAGGATGTGGAATCATATGTGAGGATTGATTCATTGGATGTAGCAATTGCCATAACGAGGATTGACTTTGATGATAATGTTGATTTAATTTTTGATGATAGTACAATGTAAAAGATAAATAAATTGCCTCTGAGGTTGAATTGGGTGTGGGTGGGAGGTGGTTGGGAGGTTGTTGGGAGGTTGAATTGGGAGTGAATGGGATCTAGGTCGGCTCTTTGTTCTGCTAAATTCTGATAGCGTGCGAATTTAGGTGGTGTAGCCAAATCTCACTACAACGAGGCACCTTCAAGTCAAACGAGGCACTTCAAGTCAAACGAGGTCTTGCTAGGTGCATACCAAAGAAAAGGTAGAAACTCAAATATATGATTTTATCTGAGTTCTATTGACTGTTTGGCCTAATCAAGTGGAGACTGGGTAAGAATAATTGTTCACACTATAGAGATGGAGTTGCAAAAGTATGATAATGAGGGAGAACCAATGCATTAAAGTAAAGGTAGAAAAGTAAGTTATGGTAGAAAAGTAAGTAAACGTAGAAATATTAAGTCCCACATGAGCTCAAAGACTCATACTAATGAAGAGAATCATACTCAAGCAGATAAATAAAGCTAAAGAAGATATACTAAAGTAGGGGTAAATTATACTGCTGAAGTAGATAAAGTTAAAGGGAAGCCTCAATCCAATCCATAGATAAGAGAACGTTACTTCCTCGTACTCTTCGTTCTCTCGTACTTTGGCTGCGAAATAACCTTTACGAACTCTTACTAAATGACCCCTCAAAAATATACAAACCATGGAATTTCATCAATTCCCCTATACAACTCCTAAACTAAACTCTACACCTAAGCTGTTAGCACTGCCCGCTGGTCATTTTTCGCCACACACACACGTGACCGACGATTATACAAAATCTCCGCGAGATCCAGCAATCCCCCCTAACCACAATGAATGTTCTTAAGTACCAAAAGAAGTATCCTGTGTTAGGACAAGATGATATTTTTTCTATAATTGATCAATTCAGGACGCTTGATGTTAATGACCAAGGTTGGGTTGAAAAAAAAGATGTGGTTTCTGCAGTTTCCAAAGGTAGTTACACATATGATCAAGCTAGAGAAGCTTTAAAAAGAGTTGATGTTGATGCTTCTGGTCATGTTGAATTGGATGATTATGTGGAATTGATTGCCAAGTTGAAAGAAGATGATTCTAGTTCGACCGGTGCGACGGTTAAGCTCAACAAAAAGGCCCCCCCTCCAGTACCAACAGCCAATTCCGCTCGTAAAACGTATATTACTGGTACAACCTCCGGTACAACCCATACTATTAATGATGAAGAAAGAACGGAATTCACTCGTCATATAAATTCTGTTTTAGAAGGTGATTCTCATATTGGGAATAGATTACCTTTTGATACTGAAACCTTCCAAATATTCGATGAATGTAGAGATGGTTTGGTTTTATCGAAATTGATCAATGATTCGGTTCCAGATACAATTGATACCAGAGTTTTGAATTTGCCTAACAAAAAGGCATTGAACAACTTCCAAATGTCGGAAAACGCAAACATTGTAATTAATTCAGCCAAAGCCATTGGTTGTGTGGTTGTAAATGTTCACTCTGAAGATATTATTGATGGTAAGGAACATTTGATTTTAGGATTGATTTGGCAAATCATTAGGAGAGGGTTACTTGCGAAAGTGGATATTAAATATCATCCTGAATTGTATCGGTTATTAGAGGAAGATGAGACCTTGGAACAATTCTTACGTTTCCCACCGGAAAAAATCTTATTAAGATGGTTCAATTATCATTTAAAGAATGCTGGATCTCAAAGAAGAGTTGCCAATTTCTCCAAAGATGTAAGTGATGGGGAAAATTATACCGTTTTGTTGAATCAATTACAACCTGAATTCTGTGATTTATCAGCATTGAAGATTTCGAATTTGGGTGAAAGAGCAGAAAAGGTTTTGGAAAATGCCGATGCTATTGGTTGTAGAAAGTACCTTACTCCATCATCTTTGATTGCTGGGAACCCAAGATTGAACCTTGCGTTTGTAGCCAATCTCTTTAATACTCATCCTGGTTTGGATCCAATTGAAGAACATGAACAAATCGAAATTGAAGATTTCGATGCTGAAGGAGAAAGAGAAGCAAGAGTATTTACTTTATGGTTGAATTCTTTGGATGTAGACCCTCCTGTCATTTCATTGTTTGATGATTTGACCGATGGTTTGATTTTGTTACAAGCGTATGAAAAAGTCATGCCTGGAAGTGTTTCCTTTAGACATGTCAATAAAAAACCAGTTGGAGGGACCGAAGTGTCTCGTTTCAAGGCTTTGGAAAATACCAATTATGCTGTTGAAATAGGTAAAGCAAATGCGTTTTCTCTCGTGGGTATTGAAGGTTCAGATATTACTGATGGTAACAAATTATTGACTCTTGGATTGGTTTGGCAATTGATGAGAAGAAATATAACCAATACCTTGGCTCAATTGAGTAATGATTCGAAGCTTTTATCTGATTCCGATATCTTGAAATGGGCCAATGCTCAAGTGATTAAAGGAGGGAAAACAAATACGATTAGAAGTTTCAAGGATCCAAACATCTCCTCCAGTGTGTTCCTTTTGGACATTTTACATGGTATCAAACCAGGTTATGTTGATTATGACTTGGTTTATCAAGGTGATAACATAACGGATGAGGAGAAATATGCAAACGCCAAGTTGGCCATTTCAATTGCCAGAAAGTTGGGTGGTTTGATTTGGTTATTACCAGAGGATATTAATGAGGTTAGAAGTCGGTTGGTTTTGTCATTTGTGGGGAGTTTGATGGTGGTGGCACAATAGATCGCAATGTTGTCCCAATAAATTGTAACTATCAGACTATATATTGAGTTATGTACTATAAGATCTTGATTTGGAGTAGTTTATGTATAAGTGTGCGATAGTGTACTAGAGGACTTACAATAGGACTTAAAATGGTTTATACTGATTTATATTTTAAGCCTGTTAAACTTCTCAGATTATGGAATCTCTCTCCTGTCTCTATCCTGTCTGTATCCTGTCCCTATCATGTCTTATCCTGCCTCTATCCTGTCTCTATCTCTTTCTATCCCATCCAAACTTCCAGCACACCTGCACATACCACCAACCAATAAAAATCCAAAATTCAAACTCTTCATCAACATGTCTGGACCAATCTTACCCTTCACTGAAGCCAACACCAAGAGGGTGTTGTCATTATTTAGAAAGTCATTACGTACAGCGTATGATCATTCATTGAAATTCGATGTTTATAGAGCTGAGACTATTAAAATCAGAGCTCAATTTGATGCCAATAAGACCATTGATAACCCAGTGGAGTTGGAAAAAGTAATTAGACAAGCTAAGGAGAAGTTGGCTTATTATGAGCATCCAGATCCATATATTCCACCTGGAAGACCAGGCGGAACCAAGGACCAGAGGAATATTCAACATGATAATGGGCATATGGTACCAGGTGATTGGTAACTTAATACGTCTTTAATGAAGCTGGTGACCATGTTAACATACATAGAGTTGCTCTTAAGTTATATATACAGGGACTTGAGATCGACGTGCTTGAACATTGTTGGGACTATGGTGCCAACTGATATGAGTTATATTCATAGAGAATTAAATAGTTGACAAACGTTAACTGTATTATTATACAAGATTTATCAAAATAAATATATATAAGAGGTAATGTAGAGCTGGTTTGTAATCTTAGGTTGTGTACTTTGGACTGAATGATTGTTTTTTGTACTAACTGGATATGCGAGAGTATATTGGAAGTTAGATGAATATTTAGTCAAGGTTAGATTGATTGAGATCAAGGTTATACTAATTATATTAAGGCTACTGATTCAAGATTAAGGCTACTGATTCAATAAGATCAAGGCTAAAATACTCCATCAAATCAAGGCTAAAATGCTCCATCAAATCAAAGCTAATTTATTCAATCAAATCAAAGCTAATTTATTCAATCAGATCAAGGCTAACTCGAAATTGATCAATCCTAATTAATTCTTATCATTGATATTTTTCAAATTAAATTTCCTTGCCTTGTCTTGGTTTTTGCAGCCAATCTGATTAAAACTGCAACCTGTGCGAAATTTGCAACCTAATGAACTTCACAATATTCTGGAAAGCCATTCAATTGGCAATTGGATGCCTTATTAAAAATTGTTTGAATAGCGGGATAAGAACTAAAAAGGAGAAATATTCCATTGACCCAAGTCCAAAGTTTGTTGTCAGTTATCCAAGTCCACCGATCATATTTTCCAATTACACGCTGCCAAATACCTTTTTACCAAATGCCATTACACCTTCAATTGTTATCACTCCAATTACGATTATTCCAAGTGCTGTTTGTGGGGATGGTACTAGCACAATGCCTCAGATAGCACCAATTGTTTCATATACAATTGGAAGAATTATGACAAGATATATACAAATCTTGAAAGATCTACAAAGTCCTATGAAAGATCTTATTATACCAAGTCCTATGAAAGATCTTGTTATGGAATACTTTTTCAAGCTTAATGATGAAGTTTCACTTATTCTTTCATTTGTGAATTGGAAGGTGGTTTACTTTGTAAGTCTGATTTTTGCTAGTACTTTTTTATTAGGATGGTTGGCTTGCTTGTATGTTAGATTTAGAGATTATGAGGGGGAAGAAGGATTGAAAGGAGATGAGGAAGAAGGATTGAAAGGAAATGAGGAATTTTATTACGATATTCTTCCTCATAAATCCCGTATTTTTGAAAGTGTTCCAGTTCTTGCAATTGATATTCGTCCAACAACAGGTTCTTCCAAGACAAGTCTTGCGGATGAATCAATTGCTATTGATATTCCTAGTGTTTATCCAATTAAGAAGTCACCATTTACAATCTATTCTCCATTTAAGGAATATGTACCAAATACGGAGTTGGAATCAGCAAATACGACTGAGAATACTTCAAAAGTTACGGACCCAGGAACAGCACTTTCTGAAAATTTGAATTCAAACAAGATGAATACTCCAAATTGGTGTTCCAAATACTTCAATGCACCAGTTATTGATAAAGAAAATCTTTTGTTGAGTGAATTTCAATGCAAAGTTAAGAAGGCAGGAAGTTTACCTGTGGATTTGCAGTGTGATGTTTTAGATATTGAAGACGATATTCTCAATTCTGCAAATCCGATTTATGATGTTTTAGAAGAAGATATTCTCAATTCTGCTGAACTTTCTGATACTTTTCAAGACTCTGTAGATATTCTTGAAGTCTTTACTGAAAATGGTGTTGAGCTTAATGAGGAGCCCATTGGAGGGAATAATAAAGTTGATTCAATTGAAGGGTTCACCAGAATAGTCGGAAGAAGTAGAGGGTCAAGTTTAGAGGGAACAGAAGAAAGTGAACTTATTAAAGGGTCCACTAAAGGGACCGAAGTGGCCATCAAAGGGTCCACTAAAGGAGCCGAAGAGCCCACTAAAGGGACCGAAGCGGCCATCAAAGGGACCATCAAGACCAAAGGAATAATTTCAGAATCCATCTTTATTGAGAAACTTGATGAACCTGATAAGCCCATCAAATCCTCAACACCTCCACAATTGAACTCAACCATAAAATCCTTACTTATATATCCTGATCCATTTTTCTTTGACTTTGATAAGACCAAATTCCAATATCAACACCTTCAATATCTTCTTGAACAAACCCCAAAGGAAAGAATCACAACAATTACAAAGGAAATAAAGAATTTAACAAACGAGGACTCGAATAAGATTCGAAATTTATTCACCTTTAATTTCCACGATGCTGATATTGAATCAATAGTGGATATTTACACTGATATTGTGAGTAAAAACTTGGATCAACTTGTTGGGAAATTGACCGAATCCAACCAAGGGTTGATCTACTTTGTTCATGATTATCTTGTTTATGTTGCACTGGGATTGTCCATCGATCAACTGAAAGCACTTTTCACCAAACTATTTCTGTTTGGAGAACCGTATGAATTGGTAACCCGTTCTGTGGCGTGTGGATTGGATGCGAAAACGTTTCAAAGTTCGGTTCTAGGATACTTGAAACATTATGATAAAATTGCATTACATTGTATCAGGGACTACTTAATTTTTAATAAAGAAAAGATCACGCATGAAGTGATGTATTCTGGATTGATTGAAGAAACTCTTGGGTTTGTTCTTGTCAATGTGGTGCAAGATTGTATGATGAATCCAAAGAAAGAGATTGTTGAAGATTTAACTGAGATTTGTTTGGTAATGGGGGAGGTTTTTACTAAGGATGTTTCAATAACCCTTTATTTGATGGTTATTGAGATGTATGGAGATTTGGAGGATTTGACAATGAGGTCTTCATTCTCTGTTAAGTTATGATTGGATAGTCTTCATTTAGGTTATGATTGGATAGTCTTCATTTAGGTTATGATTGGATAGTCTTCATTTAGGTTATGATTGGATAGTCCTCAATTTATTTAGGTTATGGATAGTCCTCAATGTATTTTAGTTTATGATTTGATGAAGAAATAGGCCTCATTCTCTGTAAGGTTATGCTTTAAAAAAGGTAGTATGATGATAGCAATGTGTGTCTTATTTCACCCAAAGTTGTTGCAACGTTGTGCAACGTTGTTTTTTAACCTTTAGAAGGTATAATTAAATTGTAAAGAGAACAAGCAATATTGTATAGTCATGTAGTGGAAGTGGGTATGTACTGGCTACATTCACCTTCACAGCCAGTGCACCTTTTTTCACACCAACCTAGCGAGGATTTTGCGCTGACGTAGGGACCAAGTGTAAAGTAGATTTAAAATGACATACTTATATTGAATTGATCGGTTTTAAAAGAATTACACTCTTAAGGATTTGTGATATTATCAGTTTCAATTGCAACCCAGTTTCATTATCGTTTCATATCCCAGGTTCATTATCGTTTCATTATCATGTTGTTATTCCTAGGCTCACGTGACCCCTCAGACAAGTTTTCTTTCCGATGAGATGGCCCAAATTTAGTACCCACCAACATGCCTAGATCCAAACGTTCCAAGCTCATTACTCTTGCTCAAACCGACAAGAAAGGTAAAGAAAACAAGACCAGGATCTTTGATGAAGTCAGATCTGCATCAGATACTTTCCAATATGTTTGGGTTTTACAATTAGATGATGTTCGTACCCCAGTATTACAAGATATAAGATCGGATTGGACTGGGTCTAAGTTGATCATGGGAAAGAAGAGAGTTTTAGAAAAAGCTCTTGGGGATACCCCAGAGGAAGAATACAAAGATAATTTGCATAGATTATCCAAGACTGTTTCCGGAGTACCAGGCTTATTATTTACCGATGAGACTCCAGAGACTGTTCAAGCATATTTTGCTGCTTACTCCAAGCAGGATTACTCCAGAGCCAAGTCTAGAGCTCCAATAGATTTTGAAATTCCAGCTGGGATCATTTATTCCAGAGGTGGCCAAATTCCTTTGGAAGAAGATGTACCTATGTCACATTCAATGGAAGAAACCATGAGAAATAAGATGAAGATTCCAACAAAAATGACAGCAGGTAAGGTGACTTTGGCTGAACCTTACAAGGTTTGTACCAAAGGTGAAGTTTTGGATGTTAGACAAGCTTTGATCTTGAAGCAATTTGGAATTGCTGCCAGTGAATTCAAAGTTAAGTTGATTGCCCTGTATAATGGGGAGAACTCTGAGGTTGTGAAATTCTAGAACTTCGCATGATGGATAGCATGCCAATGATTAGAATAATCTTGTACTATAAATTTGCGAGGTTAACGAGGTTAATGAAGAGGGTAACGAGGTTAATGAGGAGGTTATTCTATTTACGAGATCATTGTATTTTTACGTTTAGGTGCCACCTTCATTTTAGGTTACGCACTTGTCACATCTACTCGAACTAGTTGGAATACAACTGGACACTTCTAATTCATTTTCTGGCATTTCATATAAATTTCTTTAGAGTAGTTATAAAATGTAGGGATATAAAAGGCTAATACATTATTGATATAAAGTTGTAAAGTATGAGTTGTGTAAAGTTGCATTATAACTGGAACACTTTAAAGTTACATTATATAAGTTGCACACTATGAAGTTACATTATTATAACTTGCACACTATAAAGTTACATGCACGCTATACAAACCTTCATTAGTCCAGTATATGCACACTAAACAAACCTTCTACTTGCACACTATATAATAGTAATGTATGATGGAACTGGTACTATTGCGATATCTTGACTATGCTATCTATAACTCTTCATGAGGAATATTGATGTGCAAAATGGAGTATGCCATATCATCTTAACATAACTACACTTCCGCACATCCCTACCACTCCTCCACATCCATTTCCCTGGTTTGCACAAAAAATAACTTTGCAACTCCATTACCAACGTTTCTAAAGCCATACTTATTCCCACTTGGAATCTGAAACGAACAACCTCTGGTCACTACAAACTTCCCTCCATTCAACTCCACTTCAACCAATCCTTTCACCACATGGAAGTTATACAATACATCACCCGAATCCCTTAACATCTTCACCCCATCTAGTGGGAATTCTAGCATCCCAGTAGCACTTATATCTCTATTATTTTCAAACAACGCAGCAACCTTGAAGTTGTCAAGCCCATCATCTGAAACGTTAAAGTTCCCACTTTCAGGTGCATATGCTACCAACCTGGGTTCAGCTTGTTCGCCTACAATTACATCTACCGTCTTCTCCCCATCGTCAAACCATTCGGAGCCTTGGATTTCAGGGTCAGACTCATAGTCATACCCTTCCTCTCGCTTCTTCTTGGTGACCTTCCTTCTCTTCACAAGATCCTCAACAACTTCAGGAACATGCACAACTTCTTTGATTTCCTGAAGGGGAACGTTTCTTATATTTGCAACCAACGATGTGTCGGGATCGGAGTTTTCAAACGCCCGGGTATAGATAATCCTCTCGTTTCTCCAGAAAGCAAGCGGAGCGATTTTTTGTCTTCTTGAACGTCGAAGCCCATCAGGTGGTGGTGATGGAAGTGGTGATGCTTCGATGATGTGGCCAGTTAAGGAGGTTTGCTCTCGTGGATGGTAGCTGTTGTCCGTTTCTTGGGATTCAAACATGTCTTGGGTATTATTTGTTCCTTGAGTTCCTTGAGTATTTTGACTGTTAGATTGGGTATTTAGACTTCTAGGTTGGTCATTGCTAGATTGGGTATTATTAAGGCTTCTAGGTTGGTCATGACTGCTAGATTGGGTAAGACTTCTAGGTTGGGTATTATTTGAACTTCTAGGTTGGGCACTCTTAAATTGCGAATTATTGCCTTTTGTCTTACCAAGGGCCATGTTTTTGGTGAAATGGCTCACCTTTTTGGTGGCCCTATTAGTTACTGTTCCACTGTGATGTAGGTTCAATATTCCTTCTGAGTTACTCTCGCGACGTCCACTGACTTTTCCTGGTGTATTGCTTTTCCGACCTATTGCCTTCTCGAGTCGTTGATGACTTGCCCTTACACTCACAGGACTCCTCCTTGGAGATAAACTCACCGGAGTGACCGTATCTGGAGTATTCTGTGAATAATGAAGCAGACTACCTTGCGAAGGTTGAGAAGGAACATACTCATCTTCAAACTCGTCATCGTTGTCATAATTGTCCTCGTAGTTGTTGTTATCGCCAACATCATACTTGTTATTATTATCATCATACTTATCATCATCATACTTGTTATTATTATTATTATTATCATATAGATTGTCATAACTCTTACCCTCCTCCTGATTATCAGGCAATGGAGATCCAAGTGGAGATTTTGCAGCCCTTCCAATCCGCCTACGAGACAGGATTGGCAAATCATAAGACTCCGCTTCTTCATCTGTAAAGTTGATTCTTCGGGCATCAAGGTACTTGGTGGGAGGCTCATCATCGCCGAAAAATTCATCAATGTCCTCCATGTTGTACTTATCTTTGGGAAGGTTTTGTCGTGGCCGGAACCCGGTCTTTCGCGACTTGGAACCAATGTCTAGTAAGTCCATGGTGACAGTGCCTTTGCTTGATGTTTGGTTTTGGCTTGTGTCTGTCGCGGTTTTGAATGACGCGACGGGTCACGTGACGGGTGCGGCGGATATTTTGCAGCCAACTTAGCTTGCCATCGTCCATAACCGAGGCCATTTAGCAGGACACATTAAGGTGTATTTCTAGAGATTGGCAAGATATTTCTACAAATTGGCATGATATTTCACTCGTAGCGAACTTGAAATTACATTGTGAAAAGGTCCCTACTTTTTTCAATTGCTATTTACTTACCATTTACTTGCAATTACTTCAAATTGTATGGCTATGAAGGCAGAAAGCTATGTAGTGAATGTCGATGAGTTTTTCTATGTTATTAAGCTCTCATCAAATAACATTCTATATCACCAGTGATATTTCTTCCAATTGTACGTTAATGAAGTGGGGGGTATAATTGGAGTTTGTAGCTGTCTCCTGTTATGTATTGCCCAATCAACTATTTCAGTTTAATCTGCATAAAGTGTGACAAATGAATAAAATTGATCTGCCTTCGTTCACCAATTTCACTCGACACCTTGCTATGATTCACTCGCCACCTTTGACTATCACTCGCCATGACTATCACTGGCCACCTTTGACTATCACTCGCCAGCTTTGACTACCTCTCGCCACCCTCACCACCTTCACTCACCACCTTCACTCACCACCTTCGACTACGCTCTCATCCGTAAGCTCATATCCCAAATAAACCCCATCGGAATAAATAACATACACCAAAAACCTCACCTCCATGACTCCCGGTGACATATCCCTAACACCCACCCCAACAATTGTCCTAAACCCATTTCGTCCCAATGCCAAACTAACTGCATTTGGGAAGATATGCTCTTGCCTAAATCCATAAATTCCTCTATACTCACATAATCTTTGAATGGAACATAAGCCTTGTTGTGATACCACCACCACACATTGTAGTTGAGGTATCACATGGGAGATCGACATTCTATTTGAGTAACTACTATCCTCGTTAAAAGGAATTGGTAGATCAAATAAGTTTCTTGTGGCAGTATTACATATCAACTCTTTCTTGAACAAACCTATACTTTTGGTTGTTGATACAAAGAGAAAAGTTTCGGGTGATAGATCCTTCCTACTCAATCTATAAGAATTCCCATTTACAGATTGAGTTCTTTTTTGGTTGGTATTCTTATTGTCATACCAATGGTCTATACGTTCGTATTGATCACTTTCAGTTGTAAACCTGGCAAATGCCACCTTCTTCCTTGTAAACAGAACCGAAGGGGATTCGAAAAACTGGATCTCACTGGAAAGTCCCAAATGGCTTGTTTCAACAGGATCAAAAACAAGATCTAAGATGGTTGACTCTTCTATGATTCTTGATATTTCTTTGGCTTCATTTATTCGCAGATCTCCAAAAACAGTAGAAAGCGATCTTACTTGTTTGAAATCACAAGACAGAACGGGTTTGATTGTCCAGCATTGTTCATCTAGAAACGATCGGTATTTGAGAATTACATCCAGGAAAAGGATTCTTTGGAATTGAAAGTTTTTGATTGCTTCAAAGGGGAGTTCCCCACTCAAGGAAGGCAGTCTATTCTGAGATATAAACTCTTCAAACTCCGCCCGCCTCTCTGCTTCTGAAACATTGAATGGCTTTCTTCTAAAGAAATTAAAATCCCCTTCATTCAAAGGTCCTTCATTGATCTTGAAGCTTATTGATAAAACAACCACATCACCGGAGATTAAAGCTGCTGCAATCTCCACTTCAAAAACTCCGTCACTGTCTTCAACCGATACAAACGACACTTCGGGGATATTGTTGAAAAATGAAAATGAATAAACATGATAAAACCGTTCATCAATGGGGTGGTAATAAAATAAATTGACCCCTTCGGAGTTGTCGGAAGTCACTATAAGGTTGTGTTGGTTGTTACTGGAATCCGTGAAAGTAGTGAAGTCGAGTCCCCATGCTGAAGCTAGGAGTTTTATTTGGAAATCAGGTGGGGTTTTTGAAATGGATGTGTTTGAAGTGGGGATGGGGGGGTTGATATTGGGGGGGTCTGTGGGAGGGTCCAAACTTGGAGGGTCTGCATTGGGAGGGTCTGTGGGAGAGTCTGCACCGAGAGAGCCTGAGTTATTTTGAGAGTCGGTAATGGTATTGTTTAAGTTGGAACGGTTTCTAGATAGGCTTGATAAACCTCCTAACTTAATCACCTTCTCTATCCTTTCAGCAAACCAAACATTTACAGTACTATCATCCATACATAAACCAACCACATCTTTCCCCATAAATGTACTTGATTTAAGAAAATTGATGGTATGAGGGAAATGGGGCCATGTTGAACCAATTCGGTCACTCAGGGATGTGAATGGGGGTCTTGTATCCAATATCAAACATGGAGATGGGTTTGGAAGGTGGCCATCAAAAGCGTACAAATATAATTTTGAATTAGATGCAACAATTAAATGACTACTCTTTAGGAGACACACGAGATTGTTTTTAAACCTTCGGCCATTTTCAATTTGTAGCTTACCTACTGGGAGAGGTTCAAGGTTGATTGAATCTTGGAATTTTGTAGCGGGAGATCGTCTAACAAGGAGACTAGGGTTTGATGGGTCAATGGTTTTGAAATTGGGATCGTCGAGAATGAGGTTAAGGCCAGAGTCAATTGCTAGAGTATTGTGAAACTCCCATTTTAAGTATGCCAGTTGACTATCCATTGGTAGGATTACAGGGTGGGTTTTCGGAATGCATCTTTCTTCTGGCGCCGTTTCTGAGGGAAGTTGTGTTTCCACCTCTGTCTGTAGCACCTTTGATTCCTCATTTAACTGTTCTTCATTACTTCGTGTTATTTCAGTATCAATTTCAATTTCTCTGCTTGGCTGATTATAAACCAATTCACCCACCTCATCAGCTACACCGCCTACCTCATCGGCTACACCGCCTACCTCAACACCCACATCACCCACCTCACCCACATCACCCACCTCACTCACATCACCCACCTCATCACCTATAAAAAGAACATCCAGTTCATCAACAAACTCCACATTACCCTCCTCCTCCTCCTCCTCCCCAGACAGCCCGCTGTCTCCATTGATCCCAAACCTCTCCAACACAGCGGCACCCTCTTCCACAATCCCCGGCATCGATATATCAACCTCCGTATCACTCAACCTATAATTCACCTGTCTAACACCCCTATACTTCAAAAACTCCTGGAATGCCATTTCCCTTGTCCCTGGTAAGTGCACCAGGTACGAAATTCTGATCTACGCACAACATGGTTAACCACGCAGATTATAGCAACTTCAGTACTGCCTCCAAAGAAGAAACCCTTCAAACTTTAATTGATTCCTATCAAGCCCTTCTGGATGATACAACCAATTGGGTTGCCAACTTATCCAATTGCTCATCGTTAGTCTGGCATGCTTACCATTCACTTGGTATAAACACCAATTGGACTGGGTTTTATGTCTTGGATCCTGAAAAACACCTGGAGTTGATCTTGGGTCCTTTCCAAGGTAAGGTTGCTTGTCAATCCATTCAATTTGGCAAAGGTGTATGTGGAACGGCGGCTTTATCCAAGAAAACACAATTGGTGAAGGATGTTGAAAAGTTCCCTGGTCATATTGCTTGTGATGGAGAAACTAAAAGTGAGATTGTTGTACCGTTGGTGAGAGAGAATGGTGAGGTTTTGGGAGTATTGGATTTGGATTGTCTTGATTTGGAGGGTTTTGATGAGATAGATGTTAAATATTTGGAACAGTTGTGTGAAGCAGTGGTGAGGAGTTGTAAGTGGTGATTGGGATTGTCTTTGTAGTGACGGGTGAAGATGAACCGATGAAGTGCATAAGGGAAACAGTTTCACTTCAAAAGTATCGTTGAGAGGTAGAAGGTTTTGTAAGGTTGACGAGGAAATTAAGTTGGGTGGTCTATTTATGATAGAAAGTCGAGCTACCAGTTGAATATGCCAATAATTGATATGAAATAAACCTTTCGTCCTCGCTAAGTGTACGCTAAAGCAATTTATAGCGATTCAATGAAAAGAAATTCTCATCGAATCTAAATGAATTTCGCAGCCAGTATCAACCAAGCAACACTCCTCCAGAAATCTCATAACTCTTGCTGCCGCAAATTGATCACGCCCGGGTTGAAATACAGTTCATGATTTGCAACCAAACTAAGTCAAACGGATTTATGTACGCCTTAAATCATCACTTAGTATCTCTTACTTTTCATTCATTCTTGGGTTGCCCATCATATCCTCCAATCAAATAATACATATATTAAAGTATAATACAGATAATCCTCAGAATAGCACATATATCAATACACAGATACAATATAACAAAAATAGACATAAAATACAATGGCACACACAGGTGGACATGTTGCTCAATTCAACTCAAAGTAAAACACAACGGCACGATTCAACCTCAACCGACTCAATATAAAAAGTATTAGATTTGATAGACCCAATTGAAAAGATTAAGCAGCAGGTTATCCAAAAACTCGGGAAGCGAATGTAAGTGTAGTTAGCGAATTAATTTTCAAAGAATGGCAGCGGAAAGTAAGAAGACCTTAAAGGACATTATCCTTGATGGAGCACGATAGAAGTTCACGTAGACGCTACGAGAAACCTCAAAGTGATGGTGAATTCAGGGAAAGTAACGATGAATACAGAATCCAATCCTGGAATATAGGCGTTAGTTAATAAACTTTATTACCCGGCACTGATACTGACTTCATCAGATGCAAAGTCCTCTTCAGATGCCTTCAAAAGTTGTCTTCAGATACCTTCAAAAGTAGTATTCAGATACCTTCCAAAGTCCTCATCAGATTCAAAGTCCTCATCAGATAAAGTCCTCATCATAAAGTCCTCATCATAAAGTCCTCATCACATACAAAGTCATCATCACATACCCTCAAAAGTAAAACTCATCCCTCACAGTTAACTCATCACGTAGGAACTTGATTAATTCACACATCCTAAGCTTCGTTATCATCCTCATTCCTCCTTTGTTCTTCTCTTTCGAAATTATGCCATAACAATTCCTTAGCCTTTTCAACGGCAGCCTCGGTACCTGAAATGGTAAACGTCCTTGTTTCAATTCCCTCAACCTCTTCACTAATTCCAATGGAAGCACCACTTACCTTTCTCACACCTTGAATTCTTGAACCATTTTTCCCAATCAAAGCACCCACGATATCATTAGCGAAATCAATTGAATCGGTGGCAGCAGCAGGTTTCCTTACCACTCTTGAGTCCGGACCAGTCAGTCTCTTGACTGAAGCTTTTGGAATATAATAGTTCGTACCTACAATACTTGAGAAGTCTTCATTCAAACATCTTGAAATGACTCTTAAAGCGTCATATAAGTTATCGACTTTCCCTTGCAATTCCACCAAACGTTCATTTGAATTTGGTAAGAAAGATTTGGAAGCAATCATTGAGATTTCATAATCACCTTGGATTTGTTGGATCCTGGCTCCTTTGGAACCAATTAAAGTACCCATTTGGGCATTAGGTACAAGTAACCTTAAAATCGTGGTCTCGTTCTGGACAGAAGGAGTCGCACTCAATTGCTTCAATGGGAAGAAATTGTAGGTTTCTACTACGGACTCGCAAAGTGCTTGCGAGAAATATGAGAGTGCTTTGGCACAATCATCTAAAGTCCCACTAACCGTTAAAATTCGTTCGTGCGAACCAGGTTGTAACTTGGAAATGCCCGCTTTGGTGTTTGTTTCGGCACGAATGGAATCAATCACAGATCCGTTCTGTCCAATGAGACACCCGGCTTCTTTGGCCAGGACAAGGATACGGTAGTTGATCAAGGCAGTGGACTTGTCAAGTGCAGGAATGATCAACGATGGAGCGTTGGTTTCTTCGCTTTTACTCGGAGCTTCCTCGCTGGTGAATTTGGTATCGAATAATGAGTCTGTCATGTTCGGATGGGTATGATTGGCACGTGGAGATGGGGATGAATTACTCTGCGGTCTGACGGACTTGTTGAGTTTGGTGCATTGTTTGGAAAAGTTCAATGTATCGGGCACGTGACTTTTTGACGATGGGCGATTACTTGTCCGATGGACAAGTTGGAGATCTAAGGAAAGGGCTGAGAGATCAGTATAAGTCTCAAGGAAACTCATGGGTTAGATAGAGTCCAGGCTGATTAGTCACAAGCTACGGTGAATTCAAAAAACACATTTTCAAAAAAATGGAGGAGTTAAGAATCGAACTCAAGACCTTTCCCATGCTAAGGGAACGCGCTACCAACTACGCCACACCCCCAATTACTGTGATGAAATGTTATTCTGAGGTTTATACTAAGGCATACACTTTTCTTAGAGCTCTTTTGGGACTTAAAGAAAGCCTTTAAACTTTACATTGACAACTCTGCATTGATGACTCCTTTTGGTTTCTTGATGTATGAGTATAAAATCTTTATTTGGGCTAAAGTTGTCTAACAAGATTACATTTTCTTAATACTCTCAGAGACATAAATAAAAGGCCATAACTGCGTGTTGTATACTGCCCATAACTAGAGAGTAAAACTAGAGAGTGTTTGCCTTTCATTAATGCCCCTAATATCATGAAATTATAAATCCATTTTTTGGATAATTCTAAATTTTTTTGGAAAATGTTGTTAATTGGAGAGTCAGTGCTATGAAAATTCCAATTTAATATACTTTATATGGGGTTCCAATGGAATGTCAAAGTTAAAGGAAGCTTCCACTTCAACTTCGTTCACTCTCCACCCATATTCCTACACTACACATACTACCTAAATCAGTATATTCTCTAGCTACTATACAATAACAAAATCTACAAGACTACCTTGAAATCAAACAAACACACTCTACTTATTGTAATACGATTGCGCCAAAGTAACAAGTCTCTTGACACCTACATGCCACACTCCAATTTCATCAGAATGCTCAGTGAGAATGGTCAAGTTATAAGAAGCAGCAGGATCAAAAGCCTTGGCTTCAATGGCCTCAACAATATTACCCAACAATGCAATCGTTGGAGCAGTCACCAATTCCGAATTATTCAAATGATCAAACAATACTTCCAATCTAGAGCGGGTATCGGTGACGTGTTTGAAAAACTTTTGAGGAACATGTGGCTCGATTTCATCCAAGATCGCAGTAAGCCCTTCAACAATTGGACGGGTTTCGTTGGTCAAATGGGATCTATCACCTGCCGGGTACTTTTCCTGTACTTCAGGGGTCGCAGGAGCAGCTTGTGGCACTTGAGGTACTTGAGGTGGTGGAGGCGCATACGCTGGCTGAATTGGTGGAGTATTAGCAGCATATTTTTGAGGAGGTGGGGCTGGAGCACTATATGGTGCGTTTCCAAATTGAGGAGGTGCACTTCCATATTGAGCTGATGGGTTTCCAAATTGAGAAGGCCCATTTCCATTCTGACCAAACTGCGCAGCATTATGCGACCCAAACTGAGGTGAAGCATTCGGAGCAAACGGAGCCCCGAATTGTTGAGGTGGAGCAGTGCCAAAGGATGGCGAAGAACCAGCAGTAGGAGCATATGGATTAGGCTTACTTACTGGTGCTTGTTGTTGCAGGATCTGACGTTGAATCTGAGGTGGAGCAGGTTTTGGTAACCCTGGTGAAGCATTTAAAGATGCTTCGGTAGGAGCATACGGATTCTTAGGCGGAGCAGAAGGCGCACCATACGATTGAGACCTATACCCAGCACCAGGATGAGAAGGTGGAGTTGCAGGAGCCCCCGAATCAGGTAAAGCTACAGGGGCATACCTGTTCAACTGAGGAGATGATGCGGATGCAGCAGTAACAGAGCTTGAAACACGGCTGACTGCCTTAGGTGGTCCGCTTGGTGGTGGTCCACTTGGTGGGGCCACGGCGGTTTTGGAGGGTGCCGCTTGGATAGGCAGAGGCGCAACCGTCGCAGCGGCAGCAGCACGACGCGAAGGTTTAGGCTTGAAGGTTTCCGGCAAGTCGTTCCACCCTTCCTTGTTGTCCTTGTAGGAAGCTTGCGGAGGAGGAGGTGGAGGGCTCAAAGCAGCTGGGGGACCAGCGGTTGCATTACTTCCATGTTGAGAAGGGGCATACGGGTTCGCCTTAGCATAAGGGTTATTTACTGCTTGAGGTGGAACGGGCGCACTTTGGCCAGCTTGAGGAAGCGAGCTTGTTGGAGGAGGAGGCGGTGGTGCAAACAGGCTTGGTTGTGTATACGAAGCTTGACCGTATGGACTTGGCTGAGCATACGAGCCAAAGGAAGGAGCAGGCGCCTGTCCAAATGCCGGTTGCCCGTAAGTAAGCGGTTGTTGGAATTGTGATGTGGATTGGCCAAAGGCAGGAGGGGCAGGAGCTCCATAAGGTGCGGCAGCTTGTCCACCATATGGATTAGAAGCAGGGGCTTGTCCACCATATGGATTAGAAGCAGGAGCTCCACCATATGGGTTAGAAGCAGCAGCTGGTCCACCATATGGATTTGATGCCTGCACAGGAGCAGGCGCTCCATATTGCGCAGGGTTTGATTGACCATAGGTGGACTGGGAAGGAGGCGCTTGATTGCCATATCCAGGTCTTCCGTAAGCACCGCCCCTGGCCTTAGGTTCAACCTTCTTCGCTTCAACCTTCACTTCCGGAGCTTTCTTCACAGCCTTGCTAATTCTCTCCTGTTCAATACCAGCATATTCAGCAGGCAAGATCAGTAAGAATTTCTCGGCCAACTCAAAGTCACCATTTCCGGCAATCAAGTTAGTGTACTCCAAAATGGCATTAGCCACAGATTTGATGGACCCGGTTAAAACCCCAGTTTGATTGGAGAGAGACCTGTAGACGGCGATTTTTTCCACAAAGTTGGTCAAAGAAACAAGACGGGCATCTGAAGGAGATGTGATGTCTTTGTTTTGCGACAGCAATAATTGTGATTCGTATGGCCCCAATTCAGAAAGCCAGATATTGGCAATCTTATCCAAAGCATTTCCAGCCAAGTAACATGCGATTGCATTTTCTCTATCGGCAATGGACTTGCGAGAGGCAAGGATCCTATCACCGAGCTCAATGACTCTATCATTGAAGTCATCGGTGGAAAACGCAACGATACTGGCTGCGATTTGCTTCCAATTGGAAACATCCACGTTGGACACAATATCGGAGATGTTCTTGGACGAAACACTGTAAATGATTCTTGATAACTCAGAAGAATGCTCAGCAAAGTAAGCATCACGGACGCTTTGCTTGACCTCGGCGGTGGAGTCAAGGGCAAGAATGAGGGCATCAACAAGAAGATTTTGCTTCAAGCACGAAGCAATGGCTTCGGGAATCTTGTTGGACAAGAGGAGTGTGTTGAGGGTGGTTTCTTCGATGGTGAATGGACCCGATGGAGCGGACACAAGGGGTTTTTCGCTCAAGTGAGAAAAGAAGTCGCCAGTTCCAGTGGATGTTCCAGTGGATGTTCCAGTGGATGCTTCGACAGAAGCATCAGCATCAACTTTCTCAACTTTCTCATCTTCACCGTTAGTAACATTCGAAGATTCACCTAACTTCTTTTTAAACGAATCTTTGCCATTTCCACCAACAATGCCACTCAAAACCTTCCAATCACTTTGATCCTCGTCGGTAACTTTCGCAGCCAATTTCTTCTCAATCAAGGTTTCAAAGTCATCTGTGGAGATTGCTTTACCAAAGTCAGTTGTATCTTGACTGCGACTGACTTTTTTAATATCAATGACACTTTTCCCATCTTGGACCTTAATACTGACCAATTTGGACCCAAACCCGAACGAAACGTTACTTTGACGTTTCAACCAACTTGGAGCTTGCTCTGTCTCGAACTTGACATGGCCCGTATCAAGGCCACCCCAGAAATCGTCACCTTTGACTTTGACTGGGGAAGTATCTTGTAACGATTGGATTGAAATCTTACCATCAAGAGAAGCGGTTGCAAAGACATCAGGAGAAGAAGGAGCAAACTTGGTCAAGTACACCCAATTGGAAGAACTTGGGTATTCACCCAATTTCACTCCTTCAATTGGGTTCCAAAGGAAAATATTATGATCTTGACCACTGGAAAGTAATAAGTTGGGATCTTGCTTACACCAGTCCAAAGACAAAACCCCCGCGTTATGTCCATTCATGATTTTCTCAGGAGCATGAGAGTTTTTCAAATCCCAAGTCATGATGGTTTCATCAGTGGAAGTGACCAATTTGGTATTGATTGTTGGATGCCATTCCACATTGGTGAAATTGGCCCTACCCTTCTCACCACTATAAACCAAATGTAACACTTCTCTTTTACTTTTCAAGTCCCAAATTGAGGTGTAACCACCAGCAGTAGTTGCCAAAATATGACTCAAGGTCTTGTTCCAAGCTACCGAGGTGATTTCATCGTTATTGGTTGTTCCGGGCGTGGTTGGTTCGGCAAATGTCTTGGTGTTCCAGATGAAAAGTTGTCCATTGGCCCCACCAGTTACTAAGATGTGAGGTTCCAAAGAACTAAATTCCAAAGATGTCACTCTACCATTATGTCTTGAAGATCTATGGACATGAGCTTTAGTCAAATCCTTTGTTTTGATCAAGATTTCGGCATCCCAAAACTCAATTACTCCCGTTTCATAGGCTCCCACTAATAACCCAGCGGAATGGCCTTCAAATGGCTTGGACCATGCCAATGCATAGAACTTGTTCTCCACCGTGGCTGTGAATATGGCCTTGTCTTTGTCGTGGAAGGTGTCCCAGATCTCCAACAGAGAAGACGAATCAAAATTGCTGTCAACAGTCCCGGCAACTGACCCAATTGCCAACAAAGGGAGCGTGTCGGAGCTCCAGGCAAACGTCAGAGTCGAGTGGATTTCGTTGATCTTCATGTTGTTGTTCTTGACAGCGAGTTGAAAAGATCTTAAATTCAGGCGCGCGCCGTTGGACGGTCATGTGACAAGGTATGGATTTGAAGGGCATGGTGGGAGTGAATAAGGTGATGTTTGAAGGTGATGTTTGATGGGGTTTTTTAATGAAATTTCTTCACTAGGGATGTATTTTAATATGTCAGGGTAGATTTGTAAAATAACCTAAGCAATCAAGGCTACTCTCGTGTATAGTAGAATGAGTGTTGCAATGACCTGCATACTGGGACAGTGCAATGAGAGCAGACCATGGAACACCATGACTCTGAAGAACACCATGAGTCTGAAAAGTATGACTCTGAAGATCAGCACCATAAATCACCACCAGTTCTCAATAAAGACTAGTCTGATAAGTATCTTATACTTTTAAAATATAAATTATACTTTAAAGATTATGGTAAAGATTACCAGAAGACAGACTAAAATTTACGCACACGAATGAGATTTACGCTAAACCTTCGCACATATCACGTAAACTTCACAGTAACACTTACAATTACATAGACACGTAAACCACACTCAAAATGGACCTCACAGCAAGACATTCTGCTATTGCTGATCACCTTAGAATCCCCACTGATCTACGGTACATTTATGATACGATTGCATCATTATGTGATCCATTCACTCAACCCGAAGAAAATGACAAAATCCTTCTAAGTCTTGATCTTATAGCTGATGTTGTAATTGGAATCAGTTATGGATGGTTTATAGAAGGTGGAACAAACAGGGATGATGATGATAATGAAAGTGGAAGTGAAAATGAAGATGAGGAAGAAGGAGGAGAAATTGAGAAGGATTCAGACTTGAAGAGTTTAGATATCAATTCAATCAAATTCGAACTTTCAATATTATATTATCGTCTTTTAAGAATTATTAATACTAGAATCAATGCCAGTGATGAATTGACCACAAGATATTTGAATAATGATCCTCAACATTATATTGAGAATCTTCCGAGATGGACTCCTCCAATGGAATTGGCGAGAGATGAACTTAATCTTAAGATTATATATTCCATTGAATGTGTTTTACTTCTATGTTTATATAAACTTTTTAAGAAACAAGGTGAATACAATTTAACTTTAAATCCTTACCTTCATTATCTTTTGAAGATGTGGAAATGTCATACCAATGTGATCCTTCTTGGATTAGAAATCGATAGAAGAATTGAATTCGAGAACCATGAAAATAATACAACAGATGAAACTCCAGAGATTGTCAAATTAACTTTGAAAGGTTCAAGTGGTGTACGGTACGTTCTTGCTTGGATCTTGAATCAAAATCCTTCCCTGTTATATGAACAAGTTGATGAAGATATACGAGATTCTAGTTTGATGGACTTTTTACAACCAATGGGTAGGAGTAATGGTGGTGGGATCCTGATTGATATGAGATTGGTTGTGATTGGTATGCTTATATTATCTGGTCCAAGTGATATGAAGGAAAAGACATCAATTGGCTCAAGCACGGATAATGAAGATCAAAGAAGAATTAATCAAAGCAATGCAATCACTGAAATTGGAGATGTTTTGATTGATTTGGAATATGATGATAGGTTTGATGAAGATATTCGATATATATTTGATGATGAAATTGATGAAGATGGGGATGATTTGGAGGAAGAAGAGCCAAAAAATGTCATTCTCCCTCAAGAAACATTAGACCGCAACAGTGATGAGGAGTCAACCAACCAAACAACCCGAGACACTGCAGTTAGATCAAAATCAATTGATTTTGATGAGTTTGGTAGAGATTGGAGAGATGTTCCTCGAGGAGAAAACATCTCGTTCCAACCATGGTTTCTAGAGAAAGTCAAACAATTTGTAATGTTGGCCGATCCCACTCAATCCGATTTCTTCTTTTCAACGTGGGATGAATTGCATTCAACTTTGGAATTCTTATGTACAAATAGTATTGAGGGTGAGAGTGAGGCAGAGAAGAGAGTTGGTCAGGTTGTAATCAACTCAATAGCGAAGGTTATAATGGTGGAGTTGGCTGAAGAGTGGCAGGCAACGTATGGCGCGGAGGGAGCTGAAGGTGCAAAAGTTGAAGGTGCAAAAGTTGAAGGTGCGAAAGTTGAAGGTGCAAAAGTTGAAGGTGCCTCAAAAGTTGATTCAAAAGTAGGCAAAGATGCAAAAGCTTCTGTAAGAGACGAATTGAGTCAATCTGAAACGAATGATGCAACTGACCGAATTTATAAGTACTGGTCTCTGCCTGCGCCCGAAAAGTCCATTCCATCTTCAATAATACCCGTTCTCAGTGTCACCAACTTCGAGTTACTCTTTGTAACCAACAACAAACTCGCCCGTTGTCTCATGGATGAAATGTTGATGTGTCCTGGGTACCGTCGTGTATTAATCTGGTTCCTCACTCATAACATCAACCTCTCTACTTTTTTGATTGATTATATTTACGAGCTCTTAACAGGCATGAGAGGTTCATCGCAACCTCCATATGATTTCACCCGTTTAGGGAAGCTTGAATTGAGTGAGGTTGAGAGATCCATGCTTCTACATGAATTCTTAAACTCCAGTGGGGTTTACCTTTCTGATGGAATGGTGATTGAAGGTGGTTATGAGGTTGTTTTGGCTGATTCAGTCGGTTTGAAGTATATGCTGGTGATATGTCTTATGATAGAGCAATTGATCAATAAAGGAATCATTGATTTAGCTGGGGAAGAGATCCATGATTATAAAGCTGAATTACAAGCATTATTGGTGAATTGGGTTGGAAGGTTACCAGAGGCAAGGAAATTATATTTTAAAGTGTCTCAAGGACGAACAGAAACGGAACCCACTCAAATGTTACAAACATCAAACGCAGAAACTTTAACCAGACTCATAAAAAAGTATTCTTTTATGACAGCTAGTCAAATCTCCGATGATCTTCAAGCAAATCCTTCAAGTACTACGATCTTGGCTCAATTTACTTCCAGTATGGAACTTTTTATAAAACAATATCTCGGATTACTTGACAAAAGAGGTGTGCTCCCGGAAACCGTTCACAAACACTTTTCATTATTTTTCGAGTATTTCAATACATTTTGTAAGATCGAGGTTGTTGCTGAGATTTTATTTAATGCTTTTGAGGGCATTGTTGGTGGTGATAAGGAAGAGGAAGCGGTTGAAGAGGAGGTTAAGTTGGTTGAGGAACTGAAGGAGGATGTTGAAGTGAAGGCTGAACTGAAGGTGAAAAAGAAGAAGAAGAAGGGTAAGAAGAAGAAGTAGTAGTTGAGGGGGGGTAAGAAGAAGGAGGAGGAGGAAGGACCGAAGGAGGAAGGACCGAAGGAGGAAGAAGGACCGAAGGAAGGACCGAAGAAGGAGGAAGGACGATGGAAGAAGTACCGAAGAAGGAAGTACTAATACAAGGCATATTAAAGTATAAGAAGCATATTACATCCTGATGCTATTCTCAAACAAAGTAGCAATTGCTGCGATTTATAGACAATACGATTAAATGAAAGTTACGAAGATTTAAATTGTAAGTTATCACAATTGACTCTATGAGAGTATGAGTTGATAGTTGGAGTTGATAATAATCAACTCCATGAGAGTCGGAGTTGATAGTAATCTTTGCGTTTCAATTAAAATATAGATAGCCATCAACAAACACCCTCACTTACATCTCTCACATACAATTGATATCGGGTAATCCAGGGCCAGGGCCGGACAGGGCCAAGGCCAGGGCCGGACAGGGCCAAGGCCAGGGGCCACTATCACTTTTTCGCCCCCACACTACCTCCCTCATTTGACAGTTGGCTCACCTTCCGACAAGCCAATAATGTTTAAAAGATCCATTGTTAGAGTATCCCAAAGAATGAGTTCTACTATTACACCTGTAAGTAATTGAATTATAAGTTTGGGTCAGAGTACCAAATTCAGTTTTACATGGTACATGGCACTGTCCGTATATTCTTCCCCTATTAACACACAGGTACAAACCGCCAACGCACCCCCACCAGCAGCTTCATATTCCCAAGCCATTAAGGTTAATGGGTTCATTTATGTTTCTGGTCAAATTCCTTATACTGCTCAAAACAAACCATTGAGTGCCAACCCAACCATTGAAGAACAAGCAGAGCAAGCCATCCAAAATGTTTCCAACATCTTGGAAGCCTCCAACTCTTCGTTGAACCATATTGTCAAGGCAAACATTTTCTTGACTGATATGAAGACCCAATTTGCCCCTTTCAACTCTGTCTACGCAAAGTATTTTAATGTCCATAAACCTGCTAGAAGTTGTGTTGCTGTTAAGGAATTGCCATTGGGTGTTGATTTAGAGATTGAGGTGGTGGCCATTGAGAGAGCTGCCAAGTTATAAATACGAGTGGATTGTGTGAGGATTGCGTGTGGATTGCTTGAGGATTGCTTGAGGATTGAACTTGAGGATTGCGTGAGGATTGCGTGAGGATTGAGGATTTGAGAGTGTAATGGAATTTGAATTTCTTAGGGAGTCACAAGTGAGCACTCACCTTTAGTACTTCATACGACTGGAAGTCCCTGGTTTATGCAAATTTCTGAGGTAGTTCCCCACATTAGGCGTTAAGCAACGTGTTTTTGGTGTGGCTTTTGACTCTGTTTTGACTTCTTTACTCTTACTAAGCAGACTAGATTACATAGAGTTTTAGAATATACACATTAAGATTCCAAGACAGGCATTGAACTTGCTTTGATGTGTGATTTTCATATGTATTCTATGATTGGATCGTGATAGGGACTGTCATTCAAAAGGATTGCCTAAGAAGTTACCATTTCTTCTAACATGCATTCGTTTATTCTTGTAAGTACCACTTGTACAGTACGTTGTAACTGATACCAGACAAAACTATTGACTGTCAATTTATTATGGGAAGAAAATATGCAAACCGATTTATCCAAATGTCCCTGAAGAAAAGGGAATGTGGGGAAAAAGCAGTTGGCATCTGATTCTGAACAACGATGGGAATCATCGACCTGGTGGATGTATTAAACTTCATTTAGACTTCATCTGTTCATTCAACTATAACCTAACTCTATATCTAGAATGCCGAATGGTATAGACATAAGTGGTTGATATTTTGCAACCATTGTTTCAGTCCTATTTCAGTACTGCATGTAAAAATTGCAGCCACGATGGACTCCCATGTGGGAACTTCAATTAGAAGGGTCTAATGGGGCTATATATTGGTGAGTTAGAAGTACTCTTACACATGTGGTACGCGATGTAAGGTGGATCAATACAAGTTGTGGTATCAATGAGTGGTGATATGTGTATGTGGTGATATGTGGAGGAGACAATGCGCGTCAATGAGTGGTGATATGTGTACTATTCGTTGTAATGTGCACTATTCGTTGTAATGTGCACTATTCGTTGTAATGTGTACTCGTCATAATATGTAATATTCGTGTAATATGTGTATCATTCGTGTAATATGTATACTATTCGTGATAATATGTATACTATTCGTATGTGAACTTACAATGACGACCACTTCAAATTAGAACACTATCGTAATAGCTATTCTAAACTGCGTATGAACACTGAATTCATTGTAATTTTCATATATGGGTTAAATATATTTACTCACACAGTCATACACCTCACACCCTTCAAATACAATCTCTTGCTATAACAGTTCGTCATGCATGATTACATAAGTCCCCTACTCATTAAAAAACAGTCACTTCCTCACGTGCCCAAACTTTTTCAAGATCCCTGCACATGGACCTTGAAAATTTTCATTGGGGGCCCAGCGCACTGGCAGCCATCAAAAATATCACCAATCTTATTACTATAATCAAAGGTATTCATTATGGCTCAACGTGTTACATTCAGAAGAAGAAATCCATGTATGTATTAAGTATGGTAGTGGAAGGAATGGGAGAAGAATTAGGAGTCACCAGAAGGGTGTAGAAGAAGCAGAGTGGCAATTATGAGTTGAAGGTGAAGAGTTGAGGTTAAGAGTTGAGGTTAAGAGTTGAGGTGAAGAGTTGAGGTGAAGTCTTGTGAAGTACGAGATAATTGGGAAATGAAATAAAGTCCAAGTACTTATGTTATAACCTGGGAATAGACTTTAACTGCTAAACCTTCTAAGAGAAAAGTGTTCTGATTCAAACTTCCTCATCAATTACAACCAATACTAACAATTTAGACAACACCAGTTCTAACAAGATCAAGGTCGTTAAGACCCCAGGTGGAAAGTTGGTAGCTCACCACGTAAAGAAGATTGCTTCTAGAGTCAAGTGTGGTGACTGTGGTATTAACTTACCAGGAATTGCCACCTTAAGACCAAGACAATACGCCAACATCTCTAAGACCAAGAAGACTGTCCAAAGAGCTTACGGTGGATCTAGATGTGCTAACTGTGTTAAGGAAAGAATCGTCAGAGCTTTCTTAATCGAAGAACAAAAGATTGTCAAGAGAGTTGTTAAGGAACAAGAAGAGAAGGAAAAGAGGAGCAAGAAATAGATTTGCGAAGGAACTCCATTGTAAGATTGAGTAAACTGGAACAGGTTTAATTTGTTAATATACGTAAGTTATGTTGTAAGTTTGTAGAGTGTAGAGGTTATATTAGACTATCAACCTGAGAGTGAAGCAACATCAAAGTTAAAAGATGAGCATTGAAAGAAGTAAATCCAGAGGAAAGATAAAAATGGAGCGTTCTTGCCTTGGCTGTCTCTGCAAAGTGATACTTAGGCGATGGGAGTATAATATGAATATAAACGAGTAAGAAGATACACGTTAGACTCACTTAATGGAATAAATCTTAAACTATATGTAGATTGAGGTCATCCTGTTCTATAAGCCTTCGGGAAGAGGTTCCGCACCCATACAAGTTAATCGAGAATGTACACACCAAGTGTGCGACTAATGAGACAAAAGGAAATCAACCACCGTGCTTTAATATGAATCGAACTCTCCACTTTCTGTGCCGTACGAATCTCGTAGTTTTTTCCATGATGCGCCTCAAGGTTTGTTTTTGGAAGAGTGGTAGTTGTGGTTGGTCATTCTTATCTAAAGCTTAAACATAACCCATTGTGCTGGGGTTGGGTACATGATCTATTCTATTTGTTTTATCTGTTCTTAATTTGTTCTATAAGTTGTATTCAATTTGATCTAGCCTTCTATTCAATTTGTTTTATCCTTCCACTCCATTTATTCTCACTTCCACTCCACTTATAGATCCTTCTTAAACCTAGAGATCTTCCTTAGAATTCATACCTATTACTCGCTAGTTTGTATACATATTACTCCGCTATGATTTCGTACACCTATTACTCCGCTAAGAGTTCGTACACCTCATCTCCCTCGTAACCTCTCACTCGCTTCTTATACCTCTGACTTCGTATTTGCAGCATCATCCACCCCTCTCTTATTCAGCCTCTCGCTTCACCCCTCTCTTATTGGACCTTCGATGCCGCGCACCCAAATACGGAGGAAGGGGTTTTCTTTTTTTTGCAATCGGGACAGAATGCATATTGACCCTTGAGATAAGCTGGCTGATAAGAAGTATATAAACATGTTAAGATTCGAGTAGATGAGAAGATTATAAGAGTTTAAGGAGTAAGAAGAAGAATATAAGAAGAATATAAGAAGAAGTTTAAACAATAAGAATAATAAGAAGAATATAAGACAATACAAGTTTAAACCATGGAAGCTTCAAGATTATCATTCTACAAAGAAAACACCTACATTCCTCCTGTTAAAACTACAATAAAAGAAGATATTCCTGAATATCATCCATGTCTAATAGTTCAAGATTCTCAAACAGAAAGCAAGTTAAAGGATTGTGGATGTGCTGATTCATATTGTGTGAAAAAGCATTCAGAATGGATTCCAAGGCCTAAGTAGTGGGTGTATTTGCACTTTATACACTCACACATAAACACTCCACAGCACTCACAGTGATCGAATAGTAATAAATATTAATACTTAATGGCTGTAGAACTCATGGTCTATATGCAGGAGAGATGCGGGCTTATGTATGGAACAATCGAGTGTAGAAGCTAGGGATATAATAGACGTTGGGGTTATTTAGAGTTGGCGAGTTTAAAGGGATTTTTCATGGGAATGAAGTCAATTCATGGGAATCAAATTAAAAGAAGTATTGAGATTATGAGGAAGACTCAAATTGAATGGATGGTAGGTTCAAGACTCAATTGAATTAAAAGGAAGCTTCAATTAGAAGAATGTTTCAATTGAATTAGAAGAAGTGTCAAATCAAATTGGAAGAAGTTTCTTGGGTTGGAATTAAAAATACCTCAAATTAATCAAGTTCACCATTCATGTTGATAATTTTTTCTCTTGACTTCAATCATTACTAGCTCTACTTGGACTTGCCTATAAAGTGTACGTTGCATAGTCCTATGAGTTGCAACTCCCTTCCCCTATCACAACCAACGCAAACCACCACCTACCCCATACACTCCAAACCATATTATCTCCGTTAAATAAACTTTGGAAGATCTGAATGTGGCTTACTTTTCACATGATATCAAGATTGGCTGCAAATACCAATTTCACATGGTAAGGTTGTTTAATGAACCAAATATAAACCCCTTAAAATTACTCAGCATTATAAGTAACAATGGACTTATGTAGATTTCTCTTGGTATATATTTTAATCATTTTGCATCTAACACTATTTACATTTCATTATAAATACATGTAATTGATTATCTAATCCATTTGACTCTATAGTTCGTGGTGGAGATTCTAAAGATTGCTTAAGTGGTGAATTATAATGCAAATGATGGTAAGAATATATAGCACGGGAGGATGGAATGTTTAGACGGGGGAGATGCTTCAGAAGTGGTACTTCACGATTTAAAGCTCACATAAAGCTTTCAACGCTGAAAGTTCAATTCGGTGCTGCTTTGTAAGCTCCTCGTAAGCTCCTCATAATCTCCTCGTAAGCTCCTCGTAAGCTCCTCAAACTCCTCAAACTCCTCATAATCTCCTCAAAGGCTCCTCTTACGCTCACTTCAATCTCCCACCAACTATCCCTCAATTCTGTGCTGGCTCCTGCTTAACCTCCGTAGCAACCTGCTCCCTCTTCCAAAACCTCAACAACAAATCCCCATAATTCTGTAAATCCTCCACACTAATCATCAACTTGAAGTCAAGTAATAACATAAATTGCAATTCCAAATAATTCAATTCCTCCAACGATAACCCTCCAACCTTTGCGTATCTTGAATTTTTATAGAAGACATCACTAAAAAACTTCGAAGAAACGGTTATACCCAGGATCAAAAGCCTATGAATATTGAACAGATCCATAACAAACAATTGTTCGAATTCATCTGGTTCTTCCCTTCTCTTTTTCAAATTATTGGCTCTTTTAGCTATCCTATCGAAATAAACCAATAATGAAAGGAAGATTTCATTGGTGACAGGACAATATTTCAATACTCTAGTCAAGTATGCATAGATGGGGATTTCAGGAACATTGATGCCATGAAATGCCAATACATTGGCAAGATGCTTATTCATTATATCATCCTCCTCATCTTCATCCATATCTGTATCCTCCAGTTTATTCTTTCTTTGGTTTCGAAATTTCTTCTCCAACTTAAGTCTATAACGATACGCTATAGTGTTATCAAAATGATTGGGATGAAGTTTATCATTAGCTTCGACGATTTTGGTCAAAAGACATGATAACATCATAATAAGATAATCAGATGGGAAGTCGATGATATTAAGATGAGAATCATAGGTTGAATCCGAAGATTCAGTGGTTAAACCTTGATTAAGTCCAAGATCTCCAACAGGTTCCAGTAACCCTTTGAAGAACTCGGAATATGACATGTACCGATCAGGGATATTAGGTAGACTGTACGATGGCAGTGGGTTTTGAAGAAGTTGACTCTGTTGAAGTTGATGAGGAGCTTGGTCTTTCTCCTGTTCTTCCTTTTTCTGTTCTCTATCAAATAAATGGGACAGCTGGAACAAGCTTTGACCCGCTGGTCCTGCTTTGACTTGGGCGGGCTGGAACAGCGATTTTTCCGCTTGGAACAGTCCGGGGAGAGACCGTTCAGCTGGGGCTTGATAACTTAGTTGGTCATGTGAGCTTTTGGATTCACTTGGTATGTACAGCACTTGGGCACCACTCTTGCCCAGGTCTTGGTAATTGATTTGGTCACGTGATTGGTGGCCCAGGTCGTGGTACAGCACTTGGCCCAAGGAATGATGGGATTGACCCAGATTGTGACTTTGATGGGATTGGCTTGGATTGTGATGGCTTTGGTTCTGACCTTGATGGCTCGCATTCTGACCTTGATGGCTCGCATTCTGACCTTGATGACTCGCATTCTGATGGGATTGGCCGGGGTTGCCAGGTTGATACACCACTTGAGACCTCTCTTGGATGAACCCATGAGAAACTTGAGGTCTGTCTTGGAACAGGCCCTGGAACAGACCTTGGAACAGGTTTTGTGAGCCTTGAAACAGGCCCTGTTGGCCCTGGCCCTGTCCCGGAGGGCCCTGGAACAGTCCATGTGGACCTGGTTGAAATCCTTGTGGTGGCTGCAGCCTATCTTGAAACAGGCCCCTTTCAAAGCCCAAGACTCTCTCACCTTGGAACAGTCCCAGGAACAGGCTTCCGGGATGACCATGAATTTGTTGGACGCCAGTAGTGGCCATAGCTGGTGGGATTATCCCTAATGAACCTACACTATTTTGATACAGGCTGGAGTATGAAGTGCTCACCACTGTCGGAGTATTATGACTTGAGCGAATATAATTGGTTAATGAATCGGTTTGAGGAGTGGAACCTGAATATGGAATGGACATTGAAGGGAACGTTTGGAACTGAGTCGGTATGAACTTATTCGACGTACTTACAAACTCGGTTTGATTAGATGATAGTAGGTTCCTAGTTAGATTGGACTTGTATACTTCTTTCAACCTACTCTGCTCCTCTTGTAAATCTTCATGTGCTTGCAATTGTTCACGTTCTTCATCAGACATGATTGGGTGGTGGTACTGGTTTTGGTTTTATTAGTGAGAAAAATTTGGAAGAAACTTCGCGGGACAGTGGGACAGGTCAGAATGGGATAGGATGGGACAGGATGGGAAGGATGGGAAGGATGGGAAGGATGGGAAGGGTGGGAAGGATGGATGATACTTTAGTAGGATTTAATTGATTGATTAGAGTATGGAGGTTGAAGTGTGTAAGTGTAGGGTATCATGGTAAATACTGAGTATATATAATAGAATAAAGGTAGTATAGTAGTATAATTAGTATAGTATATAACAGTAGTATAAGCCCGTACAGTACCAGTTATGAAGTACGCAACAGCACAACCAAGTAAGGGTGAACCAAGAGGAATAAACATCCCACCGCGCAGTTAACGAAATTCTAAGTGAATTTTTTCTTTATAATGTCCACTGCCTCCAAGATAACGTTTGCAAGCACATGTGTGTTTGCAGCAGGTGCCTTTGTATTTATTAATTATTCCCAACAGACTGAAAGAGCAGCCATGAGAGTTGGGCCTATTCGTGATGCTGAAAGAATGCAAGCAAAGGAATTGACAAGGAAACAATTTGTCAATGTTTTGGAACATAAAGAACTGATGGAATTGAGGGAGAGGTTGGTTAAGATCCAGCCTTTGACTGATGAGATTATTAGAGGGGAGGAGTCGTGAGGGAGCGATGTGAGGGAGCGATGTGAGCGTAGCGAGCATAGCGATTACGGGGAGTGGTGTGAGCGTAGCGAGCATATCGATCACAGGGAGCGGTGTGAAGGTAGCGAGCATAGCGAGCATGGCGATTCCAGGGAGTGGTGTGAGCGTAGCGAGCGATTATCCTTGCACAGGGAGCGGTGATAGCGAGGCGAGTTCCTCGCACAGGTAAAGAGGATGAGCGTACGCTAAGATTGTATGACATATCGATCGCTGAGATGGTAGGAGATTATAGAGTGATGAAATGGTATGAACGTATAAGCACCGAAATGGTACGAACGTATAAGCACCGAAATGGGAGCGTATTGAGCGCTGAATTGGTATGAGCGTATAGAGCGCTGAGTTATTAACATATTCTGAGATCTGCACTAGTGGTCTCAAGGGTGTGTCATACGATGCGACCTATGGAACTCATAACACCGGATCCATAATGTTAAACGAGCATTGTGCATTCGGGACGTCTAATTTAACGCGTACTTCAAACTTCAACTAAGTTATGAAGTATCACCAGTAGTTGAATGTAATTTGACTGAAGTTTTGAATTGAGATTGGTGTGGTGTTTTAAAGTCTACTTAATGGAATAGACTGATTTCAGTTCATCCATCAACCCAAACAAGTTTAAGTTGTACATTTATTTGCCTTCAATATTGACTTTAACATTTGCCTTCAATATTGACTTTAACACTTGCCTTCAATATTGCCTTCATTTGCCTCATTATAACATTGACATGTCATCGTCACTTCATCAAACAAAACTGAAACATCAAATTCAAACTTCTCAGTTAATGTAAATAGTTAAGAAATGTAAATAGATAATTTAATTCATAAAGAGTACTTTTCTACACTTCTCTGAGTCTATCTTAATACTCGTTCAAAGTATTGCTCGTTTAAAGTACTGCTCAAGTATTGCTCGTTTAAAGTATTGCTCATTGCTCGTTTAAAGTATTGCAGTACCTAAGTCCACACTCTCTACACTCCCTACAATAACTACAATGTTCGTGTTCTTGGAGACACCAAAAGCTAGGAATCGTTTCGCTAAGCTCAACACCTTTGATGTACTATGATGCACTGTTTCTCTCAAACGATAGTTCCGAAGAACCACAGAATCTGCAAATTAACTCGCCTCAGGAAACTTACCAAAACGGTTCGTCGCGGAGAAGATGTTTGACCGTAATCAACTCAAGGAGTCTGGTCAATTCGAGTATTCATTTGTCGTTTGAGATGTGTTTTGAAATTTTCTCTCTTATATAGTACGAGGTCACGTGATGAGCCCTAACAAAAGGTTATAGGTTGATGGTGGACAGTACCACATCCATCTACTGAGGCGCCCATTCAAACCTTCAGAGCGTACTTATACATTTGAACCGAACATTCGATGATTCAGACAGAAAACTATGAAATAAACGTATAAATTTTATGTATTGTAGTTCTTAAGCTTTTCATCTGATTGAACAATCAGTTCAATCAATGTACTGATTGATAATTCTTCAGAATATGAAATTGTAACGTTCAGTCAGTACAGACGAACAAAGATCGCTCAGCTCAATGGCTAAGGCTCACTCAGCTCAATGAAAAGCTAAACCTCACTCAGCTCAATGAAAAGCTAAACCTCACTCAGCTCAATGAAAAGCTAAACCTCACTCAGCTCAATAAAAAAGCTCACGGTTGATACAAATCAATAGGTAAGGTTAAATACAATCTATGGAGCCGTTGAATAGAGGGAATTGAGGGTGAATTGAGGTGAATTGTAGGATTAGCTGAAGGTTTAGCCATATATTATGGTGGTTAGCTCGTATTCTCTAATATGTTTATAAAATCAACTTTGGTTGCAAATATGGATAGAAATCTACAATGACTTGCCATACACTTCTAATGAATTATATTAAGATATCATACATTTGATTGGGAAGTTCCAATGGTAAGGTGAGGATCAGGCGTAGCAGGTGAAGGAGGGGAGGGTGTAGGTGTAATAGGATCAGGTGGAGGTTTAATGGGATCAGGTTCAATAGGATCACAGGTAATCTCATGTGATACTCGTGCAGTTTGAGGTAAAGCTTGAAATACCTGGTTAATGAAGGGACTCAATATTAACCAAAAGTTGGAATACACCTTCATCCATACAATTTCTAATTGAACATATTAAGTTGTATCATGATCCATTCATAATTGAACAAGCAGGATCATGATCCATTCAATTTTTAATTGAAAAAGTAGGTTCATGATCCATACAATTGAATATATCAAGTAGGATCATAAATCATCCTTATTCAGTTGGATGAATATTCCGGACACTTAAATTGATTTGACCCTTACAAGAGTAATCTTAGTATAATACTAATACCTTAGAATGAAGGAGTATTGACTTGATCCTTTATGAAGGAATAAATTTACTTAGTCTTTAATGAAGGAATAAATTTTAGTCTTCAATGGACGAGTAATTGACTTGGTCTTTATGAAGGAAACTTAGTCTTTAATGGCATTGACTTGGTCTTTATGAGTCTTCAATGAAGGAGTAGTCGAAGGAGTTTCAATGAAGGAGTAGTCGAAGGAGTTTCAATGAAGGAGTAGTCGAAGGAGTTTCAATGAAGGAGTATTGGTCGAAGGAGTTTCAGGAGTATTGGTCGAGGAAAACTTACTCAATGAAGAGGTATTGGTCTTATGTAAGGATTATATCTGAATATGCTTGTACACTTTAAAAAGACTCATCATCAACAAAACTTTCCCTATCCTCTGCTTCAAACCCCTCCTCTGTCAGATACAAGATCCCTTGAACCTTTTTACTCAAATCCATGACTGTCAATTCCTTTAATTGTTCGAAATCATTTCTTTCAACCAACTCGTTAATATTTTGAATCAATATTTCGATTTCACGAAGCTTATTGAAATAAAAGTTTCTTTCTGTTTCCAACGTTTCTGTTTGAAGTTTCAATTCCACTGCTTCTTCTTTTAGTTGGGTGACTTGTTGTATAAGTTGATTGGATGGTTCTGACGAGGGTTTTCTTATTCCTCCGTTTGAATTTCCTCCATTTACTGGTACAGTGGAATTTCCAGAATTTCCATGGGTAGTACTTCCATGGGTAGCACTTCCATGGGTAGCACTTCCATGGGTACTTCCTTGAGTAGCACTTCCTTGAGGAACACTCCCCCCATGAGGTACACTCCCCCCATGAGGTACACTCCCCCCATGAGGTACACTCCCCCCATGAGCAACCCCATGATTCACATGATTCTGACTTGCAACTCTCCTCTTGGGAGCAACTTTAGGAGTGATACTACCTATTGAATTGTTTGCACTATTTGTTTTACTTCCTCTACCTCTTTTTTCAACTGCATCATAATCATTGAATCCTCTTGATTCACTCCATAGGCGTTTGAACCATTGTAGTAATTCCAAATTATCTTGTAATCTACATTTCATTAGTTTTTCCACATCAATTACTTTGGTGATATTATGTTTTGTAAATTGAGCTTGTAAGATCTTCCAATTCTGTCGATAATCATACTCCAGCAGTACACCAAACTTAACCTTACTCATTTGAACTCCTCCAAATATACAATCAATCAATTGACAAAACGCAGCTCCAGAACCACATTCTTCGATTTTACGATAATTTAACTCAAGAGTTGTATTGAGCCATTGTAGAAGTTCAGATCGAGATTCCCCAATAGCCATTTCTTTCTTTAAGATACGATTTTGGTCGGTTAAGTGTTTCGTGTTGTTGTTATTTAAGGTTGGTGTATGCAGGTGCGCACTCAGGGTTTTAGGAATGTTAGGTGGAAGGTGAAGGTGGAAGGTGAAGTTGGAAGGTTATAAGGTAAAGTTGCAAGGTTATAAGGTAAAGTTGCAAAGTCCTCTTCTATCACTTTGAATGTTTATTTAATAATTTGATGAACTTGACAACGAGAGTGTTAAGCATTCACTTGTAGTATAATGCAGGAATGTAGTATAATGCAGGAACGTTAGCAGTATAAACGCAGTAATGACAAAGTGCAGGCAATGAATGTACAATGTACACCTTAGCAGGCACTTGATGAGGTAACATACCGATATAAATGAATAATCTACTTAATTCCCTTTAATGGAAATTGGTTATCATCGTTGAATAGTCAACCGATAATATCAGTTTCATGGCATATGAAAATAACATGGAATTGAAAAATTGAATGAAAAATTTAATTTAACTTTATTATTTGCAGCCAATAAGACAATTTTAAAAAAATTATGAAGCTTTTAAAAATTTGCTCAATCTTAAATAGACACTCTACTTTGAAGTATATTCATATGACAACCCCACCCTTTTTCTGGGGAGTAAAATTTCAGTCAAATTATGGGCCATCCCAATTCGGCCACCTCGTCCCTTTTTGGACGTCCCAAGTTCAATTCCCAATGCCGCACTATTTTGCCGGGAGAGCCTCACTACTTCGCCTTTGAATTGGCTTATTATCTTTAACACCATGAGACCAATCATTCTCCTCACATTGCTCAACGTTGCGTTGGCTCTCCCATTTGAAACCAAGGATAAAGTTCTTAAAGTTGGACCTAATGAATATAAGCTTGCTTCCGAATCAGATAAACTTCTCCTCAGAGCTGAGAATATTGGGTTCATTGATGTAACTTCCAAAATCTCCTACAAGGATGCCGTTGCAAACGGATTGATTGCCGAGGGTACTAGTGGACTTTTGCAACAAGTGATGACCTTTGGGGGAAAGCAAATCCCTGAAATCCTTGAGATTCCAAAATATGGATACCCAAAGAATGTTAGTCATCATGATACTGTCTTCAAGTTATTTGATCAAATTGATATCAACGGTGTTTATAACAACCTTGCAAATTTCACATCCTTTTATAATCGTTATTACAAATCTGCAAGTGGATTTGAAAGTGCCAAGTGGTTATTCAAAACGATTGAAGATGTGATTGCCCCAATTAAGGACCGTGCTACCATCAAAAAAATAGATCATAAGACTTGGGATCAATTTAGTATTGTAGTAACGATTCCTGGAGAAATCGAAGATATTGTTGTGATTGGTGCTCACCAGGACTCAGCAAACCTCATTTTACCTAGTATTAGTAGAGCTCCAGGTGCAGATGATGATGGGTCTGGAACAGTCACTATTCTTGAAGCTTTACGTATTCTAGTAGGAGCCAACTTCAAACCTCATAATACCGTTGAATTCCATTTCTATTCAGCAGAAGAAGGTGGACTTTTAGGTTCGTATGATGTTTTTGATGGTTATCGAAATCTGAGTAAAACAGTTTTGGGAATGTTACAACAAGATATGACTGGTTCCACAACTAGAAGTATTGAAAGTGGAGTTGAGGTACATTTTGGATTGATTTCAGATTATACTTCGGTCAATTTGAATGAATTCATTAAATTGATTATCAATACTTATAATGATATTCCATATCATGAAACCCAATGTGGATATGCATGTTCAGATCATGCTTCTGCTATTGAGTTTGGGTATCCAAGTTCGTTTTTGATTGAAAGTCAAATGAATTTGACCCTGAAGTATATTCATACCATTTGGGATACCATAGATAGGATTGATTTCGAACATGTGAAGGAGCATATTAAATTGACCCTTGGGTTTGCTTATGAGTTGGGGAGTGCGGTGGTTGTTTGAGGGGGGTGTATTCAGCCGCAAATTCTTCTCATCTCTTTACAGCACTTCCATGACTACAATGCTTCACGAGATTAACCGTCGCTACTTCCACGAGATTATCCGTCGCTACTTCCACAAGATTATCCGTCGCTACTTCCACGAGATATATCACTACAAGACTTCCAAGAGACTAGCCGGAGGCTGCTTTTACTGAGAGATCGAAGGTTTATATAATTACATGATCAGTTGAACTTTTCTAATAGGATTAAACCAGTTTCAAATATCGTAGGACTGAACAAAACTTTCCAACTAATCATAAATACAAGCCAATAAAAAAACGACAGTATTAATCCTACCCTTTCATTTATAATCTACAAATCTCTTCTATTGTTTTATTATCTCTATACATAAATATTTTCGTCATCATAAGTTATTACCTCCAGGGCATAAGCCAGTCTTCGATTGTCTTGTACTTGTCAGTGTAGTGGGCGTGTATTGACAAATCTTTGGTCTTTTGTTAGACATAACGTGTGTCGCGATTGTTCTGGCATAAGTATCTAACCTTTGCTTAGTAACCTTTGCTTAGTATCTAGCCTTTGTATTTAGCCTTTGCTTAGATTCGCATCGTGCAAGAGAGATCGCACTGTGCAACCTTTGGTTAGATATTATTAGCACCTTCAAGCTTTGCTTGAATAAATCGCACCTTCGGTGCAAGCTTCGCTTGAATAATCACACCTTCGGTGCAAGCTTCGCTTGAATAATCAGCACCTTCGGTGCAAGCTTTGCTTGGATAAATTGCACCTTCAAGCTTCGCTTGAATAAATTGCACCTTCGGTGCTTTAAATCCGGTACTCAAACCACTCCACCTACAGTACGACCTTCACCACTCCTTTCTCTCCCCCCCAATAAACACCCAAATTTCCACATATCATATTGAACCAACAGTTCAAAAGCAACCTTATCATTTCTAAACAAATTGGCCAGATCAATATTTAAAGGCGAATCCGGTTCCGGATCATCCAATAACATTAGGATTGCAAGAACCAAATATTGCAAATTCCAAGCAGGTGACCAATGTTCATCTTTAAGAATATCAAGACAAATTTCACCAGTACTGAAATTTATATTTGGATGATTAATTGGAGTATTCCTAGCAAACTTGATTACAGGTGGTTTCATTGGATATGTAGTAGGACAAGATATATTCAATTCCCATTTCCCATTATAATAAAAGGGCAGATCGCTAATTGTTTGTTTGGTGATTATAGCCCTCCATTCATAGATAGATTCTTCAGCGTTTATAGGTTCTAACTGGAGAATTTGTTTATTATCAGATGGGGTTTTCAAATATTGTTTATATTCTTTAAATAATCTGGACATGATGTGATAGTTTGTAGATTCTTTGATAATATATAAAGATGAATTATTAGATAGATAATTTGGCGTAACTTGTGGTTGTATTTATATTTTTTTTTCTCCACATTTCAGCTGCCGAGGGCCTGTGATATTTGGGGTACAATGAGATGAGATGACTGAGAGTGTGAGTAAGAGTAAGAGTGATATTAAAGATTGATATTAAAGATTAAGGAGATTAAGAGTAATAATGGTAAAGGTTAAAGAGGTAAAGGTAATGAGGAACGTAAAGGAGAGCTAAGTGAGAGGTAAGAGTGAAATTTGAATACTATTTACTGATTATTACTTCACCGGCTTAGCCGTAGTTTCTCTTTAATAAGTCATACCAAAGTTATCTATTATTAATATGGTCATGAAATGAAAACCCCAGCCATTTCCGAACTGGAGTCATCAACGGATGACCTGGAAATAATTTAATAGATTAAAAGTCGACCCAGAGATAGATTAAAAGTCAATAGAGAGGTGTTGAATGATCCGTATACTCCTTCTGACGGGTCCATGTGTAAACATTGAGACGGGTCCGTGTGTATACATTGAGATCCTCGTACCTTGACACAGTTTCCCGCGTAGAACAAACGTACTGTAAACTTAGGTTATGCTTCATTAGCTACAGTAAATTGGAAAGTTATTGTAAGCAAGGTGTCTTATTGTAGCTACCAATGAAGTTTTAAGTTTATCTTGTTTAAAGTTGAAGTTAGCGAACGTGTTCCTGATATTGTTAAGGAGTATAGGACATTTAACTTGTTAAGAAGTTGATATAAAGAAGGCATTATTATAACTATGTAGACTACTCTCACAAGTACGGAAAAGAAAGGTCTATTGTATTCAGTTCTCCAATTTGCTACTTCATGTTTTGATTTCTAAGAATAACAGTACCTATTGTTTTAAGCGACCAAAACGTATTTCATTGTCTTAAATATTCAATATTATCCATATCCCAGTGATTATTATACCATATATTCCAGTGATTATTATATCAAGATATCCCACTGATTATTAAACCAAGATATTCCAGTGATTATTATACCAAGATATCCCACTGATTATTATACCAATATATCCAAGTGATTATTATTCAAATGTGAAGTATCATCAATGTGTCACTCAAACTTGTTTCAAAATGCATATAATCAACTCCCATGGTAAGTGGAATAAACGTTGTAAATTAAGCTGGATACTTATCCATATTTCCAAAGAGAAATGAATGGGGAATATTCCATTGAGTTAGTTTGATTGAATGGAGTTGCTGAATGTGGTGTGTGTGTATTCACACACTGGCATGTGTTGTAATTCATGAACCTCTGCCATGTAAGATCGTGGATATTGAAGGAGTTCCAACCCCAAGTGTAAAGGTGTATTAAGAGTAATTACTATAAAGTACTATGATGAAATTAACCAGGAGGACTATCTACGTTAGTTCATATTGCCTCTTATGACTGAAGAGTATTAGAATTCATCAGATGTGGTAGGCTACGAGAAACAGGACAGTATTGGTCTGGAAAGTATGATGAGAAGAATACTGTTGCAAAAATCATATAACTGCCACATTTTGAATGGGAACACTGGAAATATCGAGTAAGAAGATGTATCACCAGAAATAGCCTTTATCTGAGAGTACCTGGGTAATAATCTCTTGAATATTGTGAGATTTGGTTCTTTGCCTGATTCCTTTGCCTGATATTTGGTTAAGGAGAACGAATACCCGGCATATTTATCACTCTCTTTTCCGTCTTCCCAGTTACCTTTCTCTCCTAGTCACTATTTTCCGTCTTCCTAGTATACCCTTCTCCGACATAGCATACCCTTCACCGCGTATACACTTCACCTCCCTAGTATCTCTTCGAAGATTACAAAACTTTCCAGTCACTTCACTTCCCAAGCCTACCCAATCTTCCAACAATTCCTACCCAAATCTCCTGGCGCAACTACAACTCCGGCTTTCGAAAGCCATAATTACTTTTGTGCGACTGCAAAACTCAACCGATTACAATACACCACGAAGGTTGCATTGAAACCCACTTGAAATACAATCTTCTCAACAGAGCATCACAATTTAACCATTCAGTACTAATTCTCAAAGATCATAAATACATCACCTTGACTCAACCAAAATTAATCCACCAAACTTATCATCACCACCAAACTTAAGAAAATCAACCCCAACAAACTTAAGGAATCATTCTCCGTCTCTTTCAATAATTTATAATCAACAATTGAAGGATAATTTATTCAAAATTCAATTGAGCAACAAAGTATAGGCTCATCCTTAAGCCACAAAAAGGGCTTCCCAAGTATACTTCATACTGGCTGAGAAGAACCAAGGTCATCTGTATCTTCCAATGGATCACATAATGAGCAAAAAAAAGCCTCTATTTTGATGTCTTGCCGAGATCTAGACGTAATCTTGAATATTTACAATGGCAGAGTTTATACAGAAATCATATTTTGAAGAAAACAACTCTGACCAGTATGTTCTGGAGATAACTCCAAGGAGATCTTAAACACTTTATGCTAAAAAAACATCCGAGACCGGATCGACATGCAAGGCTTAGGTTTTGTAACGGACTGTTCGTAATACTTAGGTTTTGTAACGGACCGTTCGGAATACTTAAATAGAAGTGCGATTGTCTTCCTCGGAAAACTTAACAATTTTCCAGTATGACTAATTCAATGGTGGATTTTGATTCATTGGGGAATAAGGGTATGAGGCAAAGGAGTGTATCTGAAGTAGATGATAATGAAGTACATGATAATGAAGTACATGATAAAGAAGTACAAGTGAATGGGGATGGTGACAGACCTCATCGTGATGAAATATATGAGAATAAGAGTCTAGGGACTTCCAAGGTCAATAGAAAATCTGATAATGAATCGATAACAATATCTTATATTGATGAAATATCTCAAGGAAATAGACAAGAAGAAATCCAAGATAATTCTGGAGATGATTTAGAAAAGAATTCAGGTTATAATCCAAATCTTATAGCACCAGATGGAGGATATGGATGGTTGGTTTCAATTGCTGCCATGTTATGTATTTTTTCAACTTGGGGATCCAATGCAAGTTATGGAGTTTTTCTAGATTTTTATCTTAGTGAAGATGTCTTTGAAGGTGCAACTAAGACAGATTATGCATGGATTGGTGGGATGATTACATGTTTTGCAATGGGATTGGCACCATTATGTGCTTTACTATTAAGAATCTTTGGAACTAAACCAGTAATGATTGCAGGAGTGGTTATACAAATGGCAGGTTATTTATTGGCATCTTTCGCAACTGAATTATGGCAACTTTATTTAACTCAAGGGGTGTTAGTTGGTGCTTCCTTTGGATTGGTATTTATGCCTGCAACTTTAGCTTTACCAACTTGGTTCACTGCCAGAAGAGCAACCTCCTTTGGAATTGCAAATGCAGGTTCTGGTTTGGGAGGGTTGGTTTTCTCATTGGCAATCAATGCAGTAATACAAAGAACTGGAAATCAAAAATGGGCTTTAAGAATGGTTTGTTTTGTAACAACGGCTGGTGCAGGTATCGGGACCTTTTTAATAAAACCCTTTAATGAGAAACCAAAACCTCCTCTTAAACAAAGGCTATCGTTTCAGAATATTAAAACAAGTGCCGTAGAAACTTGTGATATGACCATTTTTTATAAGCATTATGAACTTTCTCTTATTGCTGGATGGTTTTGTATAACTTTACTTGGATACGTTCTTTGTCTTATATTGACAGCTTCATATGCACTGTCGATTGGATTGACTCATACCCAAGCACTGAATTTAACTTCAATCATTAGTGCTGCTCAACTTGTTGGAAGACCTATCATGGGTTATATTGCTGATCGATATGGTCGCTTTAATTCTGCAATTTCATTTACAGCCTTTGGTTGCATTGTTATTTTTGCATTATGGATCAATGCAACTGGGTATGGTGTAATGATAGCATTCTGCTCAACATTCGGTTTGGTTTGTGGAGTTGGAATCACTTTAGGATTATCGCTTTCTCTGGATCTTTTGGGAGCAGAATATGCTCATCAACTCCCAGCTGCTTGGGGAGGACTTAATATTATTTCATGTCCTTTTTCCTTGGTTGCTAGTGTGATTGGTCTTGCATTGACTCAAGATGGTGCTGCAAGACCTTACCTTCATTCACAGATCTTTGCTGGAATTACGTTTGTAGCAGGTGCGCTTTTTCTATTACCAGTCCGAGAAACAATCATTAGAAGAAGTTTGAAAGATCGTATTGATGAGATTAAACTTAAGAGAGAAGAGCTCAAATTAGAAAAATCAGACGTTGGTTTACTTGAATTGCAAAAAGACCAGGAATTTTTGGAGCAGAGATTGAGATTGACTGTATTAGAGTTTGTTAGGAGATGTTTTATGATTCAAAGGGTTTAGCAGAGATAAGTTTGCATAGGTTGAACCATTCTTATAAGAGCCTTTCTTGACAGCTAAATCTTGATTCAAAAACTTCGTGGAGCCCAAGACATTGTGCCCAAGACATGATTAAGCTTGTCATAAAGCTCCCAGGTGGATCGTGAGAGATGTTAAGGGTTTCAAATTGGTCTGCAATTGATAGGAAATTTTAACTCTTCATCTCGATACCATTCCCAGTATTTCATTTAGGTTATCATATTCTTCATAATATTTAATAAATAATAAAAAACCAAAAAACCAATGGAGTGAGCGTAGCGAGCTACATGAATGAAACTTTTACCACGGAGTGAGCATAGCGAGCTCCATATACTTCAGTTGTAATGGAGTGAGCGTAGCGAGCTCCATGATATCAATTACTTCAGTTGTAATGGTCGCTACGCTCACTCCATGACTTCAGTTGTAATGGTCGCTACGCTCACTCCATGACTTCAGTTGTAATGGTCGCTACGCTCACTCCATGACTTCAGTTCTAATGGAGCTCACTACGCTCACTATGACTTCAGTTGTAATGGAATGAGCTCGCGTCTTAACATGAACATTTCTAAACAATTCCTAAACGGCTGCTAAATTATACTAAACAATTAAGATATCAAATTTAGTGTATTTGTAGGGGATTGGCAAACTTCCCTCACCTAGCGAAGAGAGATAATTCTATCTCACTTTGTAAGTCAATCTCGCTTTGCTCGATAAGTGAATCTCGCTTTGCTCGATAAGTCAATCTCGCTTTGCTCGATAATTCAATCTCGCTTTGCTCGATAAGTCAATCTCGCTTTGCTCGAATCAATCCCTCTTCACTCCAATCAATCTCCCTTTCTTAAGTCTATCTCACCTAGCTCAAGCCTATCTCACCACCCTTGATGATTCAAATCTTAGATGCAGGCATTTTTCGGAGTATTAGGGCGGCTTTAGCAAGACCCTTGTCCCATACTGCCCTGACGGAGCAAATACCACACAGCCATGACGGATACCACACAGCCAAGACGGAGCAAATCCCACACAGCCATGATGAAGTAAACACTGCTTAAGAGCAGATCAATATACTTTCAAAATGAATGGGAAAATTTTAATGTCCATGTAGATATCTAACCCCATTGTCATCTAAATAGCTTATCTTGTGGAGTGTTTAAAGATCCGGATCTGTTGATTGAACTCCAACATTGAAATTAAGGGGAACTGTTGGACGGTATACCAACATCGGCATTACCTTTGTTGGAAAGGTATTGTTACGAGGATTACGAAATTTTTTAGCCATTCACACATGGGTACCCTTTTGGTTAATTAAACACGAGATCTACCCACTTTGAGTAAAATGTTGAACGTGTAGTATGGATGGATGACGTATGATTTGAAACTACATGCAGTTGAATATCGTATGTTCTTAACCTAAAGATAAGACGTGTATCCCGCGTGGTAATAACATCGTGGGATATAATCACAAATAGAACAAGCTTACAGTGATTAAACATGGTTGATTAGAAATACGTGTTGTTTACTTATTTCTTCTTATCAGGGTATATAATAATATGTATATCTTAGGATTATTGGATCACACTTTAACACTATACTTTCTTATTGAGTGTAAGTCAATACTACTATTAAACTTCAAGTGACTACTTTAAACTTCAAGTGACTACTTTAAACTTCAAGTGACTACTTCAATTAAACTTCAAGTAACTAATTCAATTATACTTCAAGTCAAGTACAATTTATATGTCAACTTGTCAAGTCATAGTTGTCAATTCCTACTTTTAGTCAACCAACTTCTCAAAGCCGCCCCGATAAATCGTTTCATCTTACAGTTGAAGTTTATAGGCACAACCCCTACTTCAGGATTCAAGTTTAACACTTGATACTTTGATATAGTTCCACGTGGATCAGACATCCTATTTGGGCATATTAGCACTTGGGTGAAGTTCCCCTCCGATAACTCTAATTCGGCAGTTCTACTTAATAAAGAGGGTTAACTTAATAAAGGAAGTTTTACAAGAGTTTTATTTAAAAGCACAAAATCCTTGGAAATTGAACCATATTTATAAAGGGTTCTGGTGCAAGAACACTAAGAAGAATTTGAACATTATAAGAAGTATCTTAATCCTAAGATTGAACATCATAAGATTGAACATAATACAAAGAAGAAATTAAATAATTAAAATGTCAAATCAAGATACAGACCACTCAGGAGGGGATGAAAAATCATTGCCGATTATTGTGGATCATATTGCATCGTCGGATCAAGCAAAGGGAGAAAAATCGGAAGTAATCCAAATCCAATGGGATGAAGCTTCTTCAGATCAAGATATGGTGGCCCTTGAAGGGAATGATGAGATTTTGCAACGTAAGATGAAACTCGTAAATAATGCGATTGATGAAATTGGATTCACTTGGTATCATCTTAAACTCTTTTTCCTTAATGGTATGGGTTATGCAACTGATTCTCAATTGACTTTTCTTGAAAGTAATGTTCGTACTTTCATCAATTTTCAATTTGGGTATAAGTTTGCAGTCTCAAATGAATGTTATGCGGCTGGAATGATCTTAGGTGCGTTTTTCTGGGGTTTCCTGGCGGATTTAATAGGTAGGAAATTGGCTTTCAATTTGTCGCTCTTCTTAAGTGCAATCTTCACCATCATGACAGGAATGATGGGTACAATGGCCCTGTATTGTTTATTTGTACTTTTGATTTCCTTTGGAGCAGGTGGCAATTTGGTTTTGGATACTTGTGTTTTTTTGGAATTTTTACCTCATAAAGATCAATGGCTCTTATCTTTTTTTGCTCTCTTCTGGGGTATGGGTCAAACAGTTTCTGTGGCTTTGGCATATGCTTTCTTACCAAACAATTCTTGTGCTTCAGCAGAAAATTGTCCATCCCATGAAAACCTTGGTTGGAGGTATGTTTATTATACCAATGGTAGTATTGTACTTGCTTTGGCAATTTTAAGAGTCACAGTGGTTAAATTACAAGAAACTCCTAAATTCTTACTTTCAAATAATAGAGATGAAGATGCCATTCGTGTCTTACATAGTCTTGCGGAAAAGTATAATCGTACTTGTTCATTAACTTTGGAACAACTTGAAGCATGTGGTGTAATCACCTCCAATGAAGATTACAGAAACAACAAAGATTGGAAAGGAACTTATCGTATTGTTTCAAAACATATCAAGATTTTGTTTGCAACTAAACAATCAGCCAGATCAACCACTTTGTTAATCATCTCTTGGGCTTGTTTGGGGATTGCATATCCTTTGTACTCATCTTTCTTACCAGTTTATCTTGCTACCAGGGGTGCAAATGTTTCTGCTCCAACCGTCCAAGGGGTTTATCGTGATAATTTGATTTCCAATGCAAGTTCCACCTTAGGTCCTATTATTGCTGGAGCTTTACTTTTCTTTTTGCCTAGATTGGGTAGAAGAGGAGTTTTGTTTATTGGTGGGATTACTACAATGGCATGTTTGTTTGGGTATACTGCTGTTAGAACCAGAGCTCAGAATGTTGGTTTAAGTTCAGCTGTTTACGTGACCTTGTACATTTACTATGCGGTGCTTTACGCATATACTCCCGAAGTAATGCCTAGTTCTGCAAGAGGAACAGGAAATGCTCTTTGTATGGTTTCCACCAGAATCACAACAGCTTTCGTCCCTATTATTGCATGGTATTCAAATACCTCGAGTCAGATTCCTATTTGGATCTGTGGGGCTTTTGTTGGGTTTATTGGGTGTATTGCTTTACTTTTGCCATTTGAGCCTAGTAGAAATCGGGTTGTATAATACTACATTGACTAACGTCCATACTGGCATGTTATTGACTAACGTCCATACTGGCATGTTATTGACTAACGTCCATACTGGCATAGTATATTGTCTAAACATCCAAATGTAAATTCGGAGTTACTTGTCAATGAAAGTTTCCATAACTCCTATTATGTGATATACAGTATAAAAGGCCGTCTATTTTTTTCTTTTTTTTTGCAGCCAAATTTGCAGCCAAATTTGTGCTTTGTGCGGGTAATTTGTGAGGGTTTATGTGCAAGTAAAGTTTATAATTTTAACTAAAATAATGATTTATATTACATGTATGATACTTTCTGACAAAGTCTATTCCAAATCAGTAACACAGCCCTTACTAGCATCACTAACCAACTTACTATACTTAGCCAAAGTTCCTCTGGTATATTTAACAGCAGGAATCTTCCATGACTTCTTTCTTTCAGCCAAAACAGCCTCATCAACCAATAAATCGATTTTGTTATTTTCAGCATCAATGACGATAATATCCCCATCTTCAACCAAAGCAATTGGACCACCCTTGGCAGCTTCAGGTACAATATGACCAATCAAGAAGCCATGGGAACCACCTGAGAATCTTCCATCAGTTAATAAGGCAACATCCCCACCTAAACCGTAACCCATTAATGCTGAAGAAGGTTTCAACATTTCAGGCATTCCTGGACCACCAACTGGACCTTCGTATCTAATTACACAAACGGTCTTTTCACCCTTCTTGATTTCACCATTTTCTAAAGCAGCAATGAAAGCGGCTTCACCATCAAAGACGCGAGAAATACCCTTAAAGTAGGTACCTTCTTTTCCTGTGATCTTACCGACAGCTGAACCTGGAGCAAGAGAACCTTTCAAGATTTGCAAGTGACCAGAAGATTTGAGGGGGTTTGAAAGAGTTCTAACAATATCTTGACCTGGGGTAAGACCTTTCAAGGTTGATAAGTTTTCTTTGATGGTCTTACCTGTGACAGTATATTGGTCACCATCAATTAAACCTTCTTCTACAAGGTATTTCATGACTGCAGGTGTACCACCATGTTGTTGTAAGTCCGCCATAACATATTTACCCGAAGGTCTGAAATCAGCAAGAAGTGGAGTTGAATCTGAAATCCGTTGGAAGTCATCCACAGTTAAGGTCACATCAACAGACAGAGCAATAGCAATCAAATGTAATACAGCGTTCGTTGACCCACCAGTGGCAATGATATAAGTAATAGCATTTTCAAACGCTTTCTTAGTCATGATTTCTCTTGGTTTCAAGTCGATTTCCAATAAGTGCTTAATGGCAAATCCGATGTTGTCACATTCTGCAGCCTTTTCCTTTGAGATGGCAGGGGCAGAAGAACTGAAAGGTAAACTCATACCTAATACTTCAGCAGCAGATGCCATGGTATTGGCAGTATACATCCCACCACATGAACCAGGACCTGGACAAGAATGTCTAACAATATCTTGTCTTTGAGAATCAGTGATTTCCTTACTTAAAAATTGTCCGTATGATTGGAAAGCTGAAATGATATCGATTTTCTCTGGAATGGCTGGAGATTCAGAACTTGAACCACAAGTTCCTGCCATCGTAGTACCTCCATAAACCATAATACTTGGTCTGTTGTGACGTCCCATGGCCATCAAGACACCTGGTAAATTTTTATCACAAGATGGAATAGATACATTACCATCATACATTTGAGCCATCATGATGGTTTCAAAGGAATCAGCAATAACTTCTCTGGATTGTAAAGAATATCTCATACCATCAGTACCATTGGTAATACCATCACTAACTCCAATGGAGTTGAATTGCATACCTTTTAAGCCAGCCTTTTCAATTGAAGCAGTACATTGATTGTTTAATTCCATCAAATGCATATTACATGGGTTACCCGACCACCAAACAGACCCAACACCAACTTGAGCTTTGTTCATATCTTCTTCGGTGAATCCAGTAGCATAAAGCATGGCTTGTGAAGCACCTTGGGAAGGTGATTGTGTATAAATTGCAGAATATTTATTAAGTTCCTTAAGTGCACAAGTTGATGAAGAAAAGGAGCGGAAAGAGCTCCTCATCGAGTTCCTTGAAGCTCCAGTTATAGATTTAACTGTGAGCATGGAAGGTTTTACTGTGACCATGGAAGGTTTAACTCTGAGCATGGAAGGTTTTACTCTGAGCATGTTGGAAGGTTTAACTCTGATTGAAATTCCTTCGAAATTTTTCACCTGACTCATTGCGATACCGGGGAAAATCTGCCCGCTCTTTGAGGCCGCTCTTCACTGAGACAATCCTCACTGAGACTTGATCCTCACTGAGATTTTTGGGGAAGCTGATTAAGGGTTTAAAAACTGGATAATAAAGACAAAGTGAAGGGAAGTTACTAAAGATATTTGGATATTTTAGATGATTTTCATATTTTGATTCTGTCCAATGAAATGGGTAGAAAAGTAAGCGGTCACGTGGGCGTGAGATTTGCAGCCGTGGCATTGTGCAGGAGGGTGTAATTGGGAGAAGATCAAGAGTACTATTTATGAAGGTTACGACTATAAAGTACCATAAAAGATTGAAGAGTAGAGGTGAGAATGCTCAATATTTAGTACAAGGTAAGTCCATAGGGAATAGGTGTAATATACATATACTGTTAGGATAAACTAGCAAAATAAAGGTGGGTACTAACAAAATGATGGTAGATATTACAATTGCAAGTACTGAAGAGGTGCAAGGTGATACACTAGTTTGGGCAATATCGAAAGGTGAAGGTAGACTAGTGATGTCCAATTGAAGTTAAATCACCAGCAAAACCTAATTTAACACAATCATTCTTGACCCTTCGATTTGGACCCCTTTCGCAAAGTAGTTACACCTTTCATAGAAGAGATGTTACTCTGACACTTGAATCAAACATGAAATCATACATTGCTTATCCCACATCAAACTCTTAATTGATGGACACTATGATTTAAAATATGTACTCAATGGTTTATGTGATCTGCCTTTATTATGTACTTTGTATACCTATTCGACTATTTCTTTAGTACTTTGTATTCCGTTTCATCCACTATTTCTTTATAATATACTTTGTATGCCTATTCCTTATACACATTCTTAACACCTATCTAACTACTCTCATTTAACACGTCGTTTGTATCTTCTTGTGTTCGCATACTATTGTTTCGTTCTTGTGTTTGGTTAAACCTATTTTTACTGGCCATCGTCTGACCCTTGCTTGATTCTCGTACGCGTTTAATGTATCAGTCCACCTTTCTATGTTTCATCAAGAGTTAGTTTATATTTAATTGTTAAGTCTTTACCACTTCAGCATATTTTTTTAATCTACATACGTTACATCATGACAATCATCGATATTGTCTCATTTGGAGTCCTTGCTCATGGATTCTATGGAACAATGACTTTACCCTTACCTGATAAACTTGCCAAAGGAGGTAATTTCCAATTCCTTTCCAATATCAGTGTTTTTTCAACATTATTGTTCATAGTATTAAAATGGACGATAGGTTTAAAAAGATTAACAACATATTATCATACCATTTGGAATGTTGAATCTGCTGTTACGGTCACCTATTGGTCGTTAATATATTTATATCCAAGTTTGTTAAATACAGATTCATTTGATGTATCAACTTTATTAGATATTGAAATCCATTTACTTCCATACCTTTATTTATCAACTTTAGCAGGCAATGTCCCAACCGTTTCATTTAAAAGAGCTGCAAGTGGATTATTGGGGTTTGTTTATTTATATTGGTTTGGTCTTGAATTATTCGTTTATTTGAATAAAGGTGATGGAATCACTTCTTACCCATATCCATTTTTAAAGGGGATCAATTTGATTGGTAGAGCAAGATGGTTCTTTCAATTTGTTTTGATTGGGGTTGTGAATAACCAAGCGGCGAGGTTATTGAGTGCAATTTCTGAGAGGTTGAGCAATGCATAAGAAACTGCATTACGTCAAGCCCATAAGGACTCATTACGTCAAGCCCATAAGGACTTACTTGTCAAGCCCAAAGAACTTACTTGTCAAGCCCATACGGACTCATTACTTGTCTAGCCCACAATGACTGCAATTACTCCTCAGGAGGGAGACTTACAAATATGTAAACTGATACAAAAGTCTCGAGTTGTACATCCACTAAGTTACGGTGTTTCCATTCATTTTCACTTTTCCACTTGGCTATTGAGTTTGTTCCCACTAGGACACAACCATTAACTACATTGACTGTTATCGCTCAAATTACAATAATATAGTTATACTGACACTTTTTGGTGAATGTAGAAGACTGAACTTTGAAAGTCCGTTCAATCCATGCCAGCACAGTGCTCTATCGGGTAGCAGCCAAAAGGTAGCTAACGAAATATCAAAAAGGATCTCCAATTGATACGGAGTGGATACACTACAATAATAAAGTGATTATTAATAATACAGTGGTTATTTGTTCCCAATTATTGATGATATCATCATACTTGTAATCATAATGCTACCTCACTGAGAAGCATTTAGATGCAAAACAAAACTAAAAGACAATTTCCTTTATACTTTATACAATCTATAAACTTCAACTGAGGTTAGGTGTTGACTATAAAAACTATATTTCCGTAGATTTGTTTCTATTGCTATGTCAGGCTATTGTTTCCACCTCCATTTATCAATTCCTTTAAATTTTCCTTCCACCTCCCCGTAACATAAACAATAATGCTCGAATAACAACTTGATCTCCTCCACCTCATCAATCAATTCAAGTCGATTTATCCTCATCAACTCCTCTTTCTCCAACCAAGGTTTATCTATTCCTCCAGAATAACCCCCAACATCACTCATATCAGTTAGTCTTATATTCTTCAAATTACATTTCTCCAAGAACAATTTTCTAGCATTCAAATCAGGTAAAGCATCAAAGGTTGGTAATTCAAGACCTCTACGCAGTAAATTCTTCGTCATGGTTGTACCAAAAGCATCGTTCAAAGATAAAGGTTCATAAATCAAAAACGAAACAAAACTATTGATTGAATTCGTCCAAAAGTTGATGATATCAAGATTCTCTTGTTCCGTAAGATAACAAAGAACGCATTCACTTAGGATGAGGGTTGGGATATTTTTACATTGGAAGGGCATTTCAACGTTGGGGAGTAATTTTCTTAAGTCATAGCCATATAAGTGGTATCTTTCAGTGTGAAGGTCCAGTTCAAAAGCTTCAAAAGATTCTCTGGATGTTATTTCCACCTTTGAAGGATTTCGAGGTTTAGGAGGATTTGTGGGGATTTTAGAGCTTCCCAAAGAGCCTGTAATGGAAGTGTCTAAGGTACTTCCTAAAGAGCCAGCACTTCTGCTTGAATTGTCAATTCCAGGGCTGTTTGAATTGTCAAATCTACCACCACTTCCACTACCACCTCCACCCCCACCTCCACTTAACAAATTCATCAACTCATCATCACCCATGATTGCCAATTTCTTCACCTTGACACTTTCTGGAAAATCAATCTCATGATATTCCAACTTTGGATATTTCTTCAACATCTCGAAACTTCTTGTATCGGAGCCACTACCAAGAGAAATCACCTGACAAGTGCCAAACTCCTTTGCAAACTCATCTAAGATCAAATCAATCAGTCGAGTTCTTAAATATGTACCTCTATTTATCAAAGGCAATTTCCTTTCACTTACCAACGACCGAAGGGTCCTACCAGCTGAGAGATTTGTATAACCAAGGCAATATTGAAGATTTGCTTGATACGACTTGAGTAAAACTTCAATATACGGGTCTGGAGGTGAATAATACTTTTGGTTGTTTGTACTCAATCGACATGTTAAAGCATCTAGGTCTGTTGATCGGATTAATTTGTCGTGTCGTTGTTGAGGTGAGATCATTGTTTAAACTGTTTTGTAATTGATATTTGGGTGTAGAGATATTTCAATGATGACAATTGATTGGATTGGTTGTTCCTTAAGTATGATCCTTAAGTATGGTTGATTTGGCACTTTGGGTCGCGGTTTGAAATTACGTAAGATTTGCACCCATCAATGGGGGTGGAAGCTTGGGAGTGGTTTGGAAAATTTGGGAGTTTATAAACTTGGAGACTAGATTGCTAATTTTATAGTTAGATGTTGATTACATTATTTCATTCAATGGAGTAGGATAGAGCTTAACTAAAAGTATTAAGAAAGGAAGAAGTATTGCGAAGGAAACTTAAAATCGTAGGGAATAGTACGAAGAAGGACACTTAAATATGCATAAACTCTCACTAAATACCTTCTATAAATTAATTGGTATAAATCTATCAAGTTTAGTGCTACAATAAACCAAACACAAGCGAACCCACGAGTCTAAAATACTCTGGCTAGTTTGAATGAATCTAATTTTGTAAGAAATTAACATAAGATTAAGACTTCACAGGTGAAAGGTTGAGATGGTTTGGAATGGATGTAAAGGTATTGGAATTGGCATGATCTCCTAAAACTTTTAAAGTGACATTCATGTCTCCAACCTTTCAGTGTGAATAATGTCTCCAACCTTTCAGTGTGAATAATGTCTCCAACCTTTCAGTGTGAATAATGTCTCCAACCTTTCAGTGTGAATAATGTCTCCAGCTTCAATGTGGTTATCCCTTCAAACTTTTAGAGTGGTCATATCTTCAAACTTTCAATTTGCTTATGTCTTCAATTCAGTGTAATATTCAATATATGGCACCTCCTTTCAGCCTATGACCCCTCCTTTCAGCCTATGACCCCTCCTTTCAGCCTATGCCCCTCCTTTCAGCCTATGACCCCTTTCAGCCTATGACCCCCACTACTTCCTAATAATAACCCACCAATTGTCCTTTTCATAACCTTCCTCAACAATCGTACCACCAGCAGCAATTGCATTTTCACCAAGTTCACCCTTTCTATACAAGTGGTAGTAACGGTACTTAGTGAGTGGTTGTTCTGGTTGGTCCAATGGATTTAGGTTCTCTGAATTTGATTCGACTTTGTTGGATATGTCCTTGTTAGTTACGTCAATTTTCAATTCTTGAACCTTACTTTGAAGGGATGATGATTCGTCCTTGGTTTGATGCACTTTGTTAGGGGATTCTTTGTGATTTTCTTGGGACTCCTTCATTGCATGTTTCAAATCCTCTTGATTCGTTTCCTCCTGATTCTCTCCTACTTCATTCATTCCCTCTTCATTCATTCCCTCCTTCTGCTCTTGCTGCTTCGCAGCCTTCGCCCTCGCAGCCTTCTCCTCCTTCTTCTTTTGCATCTTTAAAACCTTCGCAGCCCTTTTACGTTCTATAACAGCCTCCTTTCTACGTTGTTCCATCTCTGGAGACTCAACTACAACCTTAGGTAAAACCCATGGAATAAGTATATCTTGCTCATCACCCTCTTTATAACCTCGCTTGGAACTTTCCTGTTCCAAAGCCCAACAATAAACCAAAACTTCTCCACCAACCTTTACTTTCGATAGAATATGTTTGATTCCATCTATTCTTCTTTGTTCAGTTGAAAAATGATGAATCACAGCAATGGAAATAGCAAAGTCCATGGAGTCATCCGAATGTGGTAAATTCAACCCATCAGCAACTCCCAAGTTATAGGAGTTTTTGGATATATCTTTTCCACAGTCGATTAGTCCATCAGATCTATCTGTACCAATCATGAATACTTTCCTATTGACTCCAAGATATTTTCCATTACCACATCCAACATCAATACCAACCGAATAGTCTTCTCTTGAGTTCAAGAACTTTTCAACTATTGGCCATGGCTTATACCTTGTTTGCGAGAAATGTGATGCTATCTCATTATATATGGTATGAACATAATCTTCTTCTTGGATGATTGGCGGGATCCCTTTTGGAATTATAAGCGAAGGGATTGGCATGTTGTTTGAGTCTACCTTGTGTTGTTAGTTGGTAAGTCAGCCTTGTCTTTAACTTTAAAGTGTACTTTATTTCCTACTCTTCACTTGAATTTTTCTAATGCAAATAAGATACCAAATGAGGAGATATTTCCTAATCGGTCGTATACTTTTTCAATCTCTTAACAATTTATCTTTATTCAAGTTACTCTTTAACTTCTTCAAGTTACCCTTTAACTTCTTCAAGTTAAAAACAACCAAGGTTAAACTTCTTCGATAAAATTCTACTTCGGAACACTCAGATTTAATAAGTCAATCTGCACCTTCAACGAGTGCATATAAGAAAGTTTGCAGCCAAACATAGATGAAACAAACTTGAGTGATAGAAAACTTGAAAGTCACACATAGGTTTGAGTAATATGAGTTTGAGTTGCGTAAGCTATGGAGTTTGAGAGCTGTTAGCTATGGATGTTTAAGAGTTCTTAAATATTTTAAATTAAAAAGAATTGTCCCTAGTTGGCTGCAAAAGTCGTAGTGGGAATGGTGCAAATTGAAGGTGAAACTTTGGGCTATTCTGTCTTTAAACTTACTTTTTTAATTCTAATCAGTTGTAAATCTCTACTTTTTGGACATTGCTGACAATATAGCAAACATCCACAGTGTCACCAATTCTTTCAATACCGCGTATATTGTATTGAGATTTATTATTTATCTTGAATTTAATTAAGATTTTATTTAGTTACAATTGCCTTATTACTTAGTTATCATTTACCTTGACTTTACAGTGCTAGACATGCTACACCTTCACCATCCATTCAATGTCGCGTTCCGTCTTCTTTAATAAAACATCTGTAGTATTCAAATGTAGACTAACCTAAGTACTCCCATTGTCTACTCCCTATTCCCACTCATCTTCAGTCCAATACAACTACAAGAGTACCAGTTGTACAAATGTTATACCCTTGTCTATAAATGAAAGTATACTCTTTATCTGTAAATGAAAGTATACTCCTTGTCTACTCCTTGTCTACTCCTTGTCTACTCCTTGTCTACTCCTTGTTTAAGTATACTTTTCACCTAAGTATCCTCCTCATCTTAGTATCCTCCTTGCACATCCCAATTGGTCACTCCCAAGAAGTCTCCAATTCTAAACACACCCGCACCAGATCTTTTCAAACAAATGTGGCCACTTCTCTTGATAGTGGTTGGAATCTTCATCTATAAACCAATTCAAACCATCCATTACCCATGGTCAACGATTCCAATTGAAAATGAACTTATCAAAGTATACCTTGAATATGGGGACGCTGGATTTAATTTTCCAGATTTGGCGTTGGCTACTCAAAATCAATTGAATACTGAATTCCATAGAGTTTACCCATCACTCCCAATTGATTTTGATTTAGAACTTCGAGATCTATCCAACTCAACATCGGAGTATGTAATTGAATTGATTCTAAGTGAAATGGATGCTATTCTTTTACGTCCTGAAGGTTCAAGAGTTGTTTTATTCTATACCTTGGATGCGATTCAATCCAATGATTTACCATATTTAATGCTGCAAACGATTTTATATCATCTTGTTCTGGCAGACTTGGAAATACGACAAAATGGGGTGGACTTCTTGGATCAAAGTTTAGAGGTGGAATTCACATATAATGAGGTGGATGATATATTCAAGCAAGTGTTTGAGTTAAGAATGAATGAATATATAACCAAACTTAATCAAGTCTTTAATATTACTCCTGTTTATCCAGGAGGTAAATCTACAAGAAAAGTCTTTGAAGGAGCTTCAAGGTTGGCTTTGGAATTGAAAGGTAATGTGGAGATGAATGTTGATGAATTGGTGGAGGTGATATTCGATGGTGCAAAATCTTCAATAGAAAAGAAGTTGAGATTACCAAAAAATCCAACTAATAATGTGGATATCAAGGTTAGGGGGGTTAAGTCTTTTAAGGGTAAGTAAGTGAAAGTGACAACGGTGACTTTTAAGACCATCCAACAAGTGATATTTTGAGACATCCAACGAGTGACCTTTAGGAGACATCCAACGAGTGACCTTTGGAGACCACCCAGTATCAATTGATCATCCTAGGAGATCCAACGACGACCACTCTTTAGGATGGCACCTCAGGCCAAATGAAGAGATCCATTACAATAGACATAATAATGGACAAGCGTATTAAAAGTGTTCTACACAAGAGGACTAGACGTGTAAAGAGCGGCCAAAGTGCCTAGTGGACAATTGAACTGCAGATCGCACATATACATGTAGAATCATGGTCCATGTTAATCCATCAGATGAGGTTAACGGAGTAATGGACCTTCGGTCCATGTTAATCTTATCAGATGACAAGTAGAATAATGGACCTTCGGTCCTAGTTAAGTTCACCAGATGAGGTGTGCGGAGTAATGGACCTTCGGTCCATGTTAATCCATCAGATGAGGTGAATAATGGACCTTCGGTCCAGGTTAATCTTATCAGATGGCAAGTAGAATAATGGACCTTCGGTCCAAGTTAAGCTCACCAGATGAGGTGTACGGAGTAATGGACCTTCGGTCCATGTTAATCCATCAGATGAGGTAATGGACCTTCGCTCACCATCCTTAGATATGGTGCCACCTCACCCAATATCTCTTATAGAAAATTAAACTTGTAATAGATATCATCATGTGTGTAGAACCCTATAAAGTATTGCAGGCATGGAGGACACAAGGACTGCCTTGATCTTGTCACTCATTTCTCATTATGAGCTGTAATGCTGCCTTAGACAGGCTAGGTTGGCTTTATAAAGTCTTTCCTTATCCGTTAGACTAACAAGCTAGCTTTAGTTTCTTCATAAAGCTGATCTCACTCCCAAAGCTGGATCTCACTCAGCTGAATCTCACTCAACTCTGGATCTCACTCCGCACTCATAAAGCTCGCTTCACTCGCTTCACTCGCTTCACTCAAAAAAACACCCCAGTACCATGGACCCAGATCAAAGCTCACCTGCCAGCCCCAAGCCCAACGAAACTCCTTATGAAAGTTATGATGAATCCAACTCAAGCGATAATCAAAGTGATATAAGTCTTGAAGAAGAAGATGAAGAATTGATTTACCGAGTCTTCTATAGTAAAACAGACAATCCCGAGTCATCTGAAGGACTGGATGAAGAAGATGATGATTCCGATATCAGTCTTGATGGAATCGATGATCCTGAATTAGTACGAAAGTACCTTGATTTGAAAGCAAATCGAGTAGATAAAAGTCTTTCTGTAGAAGAAAGGAAACGATTGTTGATATCCAACTTCACTGAAGAACAAATGCAACGATTTGAAGCATACCGTAGAATGACAGTCAACAAACCGGCGGTGAAGAAAATCAGTAACAGTGTCCTTGGACATTCCATTGCACAGAATATTGCATTGGTATTGGCAGGTATTTCCAAGCTGTATTTGGGAGAAATCATAACGAAAGCTTTTGAGGTTCAAGAGAGAGAGAATAAAGGAAGATTGATTGCAGATATAGAAGTGAAGAAAAATCAAAAGAGAGAGGTGTTGAAGAGATTGGCAGATGGTAGTGATGTAGAGGTGGATAATAAGAGATTGAAATATGATGGCGATACTCTACAGCCATTACAACCTCATCATATAAGAGAAGCTTGGAGGTTGTATCAATTGGAGAATAGTGGTAGCGGACTGGCTCAATGGAGGAGGGAGGGTGAGGCTGATGGGAAGATGTTTCGATAGAAGCTGTAAGTGCCGCGAAGCGGTGCTTACCAGCGGAGTGAAGTGACGAGTAAAGTGCCGAGTAAAGTGCCGCGAAGCGGTGCTCACCAGTGGAGTGTGATGTGACGAGTAAAGTGCCGCGAAGCGGTGCTTACCAGTGAAGTGAAGTGCCGAGTAAAGTGCCGCGAAGAGGTGCTTACCAGCGGACTGTGATGTGACGAACCGGTAAAGCACTGCGGAGTGTGGGTAAAGCACCGCGGAGTGCGATGGGACGAACCGGTAAAGTAAGCTCCGCGAATAAGTTGGTAACTCATGAGTTAACTTATTTGCTACGCTCATAAGTAATGGGTTATGAAGATGTTTTAAAGGAAAGACGAAGGTGTTTACGGAAGATGTTTAGATATGATGATAGAGAAATACAGGAGTGATAAGTCAGAGCGTTGTACCGTGAATAATTTGCCAGGGTATACAGGAGAAGCAAAGGAAGATACATACTGAAGTGGTATTATCATCACCATTTGTGTGAATGAGGAGTATGAATGGATGAGTGGTTAATTAGAAAGTATGGAGTGGTTATTAGATAGTATGAATGAAGAGGTTCCATAGTATGACTGAATAGGCTTATTACTACGAAGGCTCACTTGATAGTATTACTTATGACTTTCTTATAACTCATACTTAATAAGGACTTTGAGATGAGTCTCTCATACTTAAAGAGAAACATTGACAATCCTCAACTATACCTTAGAATTGACCAAAGCATACTCAAGTACATACCTACTCATCAAAGTCACCAATGCAAACTGAAACGATAAAAAGTAATGTAGTAGACAGTCTTATCTTTATAAAGTTTATACTTTTAACCTTAAAGAAAGAAAATGTCGAAGGAAATTGTACAAGCTCTAAAAACACCGACATTGACATAGTTCAATATTTATCACCACAATTGATATTTATTATCAAAGGGTAAAGTGATGTACTCCCATACATCTCGTCAATGCCATCTCCCCACTAGACTCTCTAACGTCCGCCACGTGAAAGTGCCTCAAAACAAGATCGGAGTTTAACGGCCCAAATCATAATAATTTGTCACTTCTACAACAACCATTAGATAAACCTTAGTCAAGGTACTAGAGTGGACAACATCGTATATTATCCTTAAGGTGTATTTGTATAAGGTTTCATAGTGTATCTTAAGGTGTATTTATAATATATCTATCTCAAGGTGTATTCATATTGTATCTTACGGTGTATTCACAGCATATCTTAAGGTGTATTCATAGTGTATCTTATCCTGGTGTGCTCATAATACCTTATCCTGGTGTGCTCATAATATCTTTGGTGTGCTCATAATATATCCTTAGGTGTGATCATATATCCTTAGGTGTGATCATAATATATCCTTAGGTGTGATCATAATATCTCATAGGGCATACGACATACTCATTAGAGGTAATCAAACACTCCATATCATTAGAGGTCTGAAAAACAAATACATCATAATATTTGTTAACACTTCAAACAACGACATACAGAAGGATTACCTGATTGTTCAAACTAAGTCATCTTTATAATAGAAGGTTCCTTGAATCAGCAGACATAAGTTTGATTAAAGTCCAGTTTAATTAAAGCCCATCAGTCCAGTTCACACTCCAATATGTCAGAAGAACGCAAGAAACGCTCAAGAATCGCCCTCTCCTGTGATAACTGTCGTAAGAGGAAAACAAAATGTGACCGTAAACTTCCCTGTGGTCAATGTACGAAACTTTCCATCCCCCATCTATGTCTTTTTAGTTCTCCCAAGCATCTTAATAACAATCTTCATTTTGAAAGAGATGAAAGTGCTTTGCAAGATGAATTGAATACATTGAAGTTGCAAATGAAAAAACTAGAAAGTACTCTTTCTGGTACCATTGAGGTTGAGGAAATCAAAGTAGAACCATACTTATCTTATGCTGCGGATCTAATCAAAATAAATAAAGATTTATGGTTGGGGGATAACCCAGTTCCAGAATTCTTTACAAACTTCTTCTCCAGCATTAATGTAAATAAAGAGAAAAGACCATGTGCTGGACCCTTTCCATTTCTTATAGTTATGAAAAGGGAACCTGGTGCAAGGGTGATCTTTTGGTGTAAGCAAAAAAAGGGTGTTCCAACTGGTTGGGGTAGAGACATCTTTTACAACTATACCATGACTTCAAACAATGAAAATATGGCAACAATGGCAAGAAAAGCTAATATCAAATATGGGGTTGAATATGTCTATCAACAAAACGATGGGAAAACCCTTCTAGAAGTAAAGCAATCCATGAATAATTTTGGATTAACAAGAGGTTATACGATTTATCCATTGGATTTGAAAGACAAATCTTTACATCAAAAAATTTCCACTCTTTTACCAAACCTTGAAGTTGCAACCAAATATTTGGACTACTTTTTTAATATTCTTTATCCTTACTTCCCTATTTTAGATGAAGAAGTTTTTGGTAATGATATTATTCGTATAATCATCAATTTCATTAGAACAGATACTGGGGTTATAATCGTGGAGAAATCTCTGGATTATGCCACATTAGCAACGTTTTTCTTTTTGTTAAGAATAAGTTATACTTCATTATTTTCTAATCTGGTTAAAGAGAATAAAGAAATGTGGAATTCCGTGAGTTCCTTAACCCCATTATTACAAAACCCCGTACCAATTGATGTTGTTTTAATTGCTGAAGAATGTTTATCCAAATATAATCTATTAAGAAAACAAGATATTCATGTCTTACAAGCAGCCATGTTTTCAAAGTATTATGACATGCACGCACCAGAAATCATAGGATACTTTGGTGATACAAGATCCAACGTTTCAAATGGAGCCATTGTTCAATTGGCTCTAGCAAATGGACTTAATAGAGACCCGGAATATGGAGATACTAATTTAAGTGATCGCTCCAAAAATCTAAGAAGAAAAATATGGCATTCCATTATTTGGTTGGATATACTGAATTCAATCACTTTCGGAACTCCAGTAACAATACCGAAGTATGATACTTCAATTCCAAAGGAAGGGATCTCCAATATTCGGAATGAACCATTGGAAGTTGAAGTCATCAATTCATTTACCATTTTCCATTCATTGGTTTCAGATATCTATAAACTTTTACAAGTAATGTGCAATGTTGTAGATACCATTGATGTTAAACAATTAATTAAAATGATTGATGGTTTAGAATTGACAATTGCTAGAATGTTTGGTAGATTCAGTGATTTCTTAAATCCAAATAGACTGGAGTCTGAATTCTTTGTTATAAGGAAAATCTCCTTATATCTTCATGCAAAGCTTATTTTAGGATCGATTTATGTGTTTTTTTACGTACATCATCATGATCTAGGAAATCTTGAATTGGAATTCTTTTATCATCGGAAATTGTTTGCCTTATTTTTTGGTGAATTGGGTGATACTTCCAAAGTTAGTATAGCTAAAAACCTATTTGGGCAAGCTTTCAATTTTATGATTGGTCCTTTATTTAATCATTGCAATTCAATTACAACCGCGTTGGCAGGATCTTTATGTGTGCGATTAGCAGTCACTTTAACCGAGCAACCATGCGATGCAGATAGAATAACGTTGTTGCAGAACTTATATCAACTTGGATTGAGATGTGCTAATGATGGTTTCAATGTTATAGGCGAATGTGGTCAAAGATACAATCATGCTTGGAATATGAGAAAGTCATATATGTCTGGATTTTCTTTGGTGTTCACCTACCTTGAGAATGATTCGACTTCGGCACAAATAGCTACTTCAAGTATAATGTACTCGGTCCAGCAAGTGGGTGAAATCATGACCCTATTAAAGTTTTATTTACTAAGAAGTAATCTGTATGAAAGAGAATCTTTGGGAGCAAGACAACTCGTCGAAGCATTTTCAAAATTGGCTGGTAAAGATGGTAGTAAGATACCTTCGTTGACAGGTTCATTGCACCCAAATGTTGAAGATGCAATGGTTAGAGAAGTTCAAATGGATAACTTTTGGTGCCTGCATTATGCCCTCCAAGATATACCAGATGCAGAAGCTAGACTTTTTTTGGCATGTGTACTGAAGATCAGGGAGCCTGAAATGGATCCAATAGCTAATTGGGGGGACTTTTTTAGTACAACCGATATGTTTGAAGATCCTTTTGCTTTGAAGTTTAATTAGGTGGAAAATGGAAGGAAGTCCATTTGATTCAGCATACTATTTATGGACTTCAGCCCTCACATATAACTCATGAAGGTACCTTCAAAGTGAGATACAAACCATTCGACCTCGCTCATCCACTCATCTTTTGAAGTTCAATTACTTGGGTCGCGGCCGGATGATATTATGTCGGACCGAAAAGTTGAAGGCCGAACCTTGGCATGTGAAGGGGTTGGCAAGAAAGTACTATATGGGATTAAGAATGTAACCATTGAGAGGATGGTATCCATTGAGAGGATGGTATCAAGAATGTGGAAAATCCATTGAGAGAATGGGATCAACCACTTCGAGTCAAGGGGATCACATTGAGAGTCAAAGGATCATTTAAGACCCTGTAACCCTTTGCAACGATCGAAACCGCTTACCCCTCTATGGTTTGAAGAATTTCAGAGATGCTTTATACGAATAGTTAATCTCTTAATTGGTTGCAAAATCCTGTTTATATTTTATTCTATACTGATTAATACCATGCAATTAAATGCTCAATTGCATGTAAAAGAAGGATTGGTTTGTGTACAAGTGAGTGAACACTTGTTCCTTCGGCATACGTACCCATCTCGGTATGTCAGGAAATCCGGAGCCTCACACACGCAATTCCGTGCTTATGTAAGCCTCCGAAAAAGGAAGTTGGCAGCAACCCAAATAAAAGTGGTGCATATTCCAGAAGTGGGGGACCAGGCCACAGAACTTGAGGAAGAAGCTTCTAGATCAAACAGAGGTTGCTACGGCAAGCAAACTTTCATAGAACACCAGAGTAGGCACTTGAAGTGATTAATTGTGGTGGTGTTCTGTATGTTGATCAATTACTTGTCTCACTTAACCACCCCACCACCCCAATGTTGTCATATGTCGGCAAGTGGCAAAGCTTAAAAATAAACCCTAGTCCTGAAATAGGGGGTACGTCATAGCTTACACTTGAAAAAAATTGTGGAGGTGAGTTCCGCGGCCACTTGTCTAGGGTTTGACTACTATAAATATCAGTGCAAGTTCCTCTCAATTGAAGTATAATCAAAATTAAATAGAATGTCTGATTTAGGAAGAAAGAATTTGTCCGATAAAGTTGCTGAAGGTATCACTCCTCAATCTCAAAAGACCACTTATGAGAAGGCTACTGAAGGTGTTACTGATGCTGCTGATAAGGTAGCTGCCAGCATCACCTCAAACAGTCAAAAGTCATTCACTCAATCTGTTGGTGACTCTGCTCAAAAGGGTCATGACGATGCTAAGGCTGCTACTGCCGAACACCAAGCTACTTTAGCTGAAACTGCTCAACAATACGTTGAAATTGCTAAGGATGAAGTTGCAAAGGCTGCTCAATATGTTTCCAGTGTTGTTACTGGTGCTACTGAAGGAGCTGAACAAGGTGCCAAGGTTGGTCACGATGAAGTTAAGAAATAGTTTTCCAAATTGGTAAGCTGTGGTCCTTAAGTCGAAATGGTGGCTTAAGTGATCACTTTGCATCAGTTATTGGTGTATATATTTAAGAATTTCAATTGAATTGATGGTTTATAAAGTAATAAATATGCGACTAATTTGACATGTAGGTTGATTTGTAGGAATATTTGGACATGTTTTTATGAATCTTTCGTGATAGTGGGAATCTTCTCTCCATTCGCACCGAAATCTTTCGCACATTTGCAGCCATTTGATTTCATAAACACTACAACTTTTCTATCTTATCACTTTTTCAAAGTAAGATGAGTTTCTTTACTTCCATTCAAAATCAATTCACCACCAAATTTCAACTATCCTGCATATTCTTTAAACTAACTCTTCAGTCGCACCTGCATATACGGTAGTTTGAAACCTCACCCGCGCGCTCTTCTCAACTTCTCGATGCCATCTTAAGTATACCAAGTATGTCTAAAGCGTATGACTCGGAAGATGACTTCAATGATTCTGAAGAAGAACAAGGTCAAGTTTTCATACAGAAAAAGATAAGAGATGATGATAGGTTTAAGGAATTTCAAGATCAGCAGGAAGGTTCTGATGTGTCTGAGGTAGAGGATGAAGGGGAAGAAGAAGAAGAAGAAGAAGAAGAAGAAGAAGAAGAAGAAGAAGAGGAAGAAAATGACGTGGAAGAAGATGCTGACGAGGAAGATGCTGAAATAGAAGATCAAGTTATCCAAGAAATTGATTTAACAGAAGATGGGAATATCATACCAGTTAAGAGAATCAGAGGGTTAAAGAAATTATCTCCAGAGAAACTAGAACAAGAACAAAAAAGAATAAAGAAAACAGGAGTATGTTACCTTTCAAGAATACCCCCATATATGAAGCCTGCCAAATTGCGGTCTGTTTTAACTCGGTTTGGAAAGATTGATCGTCTTTTCTTAAAGCCAGAAGATCCAACTTCCCATCATAAAAGAAAAAAGTATGGTGGAAATAAGAAGAAAATGTTTACCGAAGGATGGGTTGAATTTGTTAAGAAGAGTGAAGCCAAAATCTGCGCTTCTACTTTGAATGCAAATGTTTTAGGTGGGAAGAAAACTTCATATTATCATGATGATGTGATCAATATTAAATATCTTTCTGGATTCAAATGGTTCGATTTGACTCAACAAATCGCTAAGGAAAATGAAGTTAGACAGGCCAAGTTAGCTTTGGAAATCTCTCAACAACTGAAATTAAATAAGAGTTTCATTCATAATGTTGAACAATCGAAGCATATTGAAAGGAAGAGAAAGAGAGAAGAAAACGAAAGATCTGAAAATTCAGAGGACAAGGGTCCGTCAGAAAGTGTTGCTAAGGACGAGGAGATTAGAAGAAGTTTTAAGCAGAGAATGGTTACAAGTACTAGAGCGGATGCTGCAGATGGATTAAAGGAGAAATCTAAACCGAATGAGAAGTTGAATGGGGTTTTACTGAAGGTGTTTTAGGAGTTATTTGGCAATTGTATGCTAGTACAAGACAGTTGGTGTTGTTTGCTATATATAAGTGGCGATATTTCTACTCCTATCAGTCCTCATTTGTACAATCCCACATTAGTTAAATTACATTAATAATAATACAGTCTATTTAGGTTTGTTGTAGTCATAACTCTGTTGAGCAGTCATACCTATTCTACACCACTCTCCTTTTCCTCCTAGCCACTTTGCTGGACACATTCGTACTCTTCTTCGGGGATTTGTTGAACTTAACAAGAAAATCATACCGTTCAGCCAACTCGCGTTTATCACATCCTAGCTCACGTTGCAAAAGCTCGCTATTTATGGCATCATGACGAGAAATATGCAGTAAAACAACCCTGTTCAACTTCAGCCAATCTTCATTACGGAAGTCAGAGGTTGCAGAAGGAGATAAGTGACTAATACTTTTTTCTCCATCCTTTGTGCTGTGAGAACTTGATTCTTGGGGAGCTTGGGTTGTTTCTTTCTGGCTTCCTGGAACTGCCTCTTGATAAGCTTTCAGTTGAGATCCCATCGGTTCATAAGCATTCAATGGAGAGTCCTGTTCATCAGGATGTGATTGTTCGTGCGAAGGCAAGAACACTGGCTGTTCATATGATTTTGGAGAATTTTTAATTGGTTCGTCATACAAGCCAACGCCATAACCCTTCAAACCATTTGACTTGAATCTAGCTTCATAAAACTTGGATTCATGAAGCGGATCAATATGTTGGTGCTTATAAGGTGTGGATTCATGACCAATACTCTCTGAAATTGGTTTGCGAATACTCTCTAATGGTTTACTCTCTGAATAAGGTTTGTGAATACTCTCTGAAAACGATTGACTCTCTGAAAATGGTTTGTGAATACTTTCTGATTTCTGACCCACTGAAAAAGGTTTTTCCGAAACAGAAGGCAGTCTGTAAATTGATCCTGATTCCAAGCACGGCTTACGCATCCATCCAGTTTCCAAATGTGGCGTATCAGCTGCCGAATAGGCATCCTGATTGGAAACCGAATTTGGATACTTCAGCGAGCCTTCGTCTGAATATGCATATTTTTTATGAATAGAATCCCTCGCTGAATATGCGTATTCTTTACGAACTGAACCCTTTTCCGAATGGACATTCACAGAGTCCGAGTATCCTTTTTGGGGAATTCTGAAGATGTCATTAGGTAAATTAGAGTTTGATCCATCATAGCTACGTGAACGCTCCGAAAGTGACCCAGGAATTGAGAATGGTGCCACCTTGGATACTACTTCACGACCTTGAGAATGAATGTCCTCCAAGACCGGTTCATAAATATTACTTCTTGCACTTTGTTGAAGATTCCTATTCACAGGCAATTGAAAATCTTTGTCGTCAATCTTCTTCCCTTCATACCGAGGATTGTTTTCTGAAGATAGTTCATACCGACTCTTCCTAATAAGACTATCCAATTCATGGTTATTTCCAGGTAGTTCATAATTGAATTGTTCCCCCTCATTATTACTGGCGCTATTCAGACCTATTGTTGCCCTACCGGAAGGTTCATAATATGCTTTACTTGAATAGACACCAGGTCCCAAAGTCTTATCTCTTGTAGAACCACCATCTGAAGCCTCCCCAGTCAATGATCTCACCGGGATTCTGTCATCAAATTGATATCCACTTTCCTCCAGTTCATCTACACCACGTTCATCTACACCACGTTCATCTACACCACGTTCATCTTCTAAAACTCCACTCTCGCCGTCTAGTCTGACGCTGCCATGACGTACTACTCCAGATATAGTGCCATGATTTCTTCTTCCAGAGACACTTCCATGGGCTTTTATACCAGAGACACTTTCGTGTGCACTTCCATATTCTTTTCTTCCAGATAAACTCCCCTCTTGTATCAAATCTGATCTTATAAAACCAGTGCCTTTATTCAACCCACCCGGTATAAACTCAGATCTCTTGAACTCCTCCAGAATCTTGTTGACTCTGCTTGGAGTTGAAGTGGGATGATTCTCAAAACCCATATCCAAATCTTTAAAACTGTTGTCACTGTCTGAAGATTCAGATGGTGCATTCTCTACAATCTTCAATGGGGAAGATACACGAATAGGAGAGCTAGCCCTTGCAACTGCATCCAAAGTGGAGTTGACTCTTTCCAATAGCTTTTCTCTTGATATATCGTCGTCGTTATATTTTGGATTGATTGGTTTAGATTGCAAGTGAGTGGAATTGGGGCTTTTGTTGAACCGGAAATTTCCATGTATATTTGAACCACTTACCTGAGTATTTGAGAAGCTATTAGGATTTTCATTTGAAGAATTTGTTACGCGGGCAAGGTCAACCTGATTATTCGGAAGATTCCTATTCACAACCACATCTGAATCATCATTTACATTATCTACCAATGATTGAGACCTCTCAAAAGACCTTAACTTCTCACCTAAAACCCTTGACCGCTCACCTAATTCTTTCGATCTTTCACTTAACAGACTTGACCGCTCAGTTGGTTTGAACGGTGGAGAACTTAAATACCCCCTTTTAAGCGGACTTGATATTAGTGAAGACTTTGTAATCAGTGATTTGCTTAATGATGGTTTGGAATTTAGGAGTGACTTGGGATTCAGTGACCATGGTTTTTCGGATGGAATTAATTTTGAATCCAACAGTTGTTTTGATGCATTTGGTCCAGATAAACGAGTAAAAGTAGAACTGGTGGGTATATTACGTACATTGGGTTCAGTTATATTGGAATTAGGTATATTGGAAATAGGTATATTGGAATTAGGTACATTGGGTTTAGGTAGATTATAATTTCTAGGCGTCTCTCCTAAAAAATTATAACCACCATTGATAGGTTTCACATTCTCTCCACCTATTGCCCTCCGCTCTGGAGATTCGATATTTGTTTCATCGAATTCTTCATCACTTAGTTCGATGTTTTCCTGGCGTGTCTCCGCTTGATCTGTTGATGTCAACATGCTGACCATATTTTGTATGGAGTCGCGGTTTCATTTTGGTCTCCACGAAATTTACGAGGAGGTAGAATGGCAGGATTGGAAAAAGTTCATTCGCAAGGTGATTATACTAAATAAGAAGACTCATTAAGATTTTACATGAGAGTACATCCCCATAAGGCAATAAAGTCAATATAAATCTACAGACTCTTGTTAGTATATTCTATTACATTTTTAATAACGTCAGACCTAAAGATCACTCATCACGCCCCTCTCACAGGCATCCCAATCTATCCCATACAACCCAAAGGTTCTCTCATAATTAATCAAACTCAAATGATCAAAAAATAACCTCAACTCAGTAATACTCTTCACACTTCGAACCAGAATCAATGGAACCAATAACCCCAGAGGTTGTTCAACCTTCACAGCAACATCTTTCAAGTAGGTGAAATCAAACTTGGCAATCTTATCAATAATAGCTATGGTTGAAATCTGTGATCCATTGATTATATCTGGACTACTGGAAACAAATAACCATTCACTAAGATTGAAGTCATCATAGCTTAAAATTAACAACTGATCCAATAACTTACACCCATTGAGAGTCAATTGCAATTCTTCTTTGGATAAAGTTGTCTTGTTAGTTGTTGAGCTTAAAACTAGCTCGAAAATAGAAAGTAACTCATGAGTTATGATTGTCCAATGGGGTATTAAATGAATCTCGCTGAACTTTAAAGTCACAGCTCGCAATAATGTCGATATCCCACTACGATATAATGGTGACAGCAGAACTAACGATTCCTCTATCTTACCAAAAATATCTTGCAAGTTTGCAATGAAGAAATCCTTTGGTTGAATCAATAACAAATAAGAAATTCTCTTAAGGGACTGAATTTTGTTCTCAACTTCATTTCCTTCATTCCAATTGAAGATATTGGTTGGGGTGACAGGTTGATTTGTGATTCTAGAAATGAAATCAAGCATCCGATCACGCTCAAGAGAAATCCATGTCCCAATAATACTCTTCCATAACTTGTTCAGATTCACATGGAAGAAGCTTGAGTCCATGAACGTATCAAAAACCAATGTTTTCCAAGTTTTATTGGCAGCATTCTTTCCTATTAAATCAAGTAAAATCAATGTTTTCATGGGGATTTCTTCAATCTTCTTTTGCTTTAATTGCGGAATAATCAAATTGGAAGTGATTGAATTCAACGCCACGGAAACCCTATCTGAATCTTGAATAATAGTATCAAAGTGTTCTATAACAGAAACAAGAGCATCCAAAATATGATCCACAGGTTCCAGGGCATTTCTACTAGGTTCTTCCACTTCATCATCATCGTCTTGTTTACCAGAAACAGTGACATTAAGCAACTTCACAAAAAGATCTGAGATCTCCTTTTTGCTCTTCTTCAAATCTCTCAGTTTGGGGTTCAACTTGAACGAAAGAGTGCGGAGCAATTTCAAACAATCTGGAAGAACCGCCTTGAAGGCAACAGTATGCGCAAGTATGTCCTTTATGAATTGTATGGTTATGGTCCAAACATCAGTAATTGTATCTGTATCAATTGATTCAAAGTATGCCACCAAGAAGGAAGAAATCTCGCGCTCGGTAATTGGGATATTCAAGGAGGACTTTTTTGATTCTTCCATGATTTGGGGGTAGCATCGAGTACGGATTGAATTAAACAAATGTGGCAAAGTTATTTGCGATCTACCGCCATCTAGGATGTTTAATAGTTTAATGTTCGTTGGTGTGACAAGTAAGTTGGTTTCGGATCCACTAGCCGAGTTAGACCCATTGATCATGACAGTTGGACCTTTGGAATCAGTATTCACAATCTTACTATCTCCCCCCACATATATCAAACTCTCAATCACCTCCTGCTTTTCCAAATCTATCAAACATTCCAACATCTTGCGAGCCTTGAATTTTAGTTTATGTGCCAAATAAGTCAAAGACCTTTCGCCAACCCCATCTATTGAAGCCGGTTTTGAATCTGCCCATCGCCATATTCTGAAACAAATCTCAACTGCATCCTGGAAAGAAAGTAGAATGCTGTATAACTTATTTTGTTCACTATTCCTAACAGCCGGCGATTCAATTTGAAATACCCCTTGAATGACATTTCCAAAGAAACCATCCGTGTTCTCTTTCGCACGCTCATTGTTGTATTTCAAGTTGGATGTCAATAAATAACTGTGACTGATTGAAGATAAGTCCTCCAACCCTGAAATCAAAACATTGATAGAAGATTCGATATGTTCTAGTTCATGGAATGACCCGAAGTTGGAGATCTTGGTGAAAAAATACTCGATTTTATCAATAAGACAATCATTCAAATTAAGCAAAACGCTGAAAACTTCATCATTGAAGAGGTAAAGCGATCTTATAAGTAATTTCAACCAACCTTCAAGCAAAAGGGAACTCTGTGCTTTGGTTATCCCCTGAATAATAAAATTAATTAGCAATGGGACTTTTTCATCATCTCCAACATGTAACAAATTCAAATTGATCTTCAACTCCTCGGCAACTTCCAAGAAATGGAATATAGCTTCAAGGAAGCGAGATTGAATAAGTTCAATGGTGTATGAAGATGTATGAGAAGACCCTAAACTTGTATAATACGAACAAACATGAATCAATTTTTGAAACTTTTCTAGGAAATCAGTCTCACTTCCCGTTACTAAGAAGCAAATGAGTTTCAATGAGCTGTCAATACAATTATAATGGTCATCAAGTGACATTTCCGAAACAGTACCCAATTGCAATTCTGTATCACCTGAAAACTTCAATTGAGGATTCAATTTATTTTCTTCATCTTGGTCTCCCAAAATTTCACTATCCAACTTCAATTCAAAAAACCTATAGATGACTGAACAACATAACGACTTGTAAGTTGAAATATCCCAATTGTTCCCTTTAACAAGCTTCAAGCTTTGACTAGAGACCATCACTGCAAGCTCATTATTAAACGCTTCTTTTATGGGCTTGAAGTTGGTTTTGACGATACAATCAATGGTATTCAAAAAATAGGCAAATTGCCCCAAGTCATCATCCACACTCAATTCAATCCTCTCTTCACTTAAAAACCCGAAATCTAATAATGGGTTCGTTATCAATTTCAAGAGCCTATTACTGGACCCATTCTTGACTACGCTTTGGATGAAATTCACCAAACCTATTGAATCTTGGTTATTTCTGGTTAAGTCATCCAATAGAACTTGCAATGGACGAACCAAAATAGGATCACCGTTGAAAGAACTCGAATGAATCCATAAGGTTGAAATGGCTCTTATTTTCTTTTCTCGAGGTAAGCTGAGAAGCAACTCTAAGATCCCAGCTTCAATACTATGAGTCGCGCAGGTTGCTTGTAAGTCATAAATAGCTTTCACAGCTTCCACTTGGTATCTCAAAGTATCTGAAGTATGAATGCTAGGCCATAAGTTAGTGAGGATTAATTTGAGCATCTTGGCTTTTTCAGTTTCAGTAAGGCTCTTGGAGATGTTGTTGAAGATTTTAGTTATTCCAATTGCAAGTAAGGGAGATACAGAATTTGTTGCTTCCTCATTTCCAATTGAAGGGTTTGTCAGAGCGGGATATGACAACCCCAAAATGGCTTGGGTAAGTTCAGAATCCGAATAATCTTTAATCGTTTCAAGAATGTTGCAAAATATTGTACATAACTTGTAGGCGTATTTCGAATAAATGTTCCGTATGAATTTATCTTTCAATAAAATGACAATGAAAGTTGGTAAATCGGTTTTTTTAATTGGTGGTGGTAAATCCTCGTTAGTCAAAGACTTCTGGTAATATTCTTTGATTATAGGAATAGTATTAACTGGAATAAGGCCTCCAGCTGACATGTCACCATCTCCTAGGATTTCACTTTCACCTGCACTTAAATTACCATTAATATCTCCACTTTTACTGGCACTTTTACTGGCACTATCTTTACTGTCTGCGACAACCAAACTGCTTTTGCTTTCACCACTGATTGAGTTAATCTCACTTACTTCATATAGACTACCTGGAATTAAACCAAGTAAAATCTCAAGAATAGTAATCTTCTTACTCGTAATCAACTCAGTTGTAAGTAAACAAATCACAGCCAAAGGAGCATGAATGGTCACCATTTCCTCCTCATTAAAGTTGAATGACTTCAAGATGAATTCCAAGAAATCAAGCGAAGTATCGTCGTTTTCCAAGATTATGTTGATAATATCATTCCAAATGTACCCGCTCTCAACTCCATCAAAAAACAATTGAGCGGATAATAAAAGTTCTTTATTTTCTTTATGTTTATGACATATTTCCAAAAATGGCTTGAATAACTTGGGAGTGATCAAACTACTAATTTCCCAAACGTCCATTATAATTGATAAACTCATTTTGAAAGATTCGATTTTCACCTTGATATCTTCATTATTCGAAAGTTTGAGCAATCCAGCAGAGACAGTTTCCAAGGCGTATTTCTTGAAGTATTCACTTCTTGTGGTAGATGTACTTCTTGTAGTGGTTGATTCATCTGTATCTGGGCCCAAAAAGAAGTTCCATAATCTTCTATTCAAACTCATATCTTTTTTAAGTGTTACTCTACAACACGACATGATCAAGAGTTGTTTATCCTTGGAGGAGATTCTTGATTTGAAGATTTCGGAATCAAGCGGTAGATGTGATAATAAAAGATCAAAAAACCCTCGAATGATTATTATATCGTTGGATGATGAGATGGAGGAGGAGAATGCACGAATGAGAAGGCCCGGTTCGGGAGATAAACATGATTCCACTTCGGACGAGTAAGTAAAGGAGATGTTTTCAGAATTAACACTCCCAACCTTACCCATTGTGGTTCCGCTGATTGCAGCATGGTCATTTGACTGATCACCAGTCTCAATACTTGACTCACCATTGTGCTCTCCCCCAAACCCCCTAAACACAGGTAATCTTTTATTACACCAATGTAAACCGCCCAACCTCCTCTCTGGATTACTGACAATACATAAGAAGAAGCTCTGCCAAAAGTTCGAATCATCTTGTAGTTTCAACTTGACATAATCTATCAATGCTATGACATCACCAAAGATCTCTGAAGTTTCATCATCCAAGCCTGCCAATAAACATAAGATCAAAGGTTTTGTCATCAATCTTAAATTCGACAAATGAATCTTTGTTAAGCTTTCCTTCAATATCTTTAAGAATTGAGGTTTGACTTGAATCGAACAATATGAAAGTAATGGGAACAACCCCGAGATCCAAATTGATAATTCGTCGTTAAAAGCATCTATATTCAAAGAATTGAAGATCAATTCGTAAATACTTAAAGCTTTTTGATGAACTCCATTTGGTAGGTTTGGGGATAAACAAAGGGATAATTTATTAGCAACCTTTTCTGAAAAGGGGATCCAAGGAATTGAATCCTTGCTAAGTCCGGAGTTTTCCTCTCTTAATTGTAGGGACTTTTGTAAGCGTGCAAGGAATGATATATAATCTGCCCATTCATCAACAGATTCAAACGATAGAAGTACCTTTTCAACTTGTTGAATATATCTTTTATCCTTAGAAGTTAATTGATCCGTTGGAATTTTTCGATGCATGATAACAGGTTATTACTGATACACCTGTCTGCTAAATATACCTCTGATATAAAGACACGGTTGTAGGTGCGATTCGTAGGCAATAACAAAATGCACTGAGAGAAAAGATGTGTACGCGACAAAAGGATGGCTGTGAGCTGTAGTAGAATTAAGATGATAAATAAGTTTAAGAGTTTGATGTGTATTTATAATCCAATTGTTCCTCCTTCAAATTGAATGTCTATATACTCGAAGTTGAATGTTACTAAGTTACAACTTATAAAGTACAACTGTAACAACTTATAAAGAACAACTTATAAAGTCAACTTATAAAGTACAACTTATAAAGTACAAACTAAAGTTACACTTGCAAAGTTAAAATTACAATTTATGATCTCCAGTAAGACCTCTCCCAGTCAAACTTCCCGTTAACACCTTTTCCCAAAACAACATAAAATCCCTAGTAATATCATCATTAACACCATGATCAAGCCCATCATATAGCTTAAAATCCCAATTTCTAAACCCTAGATTCTTATAGAATTTGCTTGATGCTTCTCCATACCTATGAGAAATCACTTTATCTTTATTACCATGGCCTTGGAAAACAGGAGTATCAAAATTTACTTTCTTATGGTGTTCTGTAACAGTATTAACCGCTGGACAAAACCCAGCCAAAGCTATAACTCCTCCAATTTTGAAGTCAAGTAGTGCGATAGTACCTAAGGAAAGTGCAGAACCTTGAGAAAACCCAGCAATAAGAATTCTTTCAGGTGGGATATGATATGTGTTGATTTGCTCCAAAATCAAATCTCTAACACCATAACATGCCTTTCTGAAACCATCTGAATCTTCCTTACCAAAAGGTTTAGCTTCAAGAACATCAAACCAAGCATTCATAACAGATCCATCATAAAGAGTAACAGCTCTTTCAGGCGCACTTGGAAACACGTAGTTAATTGAATCTGGGTTCAGGACAATTCCTAATTCTTTAACAGTGTCTTCAAGCCAAGACCATCCTTCACCATTACCACCCAACCCGTGAAGGAAGATGATTGCAGACTTGGGGTTTGAAGATGTAATTCTTGTGGTCATATCTATATTCAAAAAATTAACTATCCTTGTCTCCTCAATGTCGATGTCGATTAAATTCACATGTTTGCAGCCGAAAATGTAGATCTGGATCGGAAGGAAGACACTATTGTCTGGTACAGATTTTCACATTATTAAAGGTTCCGAGATCCACAGTAATAAGGATCCCCTTCGTTGAAGAGTATCACAACACTACTCCCGACCTACCATTCCACTACTCCCGACCTACCATTCCATCCTTTCCCCGCAATTGTCCAAATATTCCCCAGGTTCGAATCCAAGCAACATCTTTTTTATTTTTCCACGTGACTTTTAAGATGCTCATCTCAGTATTGACAACTCCACTGTAGTCCTCAAGATGGCTCCACAGAAAACGGTTGCGCAAGCAATGGATCAAAAGATTTATGATCTAATCCATGATTTACTTGAATTCAAAAGTAAAGAGAAACTGGCTGCTTTAGAAAAGACCGTCTCATTGATGGATATTCCTCAACGGGATCAAATTTCATCAGCATATGATTTGAAAGTAAGTGAAGTGTTGGAATATGTACAACTTAAAGACTTCAAATTAAGAAGAACGAAGCGAATCCAATTAGAAAAGGTGATTCTTGCCGTTTTGAAAGTTGTTACTGATGAAGAAGATGAAGAATTTGGACCAAGAGAGATAATAGATCTTGATTCAGAACTTGATGATGACAATTTGATGACCGTTCAAGACACGAATGTTATGAATAATTCTGTGACGGCGTTATGGAATTCCACTGGTCCAGTGACTAGAAATCCTACCAAGGATGAGGTCTCCAATGGGTCCTCCAAAGATGGTGATGACAATGAACAATCCAAGAAACGTCCATCCAAAGATGAACCAACTCAAATCATCAAGAAAAGAAAGAATAAAATAGACCATACCCCACCAAGTATCAAATTATCTTCAATGGGAGGTATGGAGGATATTACCACTCAACTAATGGAATTGATTGGATTACCTTTACTTCATCCTGAAATCTATTTATCTACAGGTGTAGAACCATCTCGTGGTGTTTTATTATATGGACCACCAGGATGTGGAAAAACAACCATTGCAAATGCTCTTGCTGGAGAATTGCAAGTACCTTTCATTAGTGTGTCTGCACCTTCTATTGTATCGGGTATGTCTGGAGAATCCGAAAAGAAGTTGCGGGAAATCTTCGAGGAAGCTAAAACGTTAGCCCCTTGTATAATTTTTGTAGATGAGATTGATGCCATCACTCCTAAGAGAGATGGTGGAGCTCAAAGAGAAATGGAAAGAAGAATTGTAGCTCAAATGTTAACTTTGATGGATGAACTTACATTGGATAAAACAGATGGAAAACCAGTCATTGTAATAGGTGCAACAAATAGACCGGATTCTTTGGACCCAGCTTTAAGAAGAGCTGGAAGATTCGATAGGGAAATTTGCTTAAATGTTCCGAATGAAGATCAAAGATGTGATATATTGGAAACAATGACAAAAGGATTGAAAATCGATAAGATTGAAACTTTCAATTTCAAACAATTATCTAAAATGACTCCGGGTTATGTTGGTGCGGATCTTAAAAGTTTAGTGACTGCAGCAGGAATTGCTGCAATTAAGAGGATTTTCGAAGGGTTATCAGAAGTTGATTATCAAGCTTTGAGTTCTGTTTTGAAAAGTCCAATTGAGCAGATTGAGGATGAAGTTATAGAGAGTGATTCAATGGAACTTGATGGGTCGAATGAAGGGAAAGTTGCGAGAAGAGACCTTAGCATAACAGAACATTCTAGCTCAACAGAACATCCTAGTACAACAAATCATCCTAGTACAACAGAACTTTCTAGCACAACAGAACTCACAAATCCTAGTACTATAACAACCTCCAACGTCTCCAAAACCCTATCAACCATCCAAAGATTTCTATTACATCATCCAAACCCCTTAACAGAAGAGCAACTCTCACCATTAAGTATAACCTTTGATGATTTCCTTAATGCACTTCCAACAATCCAACCAACTGCCAAGAGAGAAGGGTTTGCTACTGTTCCAGATGTCACATGGGCGAATGTTGGAGCACTTCATAAAATTAGAATGGAACTTCATATGTGTATTGTTCAACCCATCAAAAAACCCGAACTTTACCTCAAGGTTGGTATTTCAGCTCCAGCTGGGGTCCTCATGTGGGGTCCACCTGGATGTGGGAAAACCTTATTGGCCAAGGCAGTTGCCAATGAATCACGAGCAAACTTCATCTCGGTCAAGGGTCCTGAATTGTTAAATAAATATGTTGGTGAATCAGAACGTGCTGTTAGACAAGTGTTTCAAAGAGCTAGAGCTTCAGCTCCATGTATAATATTTTTTGATGAATTGGATGCGCTTGTGCCTCCAAGAGGGGCTTCATTGACTGAATCTAGTTCTCGTGTTGTAAATACCTTATTGACAGAATTAGATGGGTTGAACGATCGTAAAGGTATTTTTGTGATAGGTGCTACAAATCGTCCAGATATGATCGATCCAGCAATGTTAAGACCAGGTAGATTGGATAAAACCTTATATATCGAATTGCCAACAGCATCCGAAAGATTTGAAATTTTGAAAACCTTGGTTAGAGCAAACAACACTCCAATGTCTCCGGATGTGGATTTGTTGGCTGTTGCAAATGACCCTCAATGTACTTACTTTTCAGGTGCAGATATGTCTTCTTTATTAAGAGAAGCGGCTGTTTTGGCATTGAAGAAGAAATTCTTCAAAGGTCAAGAAATCCTGGACTTGGACGTTTCGGGGTACTTTGAAGACGATGTGAATGTTGTGGATAATGAGATCTCTGTTACAAACCAAGATTTTGCTGATGCATTGTTGAGCATTAAACCAAGTGTAAGTGATAGAGATAGGGCAAAGTATGAAAAGTTGAATAAGAGAATGGGATGGAATTTGATTGAGGACAAGCAGTAAGAAGTACAGAGGGTTTGATTAGGTAAGAATTATTTAAGTGATCATTAATGTCTTAATTAATGTCTAGGTAAATTCTATATAGACTATTTGTTTATAAAAGATCATTTATAGCAATAAATTATTAATCGGCAACATTCACATACCAAACACGGGACGCTAAGTTATCCTTTAGGTCAATTTATTTTTCACGTTTCCGAATTCCTTAGACGTCCCAATTGGGCGATTTGCAGCCATTTGTGTATAAATGTAAATGCACTCTCTTTAAAGGAAAATTTAAACCTAAAGAAAAGATTATGACCGTGTAAGTTTGAAACATACTGAACGTGCAGGTTTGAAACAGGTTTCTTCAGGTAGCGTATTCCTATATAAGCATCCCTATACGCATTAGCATTCCTAAACAGCTGGTTCATTACAATTATCCACTACATGCTCTTTTTCATCTTTTTGTCAATAGTTCTAGGATGTCCGGTATCAAACCATGGAACAGTTGTCATTCCCTTGGTTCAAAGAGAAAATCTTGTTGTTGGTCGAATGTCAATTGGAAATCCTCCTCAAGATATTGAGGTTATATTTGATACAGGAACTAGTGATAGTGTTATTTATAATAAAATCTTCGACCCCTCAAAGTCATCCACTTATCAATCTCTTAAATCACCATTCAGTGTGATTTATGGACTGGGAGAAGTTAATGGAACTTGGGCAAATGATGACTTACATATCTCGAAAACTTCCACCATATCGGAATTACAATTTGGATATGGGCAATCTTATGAAGGTGTTGCATCTGAATTTGCATTGATTGGGATTGGTTTAAGAAACTTTGAAACTACGTATACTACAACATATGGAATAACAAAGATTATGACTAGTTCATATGTTCAACCGGATGTTCCTTATACGTATGATAATTTCCCCCGTAGATTGAAAAATCAAGGACTAATTGATAAAAACATGTATTCGCTTTATTACCTGGATAATTATTCAAAAGCTCAGTATGTATTTGGTGGGGTTGATTTAACAAGGTATGAGTCTTTATTTAGTCTTCCAATTGAAAGGCTTTCAGGAGAAAGTGAACCAAGCTTGCTTGTGGTTAATTTAGATTCAATTGAAATAGTAGGTTCAAATGTTCCAGTCACTACCAAAAATTATCCAGCATTGATTGATTCAGGCACTTATCCTTTGATATTACCTCAGGAAGTCCTTGAAGGTTTATTGGATGCTTTAGATGGTGATTATGATTCCGAATACTTTCAACTTGCATATGACTGTAGAAATACAGAATTCAAGTTCACTTTTAGTGGTGAATCCATCTTCATCCCAGTTAATAGAATGAGTGTACTTTTTGATGGACTTTGTTATATAACTGTTATTCCTTCTCCTGATGAGTTTATAATTTTGGGAACCTCGTATTTGAAGAATGTCTATACTGCATGGGATTTGGATAAGTTTGAGATTCTGTTTGGAAATGTCATTGATTGCAATGAATCTTTGATCGTTGGAGTTGGTGAGGGAAATGATGTACCAAAATCTCACAGGCCAGGTGGTCGTTGATATTCCTTCATAAAAATGCTGCTTTTTTTTAAGCTCTTTAAGCTCTTTTTTAAAAGTTTTAATTCAAAGGACTGGTGTCAATGTGTGGTAATGTCTAAGAATCAATGAATGACTTAATTAATGATTTGACCCAAGGACAAGACGATTGATTGACTTTATTTGTAAAATCTTAAAACATTATTGATACACATTAAATAACATACACATTAAATAACATACACATTAACATACACTTTAACCTACTCTTACACAGCCAGTATTATATCAGTTTGTCTACTAATTACCTACAAATTTACATCTCTATCCAAACTATTCTGATAATACATCGACTCCTCAATATTAATAAAAACATTTCAAAAACATCCTCTTAATAAAGTCATCTCACTTCCAATCAAACAATCTGGTTAAAAGGCTGGGGCATTTCAATCACATCCTGTTGAGTCATGAAACACTTCCTTGCAGCCATCACGTGACCTCACCTATGAAAAATCTCACTATCTTAACAAACCACCAACATGACAGAGATCAACCTTGGACTTGTTGCCGACCTCCATGTGCATCTTCGTGATGGTAAGATGATGGAATTAATCACTCCCACCGTTAGACAAGGAGGGGTTTCAATTGCCTACATCATGCCGAACCTTGTTCCTCCAATCACCACCATCGAACGAGTTAAAGCTTATCGTGAGGATCTTGAGAAGTTATCACCAAAGACCAAGTTTTTGATGAGTTTTTATTTGAATCAAGATTTGACTCCTGAGTTGATCAGAGAAGCTGCCAAAGGTGGCTTTGTTCATGGGGTTAAATGTTATCCTGCTGGAGTTACTACCAATTCCAAGTATGGAGTTGATCCAAACAATTTCACCCTCTTCTACCCTATATTTGAGGCCATGCAAGAGACAGGGTTGGTTCTCAATATACATGGGGAAAAACCAAACTCCAAGCATGAGACTGAAGAAATCCATGTTTTGAATGCTGAACCTAAATTCTTACCAGCATTAAGGAAATTACATAATGATTTCCCCAAGTTGAAGATTGTTTTAGAGCATTGTACAACCAAAGAAGCCGTGGCTTTAGTTAGAGAATTAAATCATGGTAATACTGGAGAAGTGTTTGTATCTGGGACAATTACAGCTCATCATTTATCTTTAACTATTGATTCTTGGGCAGGTAATCCAATCAACTTCTGTAAACCAGTTGCAAAATTACCTCTTGATAGAGATGCACTTGTTGATGCAGCAACCTCTGGTGAACCATGGTTTTTCTTTGGCTCGGACTCAGCTCCACATCCAATAGAGGCCAAGAGTACTCACGTTGGTGTTTGTGCTGGTGTATATACCCAAAGTCATGCGATTGCTTATGTTGCTCAAGTTTTTGATGCTTCCAAGAAATTGGACAATTTGAAGAAGTTTGTTTCCGAAAATGGATTGGAATTCTATAAAGCCAATTTGGATTTGACCCAGGTTGAAGCTTTGGAAAAGGAAAGGGTTTGGTTGGTCAAGAGGGAGAATATCGTTCCGGAAGTTATTGGTAGTGGTGGGTTGAATGTTGTTCCATTTAAAGCTGGTGAAAAGTTGGATTGGAGTGTTGAATGGAGGTGATCTCCAATTGAAAGTTTTCTCACAACTCAGTGAATAAGAAAAATAGTCAATTAGATTGTTGAATTGATTTTCGAGCTAAAGGAATACGAATAGATCTCCAAATAAGACTTGGTCAATTCAAGTTGTAGAACTGAGTCAGAGTTTATCTTCCCATTTCAATAGGGCAATTGTCAAAGGTGAAGATATAAAATCAACATCAATCTTCAACTGAATTTATTCAATGCTTTAGATTCATCTATAAGTTGTAGAAGTATGAACATTTTTAATTGTAGTCGTATGATTTTCAAATCTTGTTAGCAAGATCCAACTTTCTTCCATTAGCAACCCTGCTCTATAACTTGCGAGCAACATTCTGATAGTAGATATCTTGAGAGCTTTTCTTAGAATGTGCCCTGCATGTCACTGTAGCATTTATCAACCTCTTACCAAACCTTGATATTATTATATTTGACAGTTGAAAAGTACATTGCACCAAGGTTTTGTTAAATCTACCGTGCTAGAGCGTATTTATTGACCGTAATGTGTACCTTAAAACTTTCGAAAGTCAAGTAATTAATGTGTTTCTATCTAATGATTTTCAGCCTATATGCATGTACCGTTTGCAATTATTGCAGTGAATGTGATCTTCAATGTACCATTCTAATATGCCCATTAGTAATCCCCCTGATAAGATACCATGTCTCACACAAAACATAATATATTCATGGAAGGCACATAATTCATGGAAGGCACATAAATGGAAGCACCAATAAAGCTGGGCAGAAGAACCTTGCATGGAATGGTGACATCATAGCAAAACTCATGCTCTGGAAGTGGAGTGAACGAAAGTGGAGAAGGCATGTTTTAATGGGTGGCATATGAATGACCAGGAATGCCATAGATTACCCCACATATTCGTCTGATGTGTCAGAACAATTTAACTCCAAGTGCATAACTCCAGGTATCTTGTAACACGAAGATATATGAAAGCAGAAGAATAAGTAAAGGCCAAAGTAACAAAAATTGAGACGAAGTGACTTAAAAGATGGTTCTCTCAAGATACTAAAGGGATAAAATCCCTCTCTTTTATTAATTTAAATCGATATACACGGCCCTTTAAACAGTGGTGAATATTTGAAGTATTTAGAGATATTTCGGTAAGTTTTGAAAAAATTCAAAATGTTGTAACCTGTATATTTTTGATCAACAACGGTTTTAGAATACTAGCATGGAAGTGAGTGTACAGTTTTCAGTTACCAGTCTTCAGTTTGAATGCACAAGCTTCAATTAAAAGACACTACAACTAGATGATATTTTACTTTTCAATGGGAAGACTACACCAAGTTAAAATCATATAGTTATGATACTATTTTTTCCATGTTGGTCGGGTATCTTGCAAGATCTTCCTATTGTTATTTTGCAGCCATTGATTTTGCCAAGTACCAAGCATTAGAAAGTACGAGGAGGAAAAATACTAGCTACTCCGATGTAATTACGAGGACTTAGTCGAGCAGTAGGTAGGTGGGATGTACGGTGTGTGGAAGTGAATGTGTGGGAAGTGAAGGGGTGAGATATGAAGAGAGTGAGGTAGGAAGAGAGTGAGGTAGGAAGAGAGTGAGGTAGGAAGAGAGTGAGGTAGGAAGTGAGTGAGGTAGGAAGTGAAGGAGTACGGTAGGAAAAGAAAGAAGTTGAATAGGTTATACAAGGAAGCGTTAGGAAAAGTTGAAGTGAGAGTGTTATAGAAATGAAGAAATTTCAAATTGACCAATGCACTTGCTTAAACACTACATAGAAGCTCTGCTCGTATCTGATAATGAATATTGAGGGAATAAAAGTCGGACCAATGATATTACACTCATAGGTCGCTCAATCCTGTTACATCCTCATAATGTTAGGCAAATGTGGCGCCGAGAATTTTCAGCCCACGTTTTCAAGCGAACTGTCTCGGGATTCAATCCCACGTTTCCATAATTTGCAACAATTTGCGCTTTCTAATGCCAAGGAAGTGAACTGAGCATAACGTCTCGATGCGTAATGGGTTATCTTTTGAAGAACAATGCTATGCATGTATAGACGATTTAGAAGGAGCGTTGTCAAGAAATTGATCTCAAGCGATTTTAAGGATTCTCAGGAATGCTAGTTCAGGCTATGTTATTAGTAATCTGAGAATGAGGCATTGAAGGAGAAGAGAGAGGGAGAAGGGGCATTGAAGAGGGAGAAGGGGCATTGAAGGAGCATTGAAGATAAAAAGAATTAAAAAAGATATAGCAGAAAGTAAAAATGTAGATATAGAAGTAAAAATGAAGACAAGGTAATATTTGGAATCAATGGTACTTCCCATTTACATCCTTAATTACACTTTACGTTGTAAATCAATGTTACATTTTACCAAGTAATCGTAGAGTAGTGTGTAGTAAGTATATGTAATCATTAAGAAGCATCTGACATAATAATTACATACATAAAAATTATGAGCTATATCTGATTAATAAGAAATACCAAACATAGAATGAAAATTGCATTTTAATCATAATTATTTAGTAGACCGTTGCTTAAAAATATAGTGCTAGTACAGATTAAGCGAAAAAGTCAAGATATTAAACCATAACAAGTATCATGAGATCTCTCTCGGGGAATCAATTGCCAGATTGTATAATATGACTAAGTTAAACGGTGGAGAATTTGTTGCATGATTCCGCCGCACTTACCTCATTCTTTGCATACTGCAAAGTCCCCACGTTGCTGTGCGGGTAAAATTACTTGATACTGCAAACATAAGCGAGTCAAGTCCCTGATATTGAAATCATCAAACACGTTACACACGAGAATAGGTACAAAAGAATGTAACGTTGGGTACAAAGAATACCACTGGTACCAAGAATTTTATACCAACGTTCAAAAGAATTTTAAATACCCACGTTTAATCTGGTAACAATTTGCTAAGCAACCTTACTTAAATAGGCTTTGGATTAAAACGGGGTAAAAAATGGATCACCGGCAATTCTGGATACACCTGTCTAATTACCAATTTCTTTTCTAAGGAACTGGCTAATTTCTAGAATACTGTACAGTCACTAAAAAGTGATTGACACTATTTCCTGCAATGTATTACACATGCGCAATGTTTGCATTTGATGTGATACGAAGGTAATATGATATGAATGACTTTGGGTAATATGACTGTTTGGTATATGATTTTGGGTAATTTTGTCTTCTGATTGTATGAACACCATGTAAAAATGTATTTCAATGTATTCAATGTATTCAATGTATTTCAATGTATTTCAATGTAGTCCAATTTAATGTACTTCCAATGTACTTCCATTGTAATATCAAAGAATGCTTAAGAAGTGTACACCCCCCGTACAACGACTTATCTTGAAGAAGATTTTTTATTTTCGCTATCGCACTTTCCCACGTTGGTTACACGGCCTTCAATCGAGGCTCAAATGGAAAATACACTTTTCATCGGCGGATCACAAAATGTATGAGGTAGGATATAAAGGACGCGGGGTGCCCATATTCTTTCAATCTCAGTATCAACCATGGCTTCAAGAGATATTCCTTCATCTTTCGCAGATATTACTACCGGGTTAGCTAGCACTATTAGAAGTGAAGTTACTTGGAACAAATCCAAAGATCAATTATTAGCCGAAGATCTCCAATCTGAAGACCATGAAAAGACCCATAAAGTTCAAATGAACAACTTATGGCCTGCCTTCATTTCTGGGGCTGGTTTATTTTCAGATGGTTATGTTAACAATTCTATTGGAACTGTATCATTTGCTTTATCCACACTTTATCCAAAAGAATATAAAAGTTCGAATGCCATTTCCAACGTTTCCTCTATTGCTTTTGCTGGGGTTGTTCTTGGTCAATTAACTTTCGGTTACATTTCCGATCATATTGCAAGAAAAGGTGGTATGTTGGCTGCAAACATCATGTTGATTGTTTTCACCTTATTATGTGCCGTCGGAACTTGGGGTGCTGGAGGTTCCCCACAAGGGTTATTTGCAGCCATCACTACCTTCAGATTCTTCTTAGGTATTGCTATTGGTGCTGAATACCCAACTGCTTCCGTAATTGCTTCTGAATTCGCTAACATGTTACCAGCTGGTAAGAGAAACAGATACTTTGCTTGGTTCACCAACACCATGATTGATTTTGGTTTCGTTATTTCCGCCTTTGTTCCATTGGTTTTACTCTGGATCTTCAAGGCTCATAGACTTGAACCAGTTTGGAGATTGACTTTAGGTTTGGGTGTCTTCCCTCCTATTGCTCTTTTCTTCATGAGAATGAAGATGACTGACTCCAAGAGTTTCAACAAATTACACATGAAGAAGGTTAACAAATACCCAATTTGGTTGATTGTCAAGTTCTACTGGTTTAGACTTAGTGTTGTTTCTTTCTTATGGTTCCTTTACGATTTCTCTGCTTACTCCTTCGGTATCTACTCCACTTACATTATTAGTAAAGTTATCCCAGATGCTGATATTTACAAGACTTTCGGATGGAATGTTGTTTTCAACTTGTTCTACATGCCAGGTGCTCTTTTAGGTGCCGTTTCTTCCGATTACTTTGGTCCAAGATTAACCTTCTTCTTCGGTGTTTTCGCTCAAGGTATCATTGGTTTTGCCATGTCTGCCTGTTACGGTACATTAAAGAAGCACGTTGGAGGATTCGTTGTCGTTTACGGTATCTTCATCACTTTAGGTGAATTCGGTCCAGGTGATAACATTGGTTTATTAGCTTCTAAGACTTGTGCCACCCCAATCAGAGGTCAATATTACGGTATTGCCGCTGCTATTGGTAAGATTGGTGCTTTCGTTGGTACTTGGGTTTTCCCAGTTATTATCAAGAACACTTCTCGTCCAGGTACTGACAGAGGTGACACCATGCCTTTCTTCATTTCTTCTGCTTTATGTGTTGTCTCTGCCCTTGTTGCTTTATTCCTTATCCCAGCCGTTGATCAAAATGCCATCAACAAGGAAGATATCGATTTCGTCCAATACTTATCTGATAACGGATATGATGTTACTCAATTAGGTGAACCAGAAGAAGTTGGTCTGGATACTGGTGACAGTACCGCTGAATCTACCGAAAAGGTTCCAGTTGTTGTTGAGACTAAGGCTCGTGATTAGTTTAATTCTACTAATATATATATTAATTTTTGAGTTGTAGGGTATAATTTTCAGACTACTAATGAAAAGCGGTAGCTTGATTATTCTGTGGACGTGCATAAACAAATGTATTTATTATCACGCTGTTAACTGAGTAAATACACTTATTTATTATCTACGACCATGAGTGGCAGGTTTTTCGCTCTCCAATTTGCAGCCAAAATAAGAAACTCGCATGCCCAAAGACAGTTAAGTACAAAGGGTTAAGACACAGTTACAAATGATAGCCCAAAGACACAGTTAAGGATAGGAGAGAAACTTGAGTCACGAAACCAAAACCACCCTCTCCTCTCCACTCAATATCACCCTCCTAAAAAACTGATTAAATTCATCTTTTAAACCACGCCTAAGTATTTCAATTAATTTTCCCACTTGTTCCTGAAGCTTCTCTGGGTTGATATCTATTGGATGAATCCAAATCGTACATATTGTATGGTTTGGGTATTTTCTAAGAGATATTCCACATACTGAGATCTCGATATTCTCATGAGTACTATATAATTGATTTGAAAGAATAATCTCAGTAACAACTTTAAAGAATTCTTTCTCATATGGTTCAATTAGTTTAAATTCAAGGGTATAATAGTTTAATTCTTCTTTAATTGGGTAAAGACCGGATCTGAATAAATGCACCTTATCAGCTTGATGATTCTTAAAATGATCATTAATAAAGTATTGTAAATCTTGAACTACTTCTATAATCCTTGTGATTTCTAAACCTTGTCTCTTATACCAAACATTCCATTTGAAATAATAATTCACATCAAAAGGACCTATTGGTTTCATTTGATTTAATAAGAAATGAAAAGCAGATCTTTGATTCCTATCTATTAGAATATTTCGATTGCATGGTAATCCAGTATATGTTAGAGTATCTTTAGGATCCAATTGAAGTTGATCAAAATCAAGGGTTATTTGAAGATCGGAGAGGTCTTGAATTGGGGTGCTTGTTCTATTCTTGGAATACTGGGACTTGCTTTTAGCGGTGTTTGACTTGTATGATGTTGAAAAGCTTGATTCGTTATTAGTTGAAAAGTTTAAGTCGTTATTAGTTGAAGAGATTGACTTGTTCTTAGTTGATCCGTTCTTTGCATAGTCTTTCTCATTCTTAGTAATTGAATCATTCCTTACATCATTACTCTCGTATTGGCGCCTAATTGAATCATCTAAATCAGAATCCTCAGAACTTAAACCACTGGAATCACTAGAGCTATCATCAGAAGTAACAATAATATTATCATTGACATTTGCTTGAACTATCATATTGTCTATATGATCATATTCAATTGAGTATAAAATATCATTTATAACTTCCAATCCATCATTACCATCCAAACATCCACCCAAATTATTAATCCCGTCAAGACAACCAGCCGACTCAGTTGATCTTTCAACAGGACTGGTTCTTTTAAACCAAGTCTCTTTAAGACTTGCCCAACTCTTTCTTCTCTTAAGTGACATGGTTGCAAATTATTAAACGCGTAGCTAAAATGGAGTATTGATTTCATAAGGAGAACTTTTAATGGCATTTTATATCACCACTGAATGATATATAGCTTAGCTTATAGTGTTTTAATCATAATAACAGAACATCTTCCTACGAATGTTTTATGAAATATCCTCCGAAGTTATGTGACAGATTACTCACTGAGGAGCAAATGTCATCAAATGTTTCCTCAGTGAGTCTTGACTTATACTTCTTGGTTCCTACCTAACTTCCTGGTTCCTACCTAACTTCCTGGTTCCTACTCACCTACCTAACTTCTTGGTCCCTTACCTACTTCCTTCATCTCATCAGCTGCGAAAACGAAATTCAACATGGGCTCAGTATTCTTACCACACTTACGAACAGGATGGCATGTTGATCAATCCATACTATCGGAAGAAGATCGTATAGTTGTTATTAGGTTTGGACGAGAAGAAGAGCTGGAATGTATGGTTATCGATGAGTTGTTATTCCAAATCCTGGAGAAGATCAAGAACTTTGCAGTTGTTTACCTATGTAATATTGATAGAGTACCTGATTTCAATCAGATGTATGAACTAGGGCAAGATTCAGAACCCTACACCCTAATGTTCTTTTATAGGAATAAGCACATGATGATTGATTTTGGTACGGGGAATAATAATAAGTTGAACTTCCCCATATATGATCGACAAGAGTTGATTGATATTATAGAGACAATATATCGGGGGGCAAAGAAAGGAAAGGGGTTGGTTGTTTCTCCAAAGGATTATAGCAGTGTAAGGAGGCTGTAAGATGGCTGTTGATAAGCAGGAGTTGTTGGGTATATTTGATATGAGAATATGGATTGAATTGTTTGATTTTAAGATGATATATCCAGACGTCTGAAGGATTCTCAGCGATGTACCCTTGTTGCAACAGGACGATGTAATGAAGGTAGGACGAAGTAATGAAGGTAGGACGAAGCAATGAAGGTTCATCAGGACGAAGTAACGAAGTTGTTTATCATTACCATATAGATCTTCAGAAGAATTAAAGCTCAAGATCAAAGTTGCCCCAGCTAACTTAAAGTTAAAATGAAGTGGTTCTGTTTCAGTGAATACAATTTCTATATAGATTGGCACCTTGAAGAGGTCTTCAGAACATCACAAGAATTTCAATACCGGGACTAAGTAGAGATCTAAAGTTAAGATTATCAGGTATAAGCGAATTCCTAATACACCATGGAAATGATAACAAGAAGTCTCAAAGCACCATTCTGTTAGAGACAATAGACAAGAAGTATCACTTCTTTTACGATGCCCTCAAGGTTTGCCTACAGTATCTGATAATATTTTTACAATTATTGAATGCCTAGACAATTTAACTTCATTGAAGTTACCATTCACTTTTGGCTGCAAACTATGATCAACACTGGCTATACTTCTCTCGATATAACTAATAAAGGTAAACAGCAATAGTGAAACTATTGTGGTAAAGATTTACATGGACTATTGTAAAATTCTACATTGAATTGTGAAGTAGTAATTGGACATACATTTCATGTTCACGCTATTCAAAGTTTTTTATCCATAGAACTGATTAGACTATTTAAGATGCACCGCTTAAACCTCGTTAATAGCACTTAGACTTCATTTTATTTATCAAGATGCATTGATGAACCTTCTAGCACTAATTAAACTAGCACTAGTTAAACTAGCACTAATTAAACTAGCACTAATTAAACTAGCCCTAATTAAACTAGCACTAATTAAACCGCTAGCACTAATTCTAGCACTAATAAACATCTAACACCTAATTATCAAGATCCTTAGCATAAAAGAAATTCACCCCTAATAACTTCAGTCCGGGAGCATGTGCCCCAATCCAATCTCTAACCCCCGAGCCCGGAACATTTGTCCCCCAGGTGGGTCTTCCTTCAGGCAGTTTAAGCTCTTCTTTTAACAATCCCTGCTTGTATAACAAAAAGACATATCTGTGTTTTCCTGTTTTTGGTGGAGGACCAGGACCTTCATATTTCAACAATTCTCTTCCTTTGGAAAAGTCCAACTTATGACTGATTGAATCTTCCGATGAACTTGCTGTAACATCCGAGCTTATCAATGGCAAATCACTGACCAACCAATGGGCATATTCCGACCATTTTTTCTCTGTACGTGAAGGAGCATCTGGATCCGTCAAAACCAAGATGAATTTATCTTGAGCAGTAATTGATTCGAATTTACCATCTTGAGCTGGGCTATTTAAAACAAATTCGATTTCAGGAGCAGTTTGAGTGTTGGCAACAGTTAAGGAGTTTCCTAAAGTGACTTGATCTTTGGAATTATATTCGATTGTAAGTAATCCTTGTGTATCGAATTGATCAACTACATCTGGAATGATCTCATGTTTTAAAAATGATTCCGTTAATGATGAAGAAATTGTAATCAATGGCATTTTATGAACTCTTTGTAAGGTTCTTAAACGTAGCCTAGGGAGTCGACTTAATTGCCTGAACATTGGGGGTCTTTTATAGCTTTTCTGAGATTGATTACGTGAGGAGCAACCACCCCTTGTTAAAGTGTTACTTGTGGGCAAGACTATACTTGGGCAAGACGATACTTAATTAGGTGGGCAAGACTATACTTAATTAGGTGTCAAAAGACTATACTTAATTAGGTGGGCAAGACTATACTTATTTAGGAGGTGGTAGTAGTAGTTACACTGGTTGTGGTATATATTAGTATGTTTAATCTTCTTAATACTTATAATTGATATTGACGTATTGACACATCTTTGACATATTTTGTACATAAACTGAAATAAATAAACTACTTTTAAATCCCTACAAAGGTATTATCAATTACCTGATTGATATAATACAAGAACAATGTATAAGGGGTTCAATGAAACGGGGAGTAATATTGATGAGTCTCAAAAAATACCTGTGTGTAACTGTATCTCCTCTATTCAGTCTTTAAACCCTGTTGTAAATTCATATTTTAAAATCTTCCTTCAACCGCATTACTAAGAGTAAATTATATGAATCATCATTAGCATCACCCAATTCAACTCCAAGAGATTATTGGTTATAATATTCTTCTTAGACTTAAGATTCATTAACTCATCAACTCCATGTGAATTGTCTTGAAGTACTATTTGCAATATACTATCAGGAATGTTGATTAGATTGAGTTATAATAGCTTCAGGAGTGACCAGTGAAATACAGTAGGAACATTATAAGTCTAGGTTTTTTGTTCCTGAATCGTCAGCCACAATAAATAGTTAACAGCCTATTGTCGTTGAAATTCGAGATTGAACATTAAAAGCTAAAATCTAAAATTTGAACGTATTCTTAAACTGGCAAGCCCAGTTGGTGTTTGCAATTTACATAGATCTGACCCAAGCTTCTATGACCCTCTCCCACATAGCTCTCTGGATGGGCTTGATACAATTTTGACTGATGCTTACTATTCCAATGGCCCAGATTGTTCTGAGTGAGGATCAACATGAGACGCTTGCTCCTGTGAATTTCCAGCCGCTCCCAACGGTACGTTTCCCTCATCCTTATTAACAAACCAACCTCTACTTTTCTTTGGTTTTTCCTCTTCTCTTGGGACTACATCGATCAAGAAATCAAACATATCACTTTTAGTAAGGGCAGCAGCAATGTCCAGTTTTTGCAACGTCCTTCTTTTGTTTTCTTCAGCATGGATCCAAGCTCTCATTGTTAATTCGGTAATGAAGATATCACAACCTTTAGCAAATAAGATCGGGGCTTCAGCACTAATCATTCGAACATCTTCATCTGTTTTCATGACTTTTTTTATTCTAGCCAATGGAAGTTGATGGTTTTTAAAATCATGATCGTCATGTTCAATTGAATTGATTGTTTCTTGCCAATATTGCATCATAATATCACGATAAGTACCAGAAAGACCTTGACCCACATTATTAAAAGCTCCAGCTGGTTGTTGAGCTGCTTGTTGTTGAGCTAATGCTGCTGCTTGCTGAGCTGCATAAAGTTCTTCTTCATCAACTACAGGTACTCGTTGATGTTCTTCATCAAGGTAGGTGTTTTCGTATTCCATGGTGATGGCTAGGTTTGTTAAGTTCGCACCAACAAAAAACACCCTGAGAAAGAGTCAGGAAAGAGTCAGGAAAGAAGATGACAGCTTCCAGGTAGAAGATGTAAGACAGAAGTTGAAATGAGCTGCTGATGAGAGGAATCTTTCAGAAATAGTCCGCTATGAAGAGACAATCTTTTTTATATTTTAGAGTAGTCCATGTAGTCCAAGGTGGGTATGTAGTCTAAGTCTTCGTATTCTCCTGTGGGTGAAAGGTACAAGAGGCTGCTGAAAATTGAAAGTCGGAAGGATGGAGGGTTAGATTATCATTGGATAATCAGTATAAAAAATTACGAGTCGTGTTCGGTATAGATCGACTGGCCATCCTCTTCATTAATTTATTGCTGAATGTTCTTTACACTGCTTAAGATATGAATTTAATTGACTTTATTTTACCTATTGATTATCTGACCTAAAATGCATTTATGACGGCCGAGAATCGGGAATAGGAAAGAAATGCATTTATAGAACTTTATTATGGTTGCAAATTATAAATTAGAACTTATCGTTATTGCGGAAGTTTGATATGTTCATTAAAATTGTAATGGCAACAGATTAAATTGCCAGTAATGTTAACGTGAAATATGAAAATTATTTCAAATTCCTTAGTCTTTTTTTGTAATACAACTTGCTTTCTCATACCTTCATACTATGTTTATTCCTAACAAATTGCAGACAATCATACTTGATCCAAGTAACCAGATTCAATTGCAGTCTTCAATTAATCGTTAAACTCCACTAATAGATTAACTCGTAATAGACTCCACTTACAAGCAAATCCTACTTGAGCCCGTAAGTAGGGTTGCTTTTCCCCTGGTGAGACTCCACTTCTCCCTTGATAATAGCAGTGCTTCTTACGAGTTGGATCCCTTTTCGTGGCAATAGTCGCTTCGCTCCTTAATGGTCGCTTCGCTCCTGTTTAATGGTAAGGTCGCTCCGCTCCTGTTTAATGACAATAGTCGCTTCGCTCCTGTTTAATGCCAATGGTCGCTTCGCTCCTTAGTGGTAGTCGCTTCGCTCCTTAGTGGTAGTCGCTTCGCTCCTTAGTGGTAGTCGCTTCGCTCCTTAGTGGTAGTCGCTTCGCTCCTTAGTGGTAGTCGCTTCGCTCCTGTTTAATGGAATAGTCGCTCCGCTCCATTGTAGTCGCTTCGCTCCTTAGTGGTATAGTCGCTCCGCTCCTGTTTAGTGGTATAGTCGCTCCGCTCCTTAATGGTAGTCGCTTCGCTCCTTAATGGTAGTCGCTTCGCTCCTTAATGGTAGTCGCTCCGCTCCTGTTTAATGCCAATGGTCGCTTCGCTCCTTAGTGGTAGTCGCTTTGCTCCGCTCTTTAACGGAAGTCGCTTCGCTCCTTAATGGTAGTCGCTTCGCTCCTTAAAGGTAGTCGCTTCGCTCCTGTTTATAGTCGCTCCGCTCCTATTTCCAGGTGGCTCCCTAATAGTAGAAATAGTCGAAATAGTCGCTCCGCTCCTATTCCTCCTCTTTCTACTTCTCCCTCCCACACCTCTCACAACCACAAATAAACCCCCAATTAATCCTCAAATCATATTGCCTCTCACCAACCCCCCTCGAAGGATCCACATAAGTAGTAGACAATTCCTCTCCCTCATCAATATCTCTTGCGGCAGTCACCTTCACTATTCCATCCTTTACTTCATGACTAACATTTGGATTACAATCATGGTTCAAATGGGAATATACCAAAAAAACTTTACTACTAAGATTGTTAAGATTATAAGTTCCCAACATATACAGAAATTCATTATAAGATACCAGAGACTTTGGAAACACATCTGAAAATAATTTATATCCATTCGATAATAAACTTTCCGCTTGTTCTTCAGCAAAAAGTCCACTTACGGTTGCCTTCTGTCTCTCTTCTTGAAGTATTCCAGCCATTGAGTTGAATTGTCTTTTCCGGAGAGTATCTGAACTATCCAATACTATATTAGCTTGAATAATCGTAATAGCTCTTAAGCCACTCCAACTTTCTTCCAAGCAATAGTTTTCCAAGATTGCATAAGCTTTTGAATCAAACGATGGTGATCCATTATGAATCAATCTATGGATTTTATCTAATTTTTCACATTTCTTACTACACCATATTTGAATACAATTATTACAATGAATGTTCTTTTTGGAAAGTGTGACTTTGGTACAATACGAGCACATGATTTTACTTTTCATATAAGTTATTTCATCTTTTGAAGGTATTACAAATAATGGAGTTTCCTGCCAAAGTAATTCACCTTTTTTAATATTCTTTTCCAGAAACACACTTTTTCCCTTTTTTGCAGTCATTTTGATGTTAATACCAGGAGGTAATCTTAACTCAGGAGCTATTTTAGATTTGATACCATCAACAAATGTATACAATTCTTCATCCACAGGAGGGGTCAAACCAAACATTTTTAATAAAGCTCTGATCCGATCTTCTTCAACTATCCAATTTGATTGATTCTTCAGGACTAAAATGGTTAAGTTCTTGATTCCCAATTTTTCAGTTTCTGGATCGGATTTCCATAAGCCAATGATATAGTCAACTAATTGACGATCATGTGGGGTGATTTGGTTCATGAGGTTGGTGATGAGCTTGATTTTTCGCAGTTGTGCGAGTGAGAAATGAGGAGACGTCAAGGGGACATCATCATGGAGCATCAAGGGGACATCAGGAAGACAACATCAAGACAACATCAAGACAACATCAAGAAAACATCAAGGAGAACAAACATCAAGACAACATCAAAACAATACCAGGAAGACATCATCAAGGAGACAACATCATGACATCATCAAGACAACACCAGGAAGACATCATTAAGGAGACAACTCCAAGAAGACATCATTAAGGAGACATCACCAAGAAGACAACATCAAGGAAGAACAAGCACGGCAGAAAAAGAACGGCAAAAGAACGTCAAAAGAATGGCAAAGAATGGCAGAGCAAACACGACACACCAAAAAAGTTAACCTAGCTTTAACTTAGGCAAAAGAAATAGTTGGAATAGACAGCAGCTGGACAACTTATCTCCGCATTCTAGTGAGATAATGGCGACATTCGTTGCGTTAACTCAAAATGCAAAAATCTGGCAGTCCATGTGTTGGGGACGGAGGTCCATGTGTCAGCAATGGCACGGCGGTCCATCACAAAACGACAACCTAGGTTAATCTCCGAAAACGTAACTTGCAATTCAGAATTCTCTGAGGGAATGAAGATGAACTCTAACCTTCTCTATATAAACCTTGTAAACTTTCTTCCATATAAACCTACTTGTAAACCTACTTCTAAACCTTCTTCCATATAAGCCTTCTTATAACCCTCCTTTCATTAAAACCCTTCATATTCAAAGCCCAGTTTAAAAAATGAGATGAGACATTTTCGGTCTTCTTCATGACATCTCCTTTCTTTAATTCCGGAATATCTATTTAAGCTTTGTAATAACAAGGTTTAGTGACATCAACAATAAGTAAGCAAAAAGTATAAGATCCCAATCCGCTGCTCATTTCACATCAACCATCAACCATGTCTGCCACAATCCCAACACCAAGAGCTCCAAATGTTTCTTACTATACACCAACACCAGATTATCCAGCCTCACAAGCTATGTCTGAAGATCCACCAATTTTATTCCAACCATTGAAGATCAAGAATATTACATTACCAAATAGAATTGCCGTGTCACCAATGTGTATGTACTCCAGTGGAGACAATTTCGAACCAACTCCATTCCATCTTGTCCATTATGGAGCTTTAGCAAATGCTGGAGCTGGGATGATTCTTGTGGAAGTTGCATCTGTTGCTTCAGACGGTGGATTATCACCACATGATTTGGGAATTTGGAATGATGCTCAAGCAAAGAAATTGAAAGAAATCGTTGATTACGTTCATACTCAAAAACAACTCATTGGTTTACAAATTGGACATGGAGGAAGAAAAAGTAGTGGACGTCCATTGTTCGAGAATTTGGAAGATATAGTTCCTGTATCTCAAGGTGGATGGCCAGATAAACTTATTGCCCCATCTCCACTTCCTCTTAGACCATTTGGTCCTTTCCCAGCTCCAAGAGAAATGACCAACCAGGAAGTCAAAGATATGGTTAAGAAATTCGGAGAGGCTGCCAAAAGAGCCATGGATGCTGGATTTGATTTCGTTGAAATCCATGCTGCTCATGGGTTCCTTGTGAATGAATTTTTATCCAAAACTTCCAACAAGAGAACAGATGAATATGGTGGATCATTTGAAAATAGAATTCGTTTTGCAACGGAAATCATGGATGAAATCAAATCCCAAATCCCAGCTGATGTTCCACTTTTCATGAGAATTTCAGGTTCTGAAAATACAGATGATGTAGATGGTTGGACCATTGAAGATTCTATTAAGTTTGGTGAAGCCGCTATTGAACATGGCATTGATCTTATTGACGTTTCATCTGGTGGAAATCATTATAAACAACGTTCAAGAGCTTCAACCGTTAAAGCTTATGAAAATCTTCCTCATGAACATCTTGCAAGAGCTCTTAAAAAAGCTCTTGGTGATAGAGTTCTTGTTGCATGTGTTGGAGGATTAGGAATTGATGCTAAACTCACCAATCAATTGTTGGAAGAGGGAGTATTTGATCTTGCATTCATTGGTAAACCATTCTTAAAGAACCCTGGTCATGTTATGAAAATGGCTGAAGATTTGGGTGTTACAACAAGACAAGCTGTTCAATATGGATGGGCAAGTCATCCAAAGACTAAAGAAATGATTGCAATGATTGAGAGAGCTGCTAAGGAAGAAGCTGAGCATGCGAAGGCATAAGCGCGAGCGTAGCGCGGGAGCGTAGCGCGGGAGCGTAGCGACGAGCGAGCATAGTGCTGGAGCGTAGTGCTGGAGCGTAGCGACGAACGACCATAGTACTGAAGCGTAGCGACGAGCCACCATAGTACTGAAGCGTAGCACGAGCGAGCATAGTACTGAAGCGTAGCACGAGCGAGCATAGCGCTGAAGCGAGCGACGAGCGTTGAAGATAACCTGAACCTTTGATAACCTCGTTGAATATTGAATAGAACCTCTTTGCTTGGATATGTTATTGATTAACCTCATTGAGAATATTATTGATTAACTTCATTGTTGAGAATATTATTGATAACAGCTTCAGGAAGGTATAGAATAATAGATATTACAGAATAGACCCATGTACTTGACATAATCCTCGGTTCTCTAAGGTTCACCATAAATAGAATTCAATTATGCGATACATTATTAAAGTGAAACTCATTAAGAGTATGATTATATTGAGAGATGTGTTATCAAATGTGTTATCATATTAAGTTATTAAATGTGTTACCAAATTTGTTATCATATTAAGTTATTAAATGTGTTATCAAATATGTTATCATATTAAGTCATTAAATGTGTTATCATATAAGTTATCACATTAAGTCATTGGTTGTTAATTGGGAAGACTATTTAAAGTAATATGATCATGTTATTATTGATAGTATGATTAAAGTATATTAGTAAGTATGTTGATGCTATATTGTAATATCATCATGACATCATTGATTGTAGTATCTTCATGATGTAATAAAACATGCTATATTGATCATCATCATTCTATAACATGGCTGGTAATGATAAAGAAGGAAATAAACCCATGATTCTTTGGGGGTGTTTCTTATCGTTATTTTCTTATGTTTCAACTTCGAGATGACCTTTTACATTGTTTCTATAATTTTTAAATCTTACCTTTATCTTATGGATTGTAGTTTAATTAGTGTGAGGTGAAGTCATATGCATTTGTACATTGGATATCCTATACACTGCTGATTGGATTTATACACTGTTGATTGGATATTCCTTTACACTCACTTTGGACCTTTACACTTCACTTACTTTACACTTCACTTTGGATATTCCTATCCATCAGCATATCCTGATTAATATATCCCATCAGCATATCCATCATCAATACAACCTATCCTGAATATCCTATCTATATCACCTCACATTAGGCTGCGAAAAACAAATAGCTTGAACTGGACCGATATCACCATTGATATTGCACTCTTTACTTAATATTGCACTCTTTACCTTTTCAAGCAGTTGTCAACACCAATATATCCCCTGTTGTCAATGTACTTAAGCTTGATTGTTCGGAAATGTTACTTGATTCATGACAATCAATCAACCAGCATAAATAGGAAGTTATCAAGTGACTTTAACTTTCTATTCAAAACATATTAGCATATGGAACATGTAAACCCTTTGTAATCAGCCAAGAAACTTCCCCAACCTATCAATGCAAGACTTCTTCTACTGTTTCGACTATCCTTCCATGGTACCCGTTTCATGCTAAAGTACCGCGCCAATCCGCGATGCTTAATTTTCGAGCCAAATGGCGAAATCGCCATAGCGTGGCTGCAACTGGAGCATGCAGGAACATTTATATGTAATCTGATTCCCATGTTCCATCAGTATTATAAAGTTTCCAAGGAAAGTAAGCAAGTCATAGATTTATCATAGAATATCATATAATTTGTTAGTTATAATTGATAGTTATAATTTGATAGTTATAATTTGTTATCATATAATTGATAGTTATAATATCATATAATTTGATAGTCATCATACTTAGTCATACTTGGACTTTGCATCATACTTAAGCTGTGGATGGCATTCATATAGTACAAGCTAATACAAAAACCTACAATGTCGGAAATAATAAGTTTAAATAATTATCAATCCTACAACAGTACAGATGAAGATGATAAAAAATCATTGATTTCAACTGATGTTTATTCAGATGAATCTTTCGATTCAATAGAAGAACATTCCAAAAATCCTTTCATAGATCATCAAATAACTTCATATTATACGAAATTATATAAAGAATCAGGATATGAATGTCTTGAATATTTCGAACCAGACTTGTTCTGGACCAAAAAAGAGGAGGAGAAAATCGTTGCTAAATTGGATGTGAAAATCGCTCTAATGAGTTGTTTGATGTTTGTTGGATTACAATTAAATCGAGGTAATCTCCAACAAATTTTATCGGACAATTTCCTTTATGATTTAGGTTTAAGTACTGATGATTATAATATTGGAAATACGATTTTCTTAACTTGTTTTATAATTGGAGAAATTCCATCTTCCATCATTTGTAAACGAATTGGTCCCCATTATTTCATTCCATTCCAAATGATTTCTTGGTCCATTGTTTCTTCCTTACAATGTTTCCTAACAGGTAGATTAAGTTTCTTCATAACAAGAGGGTTGATTGCATTCTTACAATCAGGTTTGATATCTGAATTGGTATTATTTCTTTCAACTTTCTATAAATCAAATGAATTACCAGTTAGATTATCATGGTTATGGATAACTCATTCCTTGGTTCAAATCTCTTCTTCAATTCTTGCTGTTTTTATCCTTCAATTAAGAGGATTCTTTGGTTTACAAGGTTGGAGATGGTTATTCTTAATTGAAGGTGTAATTACCTTGGCTATTGGGATTTACATAACTAAAACAATAGTTACTTCCCCATTGGATTTGATCGATACCTTTTCTAAAAAACAAATCAAAATCACAGTTAATAGAGTTCTTAGAGATGATCCTCAGAAAGGTGACATTAAAGGTGTTAACATTTCAGAGGTATTAAGTGTTTTGTTTGATATCGATCTTATTCCTATTTATTTGATTGGATTCCTTGCTTATATTCCAATCAATGTTCTTAATGATTATGTATCATTGATCTATAAACAACTTGGTTGGTCAATTTCACAAGTTAATTTATTGGTGATTCCATATTACCTTTTCCATATCATATTCCTTCTTTATATAACAAGATTGTCTCAATATCTTGGAAGTAAAGCATTGGTATGCTTAATAGCTCCTTTGTATCTGATTCCATTTTTGGCTTTCTTGAAATATTCTCCAGATGCAATGAATTCAAAATGGGGCACTTGGTTATTGTTCACACTTATAACTTCAACTCCTTATATTCATGCTATTTGTGTGGGTTGGGTTTCAAAGAATTCAGGCTCAGTTAAGAAAAGAAGTATCCTGTCTGCTGTCTATAATTTATGTACCCAAGCTGGTTCAGTGGTGGCTGCAAATATTTACCGCGCAGATGATGCCCCAGAATATGCAAGAGGAAATAGCCAAATCTTTTGGATAGGTTGTGCGCTATTACCATTGTTGTTGGGAGTCAAGGCGTATTATGTATGGAGGAATTGGAGTAAGGAGAAACAATGGAAGAGCATGAGTGTTGAGGAACAATATTGGTATATTCATAATACTGAGGATGAGGGGAATAAGAGGATTGATTTTAGATTTGATAGTTGATTACAAGTCTTTTGATTGTCTTGGTTATCCTACAAGGTTTTCAGTTAGTTGATTTTTTAAGGATATCCTACAAGTCTTTCAAATAGTTGATTTTCTTTTAAGGATATCCTACAAGTCTTTCAAATAGTTGATTTTCTTTTAAGGATATCCTCAAATCTTTCAGATTTGGTAGTTGATTTCTAAGGATATCCTCAAATCTTTCAGATTTGATAGTTGATTTCTAAGGATATCCAGTCTTTCATGTTGAGATGGTTGAGTCTTGATAGAGTCTTTGATAGATTGTAAAAGTGACTGTCTAAAGCTTACTGGGATAGCTTTAAGGAATTATATTGGTGCAACCGATTTGCAGCCAAATTCGAAGGTTGGTCTGAGTTGATTTTGATAATTAACCATATACTGCATTGTACACTGCTGGAATCAAGACCATCATGTCTATCAAGGCTAAAGATGATAGACCAAATTATACATATTAAGCATATTAGATTTATTAGCTGATATATACATTAATAAATTGCATTCATTAGGTACTGTAATCAGAATAAAGCTATATAGTGAAATTAAGTTCATTAGGACCTAGTATGTTTTAAACAACCCATACATTTAGGTGCTTTCTAAACCCCACGGTTGCACTTGCTGATGAGCAACTGTGGCTTCTGAGCTGGTTGACCAGACATTACTATGCAACCCCCCACTGATGTGAATCATATTTACGAACATACCAACCAACTTATTTCTTTGCAATTACATCATCAAACGTCCTCTGAAGGATCAGTCTGCTGAAGAGTTAAGCATTCTGTGAAGATGAAAAGGGTAATCCTATTTTAACACTGTCATTGTAGAACTAAAAAGCCATTGTAGGAACACTTTCTATTGTAGAACTTTATAGAGGGATTACTGCATTCTTACATCTTGTACAACTTTATGGAGGGATTACTGCATTCTTACATCTTCTATTCCATACCTTTACACTCCTACGTCCTACCAAACTTAAAGAAAAATCCATGTCCAAACAACAACTTCGGAATGCTATCAAATTAAAATTAAACAAACTATCAAGTAACGAAGTACTTTTGGAATCCAAAAATGTAACATCTAAACTATTGCAGCTTCCTCAGTTTAAAAATGCAACCACGGTTGCACTTTATATGTCAATGCCTTATGAGATTCAAACCATTGATATGATCAAATCATGCTTTGAACAAGGAAAGAAAGTTTACTTACCAAAATGCAATGCTTTCAGCACGTTAACAAGAAAAAAGCATCATCTATTGATGTTGCAAATGGAAAGATTTGAAGATGTATTGAATCTACAACCTCAAGGGAAGTACAAATTATTGGAACCAACAAATGGTACGGATATTTTAGAAAAAGGAGGATTGGATTTGATTGTAATTCCAGGAGTTGGATTTGGTCATGATGGAAGTAGAATTGGTCATGGTGCTGGGTATTATGATGAATTTTTGAATGTCTATGCAAAGAAGTACCTGAAACCTTATTTGATTGGAGTTAGTTTGAAAGATCAGATTGTGGATGGGATTCCGATGGAAGAGTATGATTGGAAAGTTGATTTGGTGTTGAGTTCTGATTAGCTGTAAGTCTTGCTGAGTGATATACTCCATAAATATTGCTACTTTAAAAGAACATAAATATTGCCACTTCACAAGAACATAATATTACTACTTCACAAGATAATATTACTACTTCACAAGAATATAAATATTCCTACAGCAATGGTAATGATACAACTCAACCCTCACTTAGGTGAATACCATCTACCATTGATCTCAATCATGTGAAAGATAACTCGATATTTCAGTTTCATTGAACAGATCTTTATGATGATTTTGAAACATGACTTGAATAACTTCAAAGGTGAGTTGAAAAAGCTTTAGCATAACTTCAGTACTATATTCCCATGAACGACGAAGCACTGAATCGAACCAATAATCCCAACTATTGACCGTAAATCGTAAGGTCAACTCTTTAATGAAGAGCTAATAAGAGCAGATTCTTTGGTCTACATTTTGTTTTATAACTTATTAAATGCTTATAATTTATTAAATTACATGGTTTATAATTCATGAAGTTATCTCATTAACCTCTATCAAACTGCGTAATGGTGTTATCAAATCCCTTGATTGGAGTTAATTCTTGGAATAAATCTTGATACAAACACTAACCAATCCTCACACAGTTAACCTACCCACACAACAATTCTCCAACATTCTATCAGCATTAACCCAACTATGGTACTTATTAAACAAAACCGTTCCATCTCTTCCTGCGCATTTCATTATTTCATCCACTCCCCCAGGATGAAAATCCACATAAGGTGTTATATTAAACACTTTTCCATTAATACTTGTCCAGCAATCTGATCTCAATTTATGACTCTTTAATTCTTCTTTAGTTACTTGAACATATTGTGGGGGAGGAGTTGATTGTGATACTCCTCTTAGAACATGTTTTGGTGCCGTTTTATTAAGACTTGCCCAGTCCAAAGGTGAATGGCCTTGTTTCAATATAACCTTTTTACGGGCCGTTCCATTACTTGCTCGTTGTGCGGAGTTTGGAGCAGGGAAGAGTGAGTTGCCATTGGCACTTCTCGTGGGATTTGCAAGTGAACTACCTCTTGGACTTGTGAGTGAACTACTTCTGGGAACAATTGGGAGTGAGCTTCGGATACTTGGTACTGAACCTACGGCAACTTGTGGTACTGACCCTGCGGCAACTTGTGGTACTGACCCTACGGCAACTTTTGGAACTGACCCTACGGCAACTTTTGGTACTGACCCTCTTGGGAAAAGAACCGAGTCACCTCTTGGGACGATCACTGAGTCACCTCTTGTGTTTCCACCATGGATCAAACCACCTCCTGGAATGGAATCATCACCGGGTGAATCGACTTCCCCCGTTTTTCCCCTTGGTGTATGAACTGTTAAAGTAGACCCCGCAATTGAAACTGGAGAGACTTTAGAGGCATTCGCTGGCTTTTCAATTCTGTCAAATTGTGAGCTTGATGGTGAACTCAATTTAAATTTTGGTGGGTTTGGGACATTTGGGGGGGGATTAGGTAGTATTACATTGGGTGATCTTTCTTCACTTAGCGTTGATTCAACTCTTATCACTGGTTGATCTTTAGTTGGCACTGATACTCTTTTGACTGGTGGATCTTCAGTTGGATCTCCAGTTAGTGGTGATTCAACTCTTATGGCTGGTTGAGCTGATTCTGCTATGTATTGCAGCTCAACCAAAGATTCCGCCACTGGTGAATTTGAAGAATCTATTGAAAATACTGGTACATTCGCCGACACCGATCCTCTATTCACATCCTCCACCTCAATGATTGTATCTTCTGATGCTATACTCTCCGCATCTCGCATCTCAGGAATGTCTATAACTTCTAATTCATCATTCATACTATCATTTTCACCTTCACTGTCGGATGTATCATTGTCATGCGTAGCACGAAATACCAGCAAGATCAGTGAAAACATCTGCCTTTTCACTAAAGAGTCTGAGCCGCACTTTGTTTCGCACTTTGATCCGCACTATGATCCGCACTTTGATTTTGGTAGCTGCGAAAGCTTCAGGGACCATCTCTACAGACAACTCCACAACTTACCTATCATTGCCTTCTTGCAAAGCCTCTTTAATACCTTATACTGTAACTTCTACGGCACTACATAACCTGTTTTACTATTATGAATTAAAACATATTTACGTTGAATACTAGAGTATTACCAAAGAACCTCTAATTGTCCAAAATGTATTATAAAAGGAGCATTTGCTCGACTCTTACCTGGTCAAGTCGTTGCAAGTGTATAAAATAACATGTAAAGCTTAACCATGTTCTCTAAAATCGATAAAATTCTATCACTCTGCTCAACTTCTACCAAGTTACGATAAATTTCTATCACTCCCTCAACTTCTACCAAGGTACGATGAATTTCTATCACTCCCTCAACTTCTACCAAGTTACAGATAAAATTCTATCCCTGCCTCAAGTTCTACCAAATTGATGCCTCAACTTTCCTCTATCTCCTGGTGCCTTTGATCTCCGCCCTATCAACCCTCTCATAATATAACATATAAACACTGGTCTTCTCAATCAAAACATTTTCCTTCCCAACCTCCGTTACGCTGCTATCACTGATTCTCCAAAACGGAGTCTTCAAAACACTTGGAATCTTCTTCATCTTGACTTTCTTTGGTTCTGATTTCAATGCGCTTGTCAATTGCCCTGAGAAGTAATCTTGATCTAACCCAACCAAAACTTCAGCAGGAGTGGCAGTACCTGAACGTGCAATCTCCGAAGATTGTGATGGGTTTACATTAAAGATAGAAGGACGACGACCCATCATGGTTGAGAGCTTCGCACGCATATTAGGAGCATCGTCAGTTTGAGTTGAACCAACATCCGAAACTTCCTCTTCTTCTTCATCTTCCTCAATTTCTGGGGATAACTTGAAAACATTACCCTGATCATCCTTTACAAACAAAGGTTTCCTTTTATAACATTCATAATGACCTTGAGTATGTGAACCAACATGTCTAATCACAGCTCTCAACTTATATTTATAAACGTCATTATCATTGAATTTGAATCTTTTGAAATGTTCCCTCAAATCAATTGTTTGATCTTTTGTAATTGGAGTATTGTTAAGAGTCTCAACTGGGGTGTGCTTCCCTGAAGCACTTGGAGTGGTCCTCTCAGAAACAATTGGAGTTCCTGAAAAATTGGGAGTACGTTTGCCTGCTGTATGAATAGAAGTAAGATCTGTATTCTTACTACCTTTAAAGGAGGAAGTTTCAAGACTATCTACAATCGACTCATCTGAATCCGAATCTGTTTTGTCATCTTCGTCCTCTGTTTTATCATCTTCTTCCTCATCTGTTTTATCACTTTCGGTTGTTGTATCATCTTCTCCCTTTTCATCTATATCTTCTCTTTGAACATCTTCATCTTCCATATCGTTTATATCTGTGGTTAATACGGTAGGTAATTTAAGTCTGACGGGATATTTTGTCTTATCGTTTGACTTATCAGTTCTTCCAGATTCCAATTCGGAGTTTTCAGATTCCGAGTTGTCAGACTTATCTGTATCCTCTCTATACTTTTCCAATTCCTTGAATTCACTTCCAATAGATAAAACCAAATTATCCTTGAACCCAACTCTACATTGATTTCTGGAAGCATTACCACCAACAAAGGAACTTCTTGATAAATGAAGACCAAAGATTTTAGGAGGTTTAAGGATTTGGTTTTTTCTAAAAACAGTCGATGTTACTTTAGAAATATCCACGCCTTTGAAATTATAATTCTTAACAAATGCTTCCAATTCTTTTGGTAAATCATCATTGATACATAAGGCAGAATCATTATTTAACTTGATAAGGTCCAAAACAAAAGGATTAGAAGGGGTTTCGATATTTTCATTCTCTACGATTTTAATGATTCGACATTTCAAACATTGATACCCTTCGATTTGTTCTTGTTCATTTTCATTAAGTAATGTTTCAAGATCTGTTTCCGTTGTTTCAGGTGTATTCAAAGTAAGCATTAGGAAAGGAGTGAATCTTGGTTTGGAAACACCTTTGCAAGTTAGACACCTCATTTGATTTAGAATGAGACCTGAAAAGGGGAATTCTACAATCTTGATTTTCTCCAAGGTTTGATAATGTAATGCATTTGGAACTTGAATAAGATCTTCCAAATGTTTTAAAATATAATTATAAACCGATTTGATTTTCAAATTCTCATGTTCCAACGTTTCATTGATCAATTGAGTTAATTCTTGAGCATCATGTTGAGACCTTGAGATTTTGGCATTAAAGATTTGTTCTAAAGCATGTAAAAAGGTCCATACTGAAATTGTTCTTGATGTCAATTGAGTTTCTTGTAATTTCTTAAGCATGGTAGCTAAAGCAACATGTAATGGGATATCAAAGGTCAGCAGTGATTTCTTAAACTTTGAATCGGTACTCTTTTTAGTTTTTAAAATCATTTCAACATCGATTTTATTTTCATTAATGAATTCATTCAATACTCGGAAACTACGATTGAATTCATTAAGATACGTGGTTAACCCGGGTAAACTGGAATATGCTTGTAAAGACGAATTTGCAAAACAATCATTTCTCATGTTTATGAGTCCTGTGGTATGTTTATCAGGACGTTTTGAAAACATGACTGGAGATGGTGCAAAGGTTGGTCTTAAGATATAATAGATTAATGATGCAACAACCACTTCAAAGGTTATTAATTTTTGTTGTCTACTTGGTAAAGAATTCCAATAATCGAGAATTCTTTTAAAAAGGGAGTTTGTATTGAATAGTATTTTGAATATTATTTGAAGAGTTATACCTCTATTCCTTGTGTTCTTTTTTTATACTCTCTTATTATTTATACTCTCTTATTATATTCTTTTCTTATATCTTTAAACTCTCTTTATACACTTATTCTATTAATACTGAATCAATCTTATATCTGTTCTAGCAATGATTTATAATTAAGATTCATCAAGTCAGTTTTACCCCGGCGCAATTTTATATGTAGGCGCCACAGGAAATCTCGGTGCTCTAAAAGGGGTACCTGAAAAGATAAGGGAAGAGGAAGAATGACGAAATATTCAAGGGGATTGTCAATGGGAGTACAGTACTTGTATAACTTGGGAAATCCAGGAGTCATACTACTATTTCTCCGATACTAAGCCGAACTTTATTTTGTGTTGAACGTGTGGGGGATTTCTGTTGGGGACGGAAAGATCGGAGGAATGGGGGATAAAAGAGAGGAAATGGAGGGTGTGTGAGTGTGTGTGTCTGTGAGTTGTAAGTCTTGTGAGTAGTCTGTAGTCTGTAAGTCTTGTGAGATGTACGTCTTGTGAGATTGAGTAAGTCTTGTGAGATTCTCCTTACTCTTATTAATATTCAATTAAGGACATCAATTTTAGAAATAGGCCCACTTCATTGCAATCTACCATATTCAATGAGGCTTAACTTGAAAAGACTATTTATTGGCCCACACTTCCTTGGAACTACATGACCTCAGGCTCATTTCACGACTTCCCTTTCATTAATTGTTACAGTGGAATTGAATTATCATTGGGTTATAAATACACAATATGTACCACTACGTATTTGTAATATAGCGTTCACACAAGTTCAATACAGTTCAAAGTACACCACTAAAGTCTCCTCCCTCTCACAATATGCATTTCGGCTCAATTGACATGACTTTTGCACTTTCAACATTTACTAAGTTTGGCAGCTCATTTCGGACACATCCTAGATCTTATTCAAAATATCGAGGGATCACTCAATTTCGAGGGATCAGAATTTACTCAAAATCAATAGTGGGTTCAGTTCTCATCTACATTGGGGGTGTTCCCTGGTTTAATCATGGTTCAATTGAACATCTCCAATAGCCCACCTCTGCGCCTTAAATCCTACGTCTCACTACCAGCTTAATCTCTTAATGTATAACTTTATATTTTTAAGATACAAATAGAGTATCCATCCTACGCCATGACAATAGACCAATGGAGATGGAACTAGAGTGGAGAGGGAAAGAGAGCAACTAATCGCTCTGCTTCAGGCTTGTGGAGAGCAACCGCTCTGCTTCACACTTGCATCACTCAAGAAAGCAGCCCAAGTCTCGCTCCGCTCGTGCTTCGCTCTGGTACGCTCAAGAAAGCAGCTCAAGTCTAGCTCCGCTCGTGTTTCGCTCTTGGTACGGAGCAAACCAATCGCTCCGCTCTTGGTTCACTCTTGGTTCACTCTTGGTTCACTCAAAAATCAATCAACCGCATTGTCCCATACCCAACCGTAATAATTATCGCATATGCAATAACCGAACTAGGAACACCCCTCGTAATAAACGTTCCAACCGTCAAGTAAGGTTTACCAAACTCATCTGTCATACAAATAGCAGTGACATTCGGGAAACCACTTGTTGGCAACCCCATAGCAGCGGAACAAAGCAAAGCCAGAGACATGATCAATAATCTTGGATGAGGATCTTCCATACTATTTCCAACTTCCGAAACCAAAGGAATAATAATTAAAGCAGCAACGGTGTGAGATACAAATGTGGCCATTGTTAAGATAAGTAACCCGAAAGTCAAGGTTACCCCGAATAATGAGAAATCAGCAACTTGTGCTTGGATTTCAATTGCAATGGTTGCAAGCAATCCAGACAGGGCCACGGCCTTACCCAAGGCAGTACCACCCATTGCAAGAACAACGATATTCCAAGGATAATTGTTGAAATCTTCAGTGGAGAGCAAACCAGTACCAAAGAACAATAGGATTGGAATGAGTGCAATTATACCCATTTCACCAAAGACCCCATTCAATTTGGAGGCAACACACCAAAGTCCAATGGTCAAAATACTAACTCCAATAATATACCATTGTACTCCACTAAACTTACTATCGATTGTTCTAATTGGCACCAAGGTGGTGGTTTTGGAACTACAGTCGAAAGTGGCCAATAAGAACAACCAAATGAGTAAAAGAGACAACACACATACCGGTAAAGCAATGACAAACCATTGACCCCAACTTGGAGGAGGAGACATTTCCCCAATGGCCACTATATTCTGAGGCGAGGCAATTGGCAGGGCCATGCCTCCGATATTGGAAGCAAGAGCAATTCCCAAAATCAAAGCATTTGTAAATTGAGAACCTCTTGGAAGTGTTCTCAATAAAGGTTGAATGATTGAAAAACATAAAACAGGAGCAGCAACATTGGATACCCACATGGATGCAAAAAGAGCAACTCCCATGACAGTAAGAAGGACCACTGAAGGATTTGTTCCAGCTTTGGATAAAATCCATGTTGAAATTAACTTTGCAATGGAATATTTCGATAAAGCAGCAGCTAAGGTGAACCCTCCAAGAAGTAACAAAATGACCGAATTCCACATGGTGGAAAGAATATATTTGGAACTTTCGGTTGCATCCATATTGGTACTATCATCATTCTTAAGTACACCCAAAATGACTATTAATAAGGGAATGAGAAGGGATGTTACAAATAATGGAATGGCTTCAGTGGCCCATAACAAAGAAGCACAAATTAAAAGTGCAAAACAATTTCTTTGAGCTGTATCCTCAAAGAAGAAAGATGTGTTCAAGAGAACTATGGTTAAGATAAAAATGAATACCAACTTTAAAACCTTTGGGTTTCTTAAAGATAGGTCGAATTCTTCTTTTATAGTTTTCTTCTTTTCCTTTTCATTTGAGTTGGCAGCATGAGTTTTTCTTTCCAACCCAATCATATCTCTCCAAATTGTATTTCTTTCCCAAACCACATGTTCTCTAAGATGTACTGAAAGTTCTGCTTTCGCAGCCTCCAAATCGGAATGATTACAAACAAGAGCATATAACTTCACCAAAGATTCAATATGTTCTTCAAGAACTTTCAAAGTTGGTTCTTGGAAAACATAAGTTCTAACGGATAATTGGGATAAATATTCATCTTTAATATTTGTATTCAAGGATTTATCGAATTTTTTAAGAGCTTTCTTAAACCCAGTTTGATTCAATTCAATGAAAGATTTTAACTCACTTAATGTGGTATAAAGACTAATAATCCTTTTCCTTAACACTACTCTTGTTTCCGATAAAAGAATCAATTGTGGAGGAATATCATTTTTGGAATTCATTAAATTATTCCATAAAGATGGGGATTTGGGAGATTTGAGGTAATCATCTATCAGCTTAGTTTTACGAAGTTTCCTACCTCTTGCTTCTTGATCCAGAAGTCCCAGAAGAGATGCACGATGCAGTGATCCTCTATATTGATCCCCCAGTCTATCACCTAAAGATGCCCCATCATCATCATCATCATCCTCTTCATCATAAAGATCCTCACCATCATCGGTGGTATCAAACCTTGAACTCTTCTTCTTGGCCAAACTTAAAGGACTGAAATCCTTGGTTCTCAGTCCAAGATCCCTTTCAAAGTTCTCAATATCAACCACCAAATCTTCAATAGAACGATAAATCACAGGCTCTTGCTTTTTGTAAAACTCATCAATCTTAAGTAGTTCCGAATCAAGGGCTGCAATAAAAACGGCAGTTGATGAACTATTGGTCAGATTATAATTTCGAACATCATCTACTAAATGTGTAGCCTCTTCTAAATCATCATCAGATGTTGGTTTCCTCCGTAAGTTGTCCCGCTGTAACGAGTAAATTAACTTCTTAAGAGTTGTGTATGCAATATACTTCGAAGACCAGTCCGGTACAGCGTTGAACTGGATCGAATGGGAAAACTTCATGGTTGTATTCCTGTGTGGTGTGGGTGTGAGATTCTTCCTGTGTGGTCGAGCAATTTATGGGTCCATGCGGTCACCTGACCGGATTGGGCTTCAGACGGGTTAGACATTTTACGTGGAACGGGTTAATTTGGGGTCCAATCACCCGAGCATTAATGTAATCAAAGAGAATGAAACTTACTTGGTTGTTTATACAACCTCTAGTCTATTGTATATTAGGGAATGTTTAAAAGATGATCGCCAGATGGTGTCTCATTCCTGCTTGAGTGGAAAAAACCTCAAAGTGCGATAGTGCTAAGGAGGTGTAGTGATGAGTGAAGTATTTTTAGTGTGTGGTGGGAGTGTGTGGTGGGAGTGTGTGGTGGGAGTGTGTGGTGTGTAGTGTGTAGTGTGTGGTGTGTGGTGTGTAGTGTGTGGTGTGCATTGGGTATTGATTATTTAGTATTGTTGTATTAGTATTGTTGGTACCTAATATTTGTAGAGTATGGTAGTTTAGAGTAAAATACGTCTCGACACGAACTTATAATGACATTGTTGAATTTATATTGTTATGACTGTGCTTTACTCAGAATCAGTCATATGTCTCACGAGCATTACCCTTCTAAGGAGTTTCTTTGTGATTTGATAAATATTAGTATTGTTACATTTTTGAAGGGGTAAAACTCTATCATTGCGGAGTCAAAGAGATGTATGAACGTGCTAGATATTAATACAGGATATTAAAATTGGTAATCTGAAATACGGTGTATTAATGAAATTTCCAATGCTTATTGTTAATTAAGCAGCTCATCACAAAGACTGAGTTTTCACAATGAATTTTGGGGTGTTGACTAGAGTGGTGTAGATGTAAATGGTACACTTAAACGTAAAAGTGGATTTAGCTATTATCAATGCACACTGATTGTGACTCGTATCATCAATTCACACTGAATTCTGGCACATTCACACTCAGAACTGATTGACCGAACTGTAGTGTTGAATTTTGGAGTCACAAGATCTAGCTCGTAACTAACAGGACATCAAAATCACAAAAGCTTCAAAATCAATAGGTGATGGGACTTTAATCAATTGTACCTTAGTGTGACAATTTTATGGAAAATAAAGGCAAGTTTTGAGAGTTCAAATTTGAAGTGAAAGAAGTCTCAATAGTTTATGAAAAGAGGTTCAATGTGTGAAAAGAACCTCATAGTTTTACTGAACCTCAATAGTTTTAATGAACCTCATAGTTTCAATGAGTGATAAAAACCTCAATAGAATATTCTGAAGTATAAATTTGAACCTGTACATCCTCAATAATTAATGTGTAATTATAAGGTTCAATGCAAAGTCTAACCACTGATCTTAAAAAAACACACCATATTAGTAGCTTAACTCTTAGTAATTGAAATCTCACTTTCACTTTCCACCTCAGCAGTTTATGAAAGGTCACCGTAACCAGCAAACGGAACCTTTATATGCGGATCAACTTAATTTTGGGTCAACCCGTTTATCGATAAATTCAATCATGAGGTGATGATTTGTAAGTTTATATGATTTATTAGCCTTATTAAGTTGATCTTTAAGGTCCAACCCTTGATTACCACTATGATATCCCTTCACTATTTATCTTACGGTCACTATCAGTCAATTGCCATGATATCCCTTCACTATTTATCTTACGGTCACTATTTATCAGTCAATTGCAACCCCTCATCGATCCTTTATCATCGTATCTAACCATATTAAATGGAACTTTTATTGTATAATTCAACAATGATCCCATTTCTCCACCTTCTTAAGCCTTCAGGGTTCAAAAGTTTAATTACTTCACCTCTCGTCTAAAATCACCAGTTGTAAGAAGCCTTCATTCGAATCAGTTTCCATATTAAGGCGCAAGTGTGCTTGGGTGTGCAATCTTGTCTAGTCAATTCTTTACCTACACCGCAACAATCAAAACGTGCTTAATGAATCATTACATCTCAACAAATCTACTTATCATTACATCCCTACAATACACCTTACCACATTTCCCCCACCCTCTCACAACTCTAAATACAAACTCTATGCACTACATCTCTACCAATAATTAATGACACGAAATCTTGAGCAACCGTTAAATAAATTATATAATGATCTTTCTTTTTGGATGTAAGTGAATTGATCTAGAAGTGGTGATAGTGAGGTTATTGGACTCATGGTATATTATGATAAAGTAGTTTGATGTAAAATGGTGCGCAGTGGTTTGATGTAAAATGGTGTGCAGTGGTTTGATGTAAAATGGTGGGTTAACACATGAATGTGTATGGTTAAAAAACACCAACACCATTGAATAAAGTATAATCATCACCATTCAACAAAGGATAATTCATATATTACACTTGAAGAATTCATCTAACACACTTGAAGAATTCATCTATTAACCTGAAGAATTCATCTATTACACTATTCATCTAATACCCTTATAAATACTAACAAATAAGATCAAGAGTTTAATAGACCATTAAAAGATATTGGAAAAATTCCATGTTATTGCTCTCATTGTCATAACCAAAGTGCATATGCCATGCGAACCATGAAGTTTATGACTATTTTTTTCATCCCACTTATACCTTTTCAATATGTCAAACGGTTAAAGTGTAAAATTTGTGGAACAAGAGGGAATTTAAATCAACAAGTTGAGAAGACTTTAAAAGAAGGTGGAATTGTTTCAATGTGATGGTAGATTGGGTTAAAATGGGTTAAAATGGGTTATAAGGAAAAGAATGTATTAGTAATACATATGAGTATGTTATATATTAGTAATTCATAGGAACTGCAAATAGACATGTACATACTTTAAGAATATTCACAAAGTATAGATTAGTAAAAAATTTATAGTGTAGATTAGCAAACTAGAAGATGTGAATACATAAGTGTGTAGAAGCAAACTAGAAGATGTGAATAAATAAGAGTGTAGAAAATGTGGATCAATACATAAGTGTGTAGGAGCCTAAAAATGTGGATCAATATACAATAGCAAACTAAAAATGTCAATGCTACGTAATGTCTGGATTAAACTTTATCGTGTAAACGTCCTCTGATGCAATATAAGGTTATCCGAAATCGGAAAAACATGTTATAACTCAATAGAAATTAACCATTGTATCCTTAACCTCTCAATATTTAAAACAACATTGAAATATCCACGTTTCTTATGAATATCTCCTGATGATTTCTTATCAATACCTCCTGATGATTCCATTTCTTATCAATACCTCCTGATGATTTTATGAATACCTCCTGATGAATATCCCTTCTTCTACTCCCTACCCCCTCGTCATCACCCTCACCCACTTTAAACTTTTCTTACGACTGCAAAATTAAAAAATAACGTCACTTATATGCGCATAAAATCTGGAACACACGGAGTTGTCTATGTTAAATGTCATAAACAATTACAAAATAAACTACTGACACTAACCCACGAGGATATAACTCAGGAACCCGGATCCACAATCACCCCCTCCCCTCTAAACACAATCCAAATACCCGAGTTTAGCAATTTTTTCATGACCCTGCAACAATGGGAGTGACCCATGATTAATAACTCGGTGGATATACTTGCATTGTCAAAATACGGTGGGGAACCACACATGTGGTTCATTCCTTGTACCTTCCCTAATGAGTTGAGACATGAATGACTTGTTGACAAATTTCATCGGTAATAAGTAATTCTCCTCATATTTATACTTTTTTTTTTAAGTCACTGTTCCGGTATTTTGCAGCCATAATATATAAGACCTCATAATCTACCCCTATTCTCTATCATTCATAAATATGTATGTGACAGAATTACTTAAGCGCTCGGGCAATGAAGCTTTGAAGATCAATCCACCTACCCCTGGAATTGATATCCATTTGACAGACCATGGTTCTGATTGGTTATGGGCAGTGTTTGCATTATTTGCATTTTCAGCTTTGATTCATGCATTTGTATTCATCTTCTCAAAACCAATCACTAAATCTGAAGAAGTTGATGGTGTTGTAACTGGTAGAAATGTTAATCGGTTATTTTTTATTTACCCATTATTTATTCAAGCTGTTTTAGCCTATACTTATTTCACCTATGCTTCCAATTTAGGTTATACTTATACTCCTGTTGAATTTAATCATGTAACAACTTCCTTACATGAAAATAACAGACAAGTATTCTATGTGAAATATATTGGTTGGTTCTTAGCTTGGCCTTTTGTTTTGACCATTTATGAAATCTCCACTCATACTTTAGAACATAATGCTGCCAATTGGGTGTCTGACTTTGTTTCCTTATTTCAAAGTTTGATCACCAAGGTTTTGGCTACTTCAGTGTTTGTTTTAGGTTTATTGATTGGCTCGTTGATTCCTTCTAGTTATAGATGGGGCTACTTTACTTTCTCTATAACTGCTCAATTGTTTGCCATCTATCTTGTTGGTATTTCTGTCTTTGAAAAGAGAGGCATTACTCAATATGTCTTCTTTTTAGAATTCATTGTTTGGATTTTGTATCCAATTGCTTGGGGATTAAGTGAAGGTGGAAATGTTATTCAACCAGATTCAGAAGCTGTTTTCTATGGTATTTTGGATCTTCTCAATTTCTTTGTTATCCCAACATTCTTGACTTGGAATAACGTTAATACTATTGATGGGAATTTCCTTTCCAAGTTTGGTAGAAATGGTGTAACTCCTGCTGATACTCAGGTTGATGTGGAAAAGGAAATTGGTGAAACTCCAAGACATAGTGGTGATACTGCTGTTCCTGCTGTTTTAGAGCCTGAACCTGTTGAGCGTGTTTAATCGGTTTATGAACTATGAGTTTACTATGAATTGAACTAATTCATGAATTCAACTATGAATTAAACCAATTGAACCATAATTCATCAACTAAACTGAGGTTACCAGCTCCCTATGAAGGCAACAGATAATCATCCTGCTACTTAATTTACTTTTTTTATCTTATACCCCGAGGAATATGATATTCTTTGCAACGAACTACAATTAATATGATAACAATAAGTAGTTTAATCGTTTTAATATGAGATTATTGTAGGTCATTTTGATATAGATTTGTAGAAGTACCACTCGTTTAACCCAATTTTGCAGCCATTTTTCGCATTCTCTTTTCAATGCACCCCAATTTCTGCCGAAGACAGTTCTATGCAAAGTGAGCGGAGCGAACTTTGCCAGCAGATGACAGCCGAAGACTGCTCTATGTATTGAGTGAACATTCTATTATAGGTGCCAGTTGAATTGACTGTTCTGAGCATACTATCTATAGGTGCCAGTTAACTGACTACACAATGTTTAAGCATAACTGCTAATACTTATTTTATTAAATCTGCCTATCCTCAGTCCTAATTAGCTTTTGATACACCCTTTAACCTCAACCAAAGCGATGTTTTAGTTTTAGGATTTAGAAGAAACCAAAGCGTGTTAGAAGTTTTAGAATTTAGAAGAGAATTAGAATGCTTTGACTGAATAGGCTTATGTTACAAGAGCTTACAAGACCTTACAGTCATTACCCCACTCTTCAAAGGCTACTTCAAGATCAATCACCCCAGTTCCATAGTCTATACAAGTGGCTGTATTCACGTTCTATAAACAGTGATCTTGATTATTGAATTTCATCCTAAAACAAAAAATCATGGAAGACCTTACAATGCTTAAACACTCAATGAGTATACTATAACGCTTATTACCTTCACTCTCTACTACTTAAACTTTCGTAGACCCCTTTTCACAGGCCTTGCTTTCGCGGAGTTGACGAAAAATCAAACTGCCACGACCACACACTTCAATGCCACCACTTCCAGTCAAGCAACAAGTGATCAAGTTATTAAAGACGCAACAGTTCTATTGGTTCCTTGGACATGTATTGGCTATCTTGTTCTTTGTCCTCCATTTCGTCACATCATTTTTCAGTCAAGTTAGCTCATTAAGGTATTTTAGATTCACATTACTTTCGATTTTATTGACGTATACTATTGTCATCAAACAGATCCATTTCCGTAAGAATTTTAGTGTTGTTAGATTGATCCGTGATGAAAACGTTCAATACTTCACGTTAGCTTTAGTTTTATTGACTGCCAGTTTCTCAATTGGATCGGTTAGTTCTTCATTATATTCGTTTGTTATATTTGCCACATTCCATGTATTAAGCTACTTCCAAAATAATTTATTACCATTGCTTCCAAAAATATCAACTCAACAGTCAGTCAACTCCTTGATCAATCTGTTCACAACAAGGTTCAACAACCAAGCCATGGTGGCCGCTGCCTATGGTGAAGTTGTCTTGTTGGGTTTACTTGCAATGCAATTACCAGGAGCTCTTTTCCTTGATTTGTTATTTAGAAGGAAATTCATTGCTGTCATTACAAAGTTCGGATTGTTTGCAACAGTCTTGGTTTTTGACAAGTTGAGATACGACCTGAATCAATATACAAAGGTTATTGTTGGTCAATTCGATACTCAAGCAGGTGTTTTATTATCTAAATTGAATAATCCAAAGGTTTTGGATTTGTATGCCAAGTTCAAGACTGATCTCGTGGCTGCCCTTCTGAAAGTGAAGTTACCAGTTGAGAAGAAGGCTAAGGAAGTGAAGAGATGAATGAGTTATAACGACGAGCGCAGCGAGTTGTTAGCTTATGAAAGCCGACAAGCTAACGACGAGTGCAGCGTTGTTAGCTTATGAATGCGCTCGTTGTTAACTTCTACACTGATAGTGTATGAATAATTGAGGGTTGAGCTAAGGGATGATTTTTCGCGTCATAGAATAAGCTTCTGTTCAAATGTCACTTCATGATTAACTCAGGAATCACCTACTCTGAAACTTCTTTAGATGTATGATATTTAATGTAAATGTTCATGATTCGTAAATGTTGGTTTATCAATATACTAATTCGTATTTTAAACTAGTTTGTCATTAACATCACTTGACAATATTTAGTAAGCCTCTACCCAACTATACTGTATTGCTTCTATCTTCATTGAGTCGGAGTTCCCGTCGATTCGCGCCCATGAAATTTTCAAACCCTCCAACAAAAGCTCCATGGGCTCTCAAAGTACTAAGAAATTGGCTGTGGTCAATACGTCCACATTAAATCAATTACTTCAAATCACCGCACCAATCAATGTTGTTGCGGTTCTTGCTTTGTTTTGGCTTCAAAGGCCTTCCAATAAAATCCCTTATGTGATATTCAGTCTTCCGGGATGGAGTAGTCAATATATCTTGGAGAAATATGGTAGACCAAAGTATTCCGATGGAAAACTTTTAAAGCTGGGTCAAGATATCAATCAAAAAGGGCTCTACGAGTACTTATTTGATATCGTTTATGTTACTTGGATTTTAACTGTTTTAATGGTTATACTTGGAAGTAATAAAGTATGGTGGTTATATTTGGCTGTTCCTTTATATGCTGGTCATGCCATATACGGATTCGTCGCTCCTTGGTTCGCCAAGGGCAAGAAGGTTGAGGAGGAGCAAACGGTGGTGGAAAAGACAAAGCGCCAAACAAAGTTGGAAGCAAAGAGAGAAAAGGGTGGTGTTAGATATAGGTAGTTATAAATTACATAGTCAATTTGTACTATTAAGCGTTATTAATTTCGAAGGAATTTCCTAGGACTCTTCTTGTATTATCTGCACCACCTTTTACCCGCTGATCTGAGTCTGACTGATCCATATCTTCACTTGCCACCTCGGCTGATCCGTCGCTTGACCTCGCTGATCCACGCTACTACCATCGGTCACGTGACCATACCTATCAAGTCTAAGAAAATTTGTAGTGTGCACTCAACACCATGACTAGAATACGTGAATTGGACGCCTTCATCGACGCTGCACTGAACTTGCTAGCGGCATACCCATCCACCACAACGCTTTCGATCACATACTCGAACGTGGAAAAGAAAAAGCAGCACAAGGTGAGCAAACCAAGATCACCGAATGCCACCACTCATAGTATCACTTGTAAGTTGTTTGAGCCAAGATCAGGCAAGATCGTCAAGTTCCGTACTTCCAAAACCAAGGAGTTACTGAAAATCTTATTTTTCATTGGGCCAAAGGGAATCAATATTACCAAGGAGGAAGATAGTGTGCATAATGTTGGATTGGCTCTGATCATGAGTAATACTGAGTATGTGGAGACTGAGGAGGTTGTGGAGGTTGTGGAGCCAGAAGCTGGGAAGAAGAGTAAGAAAAAGAAGAAGAAGAAGAATTGAGGAGCTAACGACGAGCGCAGCGAGTTGTTAGCTTATGAATCTCCTTGTTAGCTTACGAGCGCAGCGAGTTGTTAGCTTATGAATGCGCTCGTTGTAAGCTTACGAGCGCTGCGAGTTGTTAGCTTATGAATCTCCTTGTTAGCTTATGAATGCGCTCGTTGTTACCTTACGAATCTCCCTGTTAGCTAATGAATGCGCTCGTCAGCTTATGAAAGCTACAGCTGACAAGTTAAATTTTCATGAGGTGTAAGTAGATTTGGGACCATTCTGGGTATAGAGTCTGTCTATTGCTTTTAAGTTGAGGACGGATCTGATGAGGACTATAGTTTATTCATACTAGATGAAGCAACATCTTTTGAAAGTTAGCCGAATTCCAATAAACAGTTAATAAATACGAATACCTGAACTTGTAGCGTGAACTCCCATATTGATTAGATAGCAGTGAGACACTAGAATTCAACTTGATTAGTCCTATACTGTGTATATCGAACTCTGCGGTTCATTCTTTTCTTATACACCGAATGTACTTCAACTTCACCCTACACTCTCCCTACACTCTCCTACACACTCCCCAATAACAAAATTAATTAAACTAACAACTACAACAGTTGAAAAAGGAAAGGATCCATGACCCCCTAATACTTGAATAATCCACGGAACCTAGAAATCAAATTTTCTCTCTTGACCTCCACTGGCTTATTCTCGTCAACAGGCAATAAGCTTGGTCTGACTATAAAGTGGCCAGGAAGATTGGATGTACCACTATTGGTGTCTGAATTCTCGCTTGAAGGAGGAATCACCGCAGAATTGAGTAAGGAATTTGTTGGAGTATCGAAATCCTCTTCCAATTGAGTATCCTCATAATCTTCTTCATGTAATTGTGGTTCATAATCATTTTCCACATCATGATATTCTTCGGTTGTACTTGGAATTGATACTGCGGCAAATGATGAGGTTGCAGTATCGGTTGGTGCCAAAGGAGCCAAAGGTTTGGAGAAATCGGCTTGTTCTGAAATAAATGATTCATCAAAATCAGAAATGACATCTTGATCATTTTCACCAGTACTTGATAAGATTGAACTACCAAGGTGTTCTACTTCGGCTGAATTCTCAACCAAGTCTGACTTCTCAGCAGGGGTTTTGGCGGAACTAAAAGGTTCACTCTCAAGGGGAATCTCGGTTCCTTCAAATTCCGAAACTTGAACTTCTTCACGGCCCTGGGATACTTCTACAGAAGTAGGAGCCACCTCATTAGTTTCTTCCAAATTCGATTCAGCTGTTGTTTCTTCAAGTTCAGGTGATTCGTCAACTTCAGGTGATTCTTCAACTTCAGGTGATTCGTCAACTTCAGGTGATTCGTCAACTTCAGGTGATTCTTGAATAACTTCTTCAGGTGTTTCTTCAATAGGGACTTCTTCAGGAGCTTCCTCAACTTCGTATTCTTTCTCGACTTCAGAAACTTCAGGAACAGTTACCGATTCATCATCAAACTCAACTACTGGTTCACTGGCTGGTTCAACTTCAGAGCTCTTTTCAGCGTTTGTTTCTTCAATTTCAATTGGTGCTTCTTCAGTTGGTGCTTCTTCAGTTGGTGCTTCATCAATTGGTGTTTCTTCAATTGGTTCTTCTTCAATTGGTTCTTCTTCAATTGGTATTTCTTCAATTTCAATAGGAGCTTCCTCAATTGATGGTACGATTGGTGCAGCCTCAATAGGACCTTCCACTGCTGGTTCTTCTTCAACGATTTGTGGAGGTTCAGTATGGGTGATCCCCACCACAGCAGCTTCTTTGATTGGTTCATCAATCTCAGTTGATTGGGCAGTTTCAGTTACTTCATCAGCTTCCTTAACTTCATCGGCCTCTTCCTTAACTTCATCAGCCTCCTTAACTTCATCCGCTTTAACCACATCTACCTCCTTCAAATCAACTTTCGGAATGACATTATTCTCATTTCCTTCAGAATCGGTATCAACTCTATAAGAAGTATCCACACTCCAAACACCATCGATAATAAATTTGAATCTAATATCTTTACGTATAGGTAACACCACAGTTTGTTTAAAAGACGATCCGGTCGATTCGGGCAACAGTTTCGACCAGTTGTCAAAATCTCCAGTTACTTGAACGGTATGGATTGAATCCAGCAGCCTGTTTGTTAGTATGTGCGAGAAGGTGGAGAAGTGGCACTAATGGGAGTGAGTGGCACGAATGGGTGGACGTGAAGCGAATGGGTGGACGAGTGGAGCTGATGTGTGTGAAGTTGCACTAATGGGTGGACGAGTGGAGCTGATGAGTGGGAAGTGGCACTAATGGAGAAGTAGTAGTCATGGGTGGACAAGTTATCGCAGCGAAGTCCTTAACTCTGACCACATTGCTACCTCCTTGGAATGTCTGTAATAAAACACTCCAACCTGTCTATGTCTAATTCAACCTGATTTAACAAATACACGGGAAAGTAACAATTTACACAATGAGTGGAAATGAGTGATTTGTGAATAATTTAGAAAATTCACACACAACATAAATTCAAACATTCATAAACCAAATTTGTAGGCATCCATTTTGAAACGTATTATCATCACCACTTATTGTTAAAAGTTATTCGTAAAAAGTTATTATCAATAAAAAGTTATTATCAATAACAAGTTATTCATTATCAACTAATAAAAACTTCAATATCACCCAACAAATCACCCAACATTAAATCATCCAAATAAACATGCCTCTACATCATCCTTATACTACTAAACCACTCTACCCATTCACCTCTTACCAAATAAAACCTATCCCAATTAATATTCATCCCCTCACCAATATTACCACATAATCGAATACATTCATTTCAAACCCCAATACAACCAAGACCTCCTACGTCCATCTAAATTATACATACCATTCTATATCATAACTAAAACTCATTTGTAAAGTAAAGGAGAAAAGGTTTCGTGTCTTTTTTTACTTTTACGATCTGATCCCTGAATTTGAAAAGAGTGATTTTGTCACTTTTTTGTAGCGATAAGGATGTGGTAAACAATGGTCTTGACAACGTAAACAATACCGGGTGTGTAGGGAAGAAGAAAGTTAAATTAGAGATGGACTAAGAAGTTGTTTAATGAGAGGGATTTGGATAGAATGATATTGAATGATATTGAATAGGATGTAGAATGATATTGATTGATTGAATAAAATGATATTGAATTGAATAGAATGACATTTCGTTACTCTCTTATATACTTAAGTCTTCTCGCAAGTATACTGCCGCTCATGACAAGCTTGCATTCGTAAAATCAAGTCCGAGTTTACTCCGGGTCAACCTAATATAACTATGGCTCCATGCTCCATTTCGGAGTTGTCTCGGTCACGTGTTGATAAGATGGCTGCAAAGTGCAACTGTGTCACAAAGGCAAGTGTGTGGTCCGGGACGATCGAGTAATGATAAAGATAGGTGTGTGTAGATAAGGTTTCTAACGGTGATTTATAGAGTTGAGTATAAAGTGATGATATGAAGGGTTACAATTTATTTGTTTTTACAAGGGTTTTTTGAGGGGGATCATTATAATGTGGGGATAGTTTATTGTTAAAGAAGAATGTTCATTATTAAGATGAAATACGTGGGACCAGTTTTGCAGGATATTTTTATTTAAAAGGTATCGAAGGATAATCTAAAATTTGGCTAATTATCATACCGATACCAAAACTTGAAACAATCATTATCATTTTGTGTATGTAAAGAATCACTTTCAAGATTGAGTGGAGTTTCAAATGAAATTGAGTATCCTCAGCTCATATAGATTCTTCTAAATTTTGACTTAATTAAATTATGAATGAATGTTGAAATTCAGTCATGACCAATAACAAGTTCATTTTTAACAAGTTCATATTTACCGAGTTCATATTTAATAAGTTCATGAACTTGGGAGTTACCACTGAAGAGATTAAATCTTAACAAGATGGATATTATCAGATTTATCACCAAGTGAAATTTATTAGATAATTCAGATGATACGCTTTCATCTTCACCGAGGGAGAATTCATCTTCACCGAGGGAGAATTAATTTCAATGGACATACGCTTCAAAATTCTCGTCATATTCACCTGGTATTCGATTGCTGTCAAGTGTGTTATTATTTAAGCGTTGTGATCTGAAGTAGACTCGTGTAGTTGGGCCAACGTTTAACCAACAAAAATGTATTTACAAGTATTCATAAGAGTGCCTTCTTTTTGAATTTTAAAAGCAGTATATCCCTTTTTGAATAAGGTATAACCCAGAACCATCAAACCCTTTTTATTAAGACAATTTCAAGAAGTTCATTTTGCATGTTTGATGAAAAGACTATAAAGTGAATGTTCTCCATAAGATAACAAGAATTGTCTTAGAAGCTTTTAAGATTACTGGAATATTTTACTGCAGATGGTGACTCTTCTGAGCCATTACTAAGTCTTACTGATATTTCACCGCAGATGGTGAATCCTGAGCGTGGTACACCTTCTGAGCATTACTAAATTCCACTGATTGAACCCTTCATTCTACATCTTGAAAAGTATCTTCAAAACACTTGACATGTTCCCAAAAATTACTCAAAGTAAGGATTATCAGAGTATTCTTCTTCATGGTATTTTCTATGATCTTACTATATTTCTTTATAATTTTCTATTTTACCTTATAAATTTATTACAGCTTCTCAAACTGAATAGAATCACTGTCAGCCCTATGAGAACTTTCAGATTCTTTAACTTCACTAAAATCCGATTCTTTCTTCTCTCTCCCCTTAATCTCATCACTAACTTGCTTAATAGCAAGATTAAGATTATTATTCTTACCAAAGACAATTGCAGGATGAAACAAAACATATAAAGCAGATGTAAGGAAGATCATTGTAGCATCAAGAGTTAACAAGTAGACTTCTGTTGTAATTAAGTGTCCGTCCCAACCTTGAGCTAATTCAACAACTCTATAAATACATCTGACATAAACCAAAATAATTCCCATGAAGATAGCCAAAGGATAATATCTAAATAAGAAAGGACTATGATCACGTTGTATTGAGAATCTCGAATCATATGAACGACTCAATTCTTCTTGATATTTAACACCTTGAGAAGTACCAAATAAGATTTGTAAACATGATTTGATAGATGGTTTAGCCAGTGATTCGAAATGATAAATACTTCTGTAGAAAAAATCAAATAAGAAGTATATGAATAAAGTCATTGTTACTACTTGAAATATAATCCCTGCCAACATTACATTTGAACCAAGACTTGCTGATCTATAAGTTTGTGAAGCAATTGCAGCAAGTGCACCACCAATGGCTTGAATCACCAAACTAAAAAAATCACAAGCAATGAAAATATATGAAAACCATAAAGGTCTCATGATTGAAGATTTTCTCCCTTGTACAACAATCAATTCAGCAAGAATCATATAAACTCCACCCATTATAAATGCTGGAGCAATTGTTAAACAACATATTTGTGCAATGAAAGGATCCAGTAAAGTTTCATCTCCTGCTGATACCACTCGAGCAACGTACCCTGCAAATTCAAGACCCGTCCCACACATGAAACAAATACAAACATACCAATTTCTTGACCAGACAAGTATACCAGAATGAGTCAACAAAAGTACCCCGAATAAAGCTGCAAATAAAGCATTTCCAGCTAGCGATAAATTTGTAGAATAATTATTATCATCATCGAAAAGACTTTGGAGGTTTAAACTAGCCTGTATTATAGCCTCTTGTGCTTGAGCAATAACTGAAGGTGAAGAAGTAACCGAAGTTGCTGTGGCAGTTGCTAAAACATTTTCTGCACTAACAATCGTTAGTCTAGCTAATGCACCTCTTAAAGACTTATTCAATATAAAAAGGGATGTTTGATCTGTTTCAGTGGCAACAGCATTGGTAATACTTGATATATATGAAGACAATTCAACTGCTCTAGTTGGATTTATACTAGTAAGATGAGTTGGAGTTGCCGTAAATGTATTACTCCATTCTCCAAATGGTAATGTAAGTGAAGCCATGATAAGATAATTAACTCTAAGATTGCTTACATCTTATATACAAAAAGGATTGCAAAAAAAAGCCAAGTTCATCGGGGTTTAGGCCGATCTCCGAGAAATAGCCTTGTATGCAGCACAATAGACTTCTATAGCACAATAGACTTCTATTATGGAAGAGAATCTTGAAAACAATGGTGGGGGTGAGAGTGACATTGAAGGTGTTTTTGCATTGATTTATTACATTGATTATATGAAGAAATCGATTATTATATGAAGAAATTGTATCATTTTGACAGATCTTTCCATTGTTTAAAGGTTTTATTATCAGAATCGAAGGTATTTCAATGGCTTAGCACGGTTTTAAGTGGATTTTGGATGCCAAGTGAGGTGAATCAGATGCAGTCCGAAAATGCAATTAGTAAACAGGAGTGGCTTAAGGCGCGGCGAAATTGCCGTGGAACGTTTAACGGGCATAGAAGTATCTATTCCGTTGAATCCGTTTTGAAGTTTAATCGGAAGTTTAATGAGGAGGTTTTAAGAAGTTTAATGAGGATGTTTAAAGAAGTTTAATGAGGAGGTTTAAAGAAGTTTAATGAGGAAGTTTAATAAGGACGTTTACGTGGTACCGTTAGCAAACTTCTTTTTAGTAGCAAGCTATTGTTGAATCTCAGGTGAATGTATTCTTTTTCAGTAAAGTTTTATACGTAAGTATGTGTTTGAAATTTAACTGTAATAATAAGAAACATAAGTAATTCGCTTTTGAAATTAATCAAAAATGCATAGGTTAACCGTGTATGTCAAAATTGCAATCACATTGCACTTGTATGCGTAAGGATATTGTGTGTTGTTAAGAGTGTAAATTTTTCAGGTCTGAAGTTGGTTGGTATCATAAAGTGTGTCATTTTAAAGCCTTCAACATAAGAAGAGACAAAACCATTGGACTCTTCAACTGCAGTTTCGGCTAAATCTTTAAGGTACCAAAGGCAAGTTTTACATAGGTAGCTTGATTATGCCTCCCTGAGGAAAGGCGGTACAACTTAGTAGCATCATATAAAATTAAAGCAGAGGTAATAAGCAGAAGTAATTCTGATACACTAAAATTTCATTCCCTTCATATGACATTGCACAAATTAGAATAGTGTAGTGGCTGAAAATTTGATCAATATTTTGGCATAGAAAAATGGCTGCAAAATTTGACGCATTTTTTTGGATAGTGAAGATGGCTGCAAAATTTGACGCATTTTTTTGTATAGAGAAGATGGCTGCAAAATCTGACACATTTTTCACTATAAAACAGATCAACTATGCTTATTGTGTAAGAGTCCTAGTAGCCGTGTCAAATAATGTCTCTATCAATGCGTCAAACTTCTTGATCTTAAAAACACCCATTGTTATACCTCTACTCTATCCCGGCTTAAACATTTTGGATCATTTTATTCTATATTAAAATATATACAGTTTCAAACCTAGGTTCTAAAATATTTAACCTTAGCATATTCCATTCCAATTGCAACCATCCTATAAACAATCAAAGTAACAACTAGTCCAGCTACATAAGCCCCAACACTAAGGTCAAATTTGTAATAACTCAAAACATCCTCACCAGTTGCTAAGGTACAAACCTCAAGACCACAATCAAATACTTGACCGGCAAATCCTAATTTAGCACATAATCCAACAGCATATTTCATTGGATTTATCCAATTTATACCTTTAAAAAATGCTGGCATATGAAGGGACATGGTACCACCCATGAAAATAGCCAAGATCACAGCATTCGATAAGATATTTGTTGCAACACCCAAATGATCCACCAAACTATTCACAAAGATCCCAAGCGATTCACCAGTATTAATGGCAACCACCAGGGTGAAAAACATTCCAAAATACATAGCCGCAGTTCTTGGTAACCCACAAACAAATACAATCAAAGCTGCAAAGAAAAAACTGGGAATGATTTCCGTTGGTAATTCATTCAACAAGTATGAGAAAGAAAACTCAGCAACTCCATAAATCCCATCTTTATATTCTTGGTAAAACAAATCACGTTCGATTGGATAAATAGTGATGTTATTAATAATACCAACATAATACAAATTAAGAGCCTCTTGAATAAGACCTAATCTGTTATTGATACCAGTTGCATTATTTTTCAATGGGGCAAAGAAGAGCGTATGGATTATTGTAAGGAAAATCGTTTGGCCAGCCCTAGAAACTATCACATCTTTTGATCTCACGATGTTAAGACATTGACGTCTAGCAATTATTGGAAATGTAATTGTAAATGGAGATTTTCTGAAAAAGTACATGGAAAGGTCAACTGGTGAGTTACTAGATGGTTTGATATATTGACGTTCGGTGATTGATCTTACTTTCCAGAAGTCTATCAATTTATTAATACGAACTTCATCAACGTCCTTAACCTCCTCTATTCCTTCGTTCTCCTCTATTCCTTGCTGAGTCACATCCGAAGGATGATCTTTCTCAAATTCATGACTTAATAAATCCATCATATAATCAGCAATATTCACACCGCGTGGAACAGAATACCCAACGGAACTCAAATAATCGCCTATGTTTGTGGTTGCCCCATTATAGACAACCCTACCACCTTTTGCAAGTAACAAAACCAGACCAAAGGAGTAGAACATCTCTTGATGAGGTTGGTGGATTGTCATTACAACGGTAGTATTATTTGAAATAGCCAATTCCGAAAGAAGAGCTAGAATCTTAATAGCGGTTGTTGAGTCCAAACCAGAAGTTGGTTCGTCTAAGAAAAGAACTTTTGGTTTAGATAATAATTGAATTGCAATTGAAACACGACGTTTTTCCCCTCCAGAAATCCCCTTTGAATTTTCATCTCCAATCAAGGTTTCAGCACAATCAACCAAACCAGTACTTCTTATCATTGCCGCCACAATCCTAGGGATATCATTGTGTTGTTCAACTGGTAAACGTAAATGAGCTTGGAAATATAAGGTTTCACGAACTGTCAATTTTGGTATAAGAGAATTATCGTGTTGAGTAACATACGCTGAAATTTTTGACAAGTCGGAATTCAGGATTAGTTGACCTCCATTCAATTCAATTCGTCCTGTTGATTGAACATCGGATCTATTGGATAAATAATTAAGCAAGGTTGTTTTACCAGATCCAGAAGGTCCCATAATTACATTGACTTTGTTGGCAAGGAAATCAGCATTAATGTCATGAAGAATATGAATGGATGTCTTCTTAACAAACCCTGTCTTTACTGTGATATTAATATCAGTCAAGGAAATATTAAGTGACAGTTCCAATATTGTTGTTTGATTATTCAGATCTGCATGGGAGATCTTATGCTCTTCTATCTCCCCTTCCTCTTCACCCCCGATTCTATTCTTTTTTTGTTTTGTCATTGTAATATCAGTGGATTTGATATAAAGTGCCACGGCTGCCACCAAGTGAAACCCAACGTGCCATGCAAGCAAAATACAAACAGGTTCAGTGATCCAATTTTGGGGGTATCCCAATACTCTCAATTGATAATTTCCAGTGAATTCAAGACAAGCAGGGTTAAGATTAGAACCGGCCTGTATGAAATCACTACCTCCCACAGATATTACCCCGTCATTTGAATTAACTGGACAATCCCCTATCCAATTAGTGAACTGATTTGAATTTAAGGCCCCGAAAGCATACCAGAAATATGCAATGTATTTAGTCCATCTAACATAAACAGGCATGGTTGCAGCATTTACAAAATATCCACAAGCACTATTTTGTAATTGGTAAGCAAGATTGAGGATTAATGAAGATACGTTGAAATCTGGCGAAATGGCAAATATGAAAATGGCAGTACCAACCCCAGCCAAATAAACAAGTATTGTTAATGCAAGGTAGATTGCGAAAAACAGAGCATCCCGTACTCCTTCATCATTATACATACGTAATCCCCACATGAAATAGGTGATGGATGCAAAAGCTATAGGAACCGGAAAATCTTCCAAGAACATTTTTCCCAACCGCCTTGATAAAATGAATCCAGGTGGCAGAACAATACCTTCTTGATATTCCCTTTCGAAATAAACTCCATCTCCCAGCCATAATCTTTCAAGTTCGAAAATCATTGGAACAAACCCAATCACTTCCAACATCACATAAAGTGCAGATACTAGCGATCTGATACCTGGTAAATCCAGTTCTGGCTTATAAAAAATAAGTCCAACTGCGACGGCAATTAAAGTGGTGGCACCACTGAATGCAATCATAGATGATATATCTCTATATGTCAAGATGAATGTTCTTTTGGTGGTGATAACCACTTCTCTATAAAGAGAAATTCTTTTCTTCTTGAACAAGGCTAGGTTGTTATGGAATGACTTGGAAGATTCTTCCGCAGTTATGCTGTCTTGAGGGTAAGCCGCATGGAACTTCCAATCTCGTACCAATTGATTGATTTTCTCATTGGTTTGAATTTCAAGTTCTTTAGATGAGGTATCTTTGACTGAAAGTTCCATGATTCGATGAAGGGTCTCATAGGTATGATAAGAAGAAGTTGTAAGTTCATTTATCCCAGTCGATGAGTTTTCTTTGGAATTTGCCTTTTCATTATAATTAGTATTCTCATAAGTATTCTCAAAATTAGTCTTATTCTCATTAGTTGAATTTGTTGTGTTATTCTCATAAGTTGCCGTATTCTTATTCTCCTTAAAGATTGCCTGATCCATCATCGAAATCTCCGTCGTCTTGAAATAATTTCCCACATCATTCAAACCACCATAATAAACCAATCTTCCACCTCTTGTCAATAAACATATCTGATCAAATAAATCAATAATTTCAGGTCTTGGTTGATGGATGGAAAGTACAATCGTCATACCAAGCAGACATAAACTTTTAAGACATTCTACCATTTTCAAAGAACTACTTGTATCTAACCCAGTAGTTGGTTCATCCAAAAAAAGTAACAGTGGTTTACATAACAATTGTATGGCAAGTGAAACTCTTCTCTGTTCTCCACCTGAGAGGGTACTTGAAGCGTTTCCAAACTCCAATAATCTTGTATTTCTAAGATGGGTCAATTCCAAGATTTCAATCAACTGGTCAACAAGCGCCAACTTTTCTTCCAATGGTACATCTTCTGGCATCCGCAAATCAGCTTGGGTTCGTAAGGTTTCCAAAAGACTTAATCCAGCTAGGAAACAATCCGTTTGAAGTAAATAAGCATGGTTAACTTTATTTGTATAAGTGATACGACCTTCAAAGTGCAACTTCTTATTGGTTATATTGGTTCTTTGAGAAAGGGTATTAAGTAATGTAGTTTTACCACTTCCTGATCCTCCCATAATCGCAAGTAATGAAGATTGAGGTAAATCAAACGAAACATCATCTAAGATTCGTTGGTTACCTGCTGAAACAGATAGGTTTTGTATTTTCAATCCGATTCTATCTTCCTCTGGGATTTGTAATGTTTGCGAAAGCATTTTATTTTAAGATTAATAAATTAAATTTTGATTCTATCTCTGGTATTAAGTTAAAATTTGATTCTATCGATGTGTATTAAAAGTTTCAATTTTGATTTTGTAGTGATCTATCTCGGTTGTATAATTCTCCTTATCCGATTATGTAGTACTTGTACTGTTAATGATCGCGTCTAAAATAAATAAACACCAACAATATCGCTGCAATTTGCAGCTATCTATTTGACATTTATACATTTCTCGATGCTCATGCAATTAGGACAAAAATGAGACGCAAAAAGCGCATGTTCCGAATGCGGTAGTTCTAGCAGATAGGTCATTACACAAGTGGCCTCAGGGATTAGTCATAGGCCGATTTGAACTAGGCAGTGTACACGGCCTTTAACGGCTGGAAGTATGCACCAGGTATAATTAGGGGAGTCAGGGTGTTTTAAGGGTGCTTAACGAGGGTTATACATATACGATATTAGGGTGAAGCATGACTGTCAGAGCATGAGTATGAATTCAAGAGTATGATTATTATGTGTGAAAGAAGAGGGTATATTGCGCTTTATCTTTATCAATGGAGGAACAAACGAATTAATATCATTTACCCAACGTCATTATAATCTGAGTAACATTATATCTTTACAATCTACGTAACAGTATAACTTCTCTATAGTATTTCTCTTATTAATAATCAGTCTACCAATTAGAGTTTCATTCGCAATAAGTATCTTCATTTGGATAGTCATTGAGGGACGTAATGCCAATTGCGTGTCGGTAATCCAAGAAATTCTTGACCATAGTCTGGATTGTGTTGAAATTTGTCAGCTGAACGAGAATAGGAATAATCCTTAGTATAAAGAAATAAAGTTGCTCAAGATAACTTGCAAAATATTTAAGGAATATAGTGATTATTAATTAGTCAATGATAATAATTATTTATAGTAGTGGTTATGACCAACTTAAAATGCCATTTATTTTCACATTGTTATACGGTTGAATTTCTTTCTTTTGAATTGAATTGCAAATTTTGCAAATTATTTAGTATGATTCCTTAGTATATTTTCAGTGCTTCCGATCTGATCATTTTAAAAATCAGAGTCAGTAAAAATTATAGAGGAGAATTTTGGGTGTCTTTTTAATATCTTATATAGGTGGTTAAAGTTTTGTCGTATCAACTTATAAAGCTCTCATCAATCCCAGTAATTCCACTCAAGTTTCAGTGATCCCTCTTATATTTCAGTTATCCCACTCTTCAGTAACCCCACTTATATTTCAGTTATCCCACTCAATTCTCAGTAACCCACTTATGTTTCAATTATCCCACTTCACATTGCTCTAAGATGACTATCTTGCCAAAGATCAATTGTACATCAACGGCAATGGTTCTTACAAAGTTAGAGTCCTCACCTTTGTTCCGTGCTCTCTTCCGCATATATTTTGGCTGCAAAAAGTGTTGCATTTCATACGAATTTACCAACAAAAGTCAAAGAATTGTTCTAAATTTAAATGAATTTTGAATGTAGAATTTATCTACATTCAAGAAGCTAAGAGTATTTGGTTAGATTTAAAATATGCAAACTATTAAAAAAAGTCAACAGTTAGATTTTTCACTCTTTTTACAGAACAACTCCATTTTGTTTGTCTTGTTCAATCAAGCTCTTTTCCTCTGTAAGTAACTAACCTCAGATTCCCCATATCCCAAGGTTTCCGGATCCCCCATATCCCAATGTTTCCGGATTCCCATATCCCAAGGTTTCGAATTTTCTAAAATTCACAAATCCACAATCAAACTCATCTCCCTGCAACTTCATCTTAAACAACACTTCTCTCACAATTTATCGCTTTCCTCGTCTTCTTCGCCCTCCTCCTCTTTATCCACTTCCTCGCTCCTCTACATCTTCTAAAATCATATCATGCCCCCACGTGACTCACGCGCCACGTATCATTTAACCAAATAACCAGGTAAAGTTGAAAAATACACAACATGAAATTGACCCCCGCTGAAGCTGCCAGACGGGCAGCCAAGAACGTCAAGTCTAACTCGTTGTTTCTCGTTGATCCAGTTGCTGAACCAGTTTACGTCAAAGGTCAATTACGGTCATTTTTGGTGTCCACTCCAAACAAGGAGATCATTAAGAAGAGATCCATTGTAGATTCAAGAGAATATATCCTACTTGCACTCCTCCTTTTCGTGTCAATCTTTGTCCGTTTACATGACTTAGCCGGTCCTGATAGTGTTGTCTTTGATGAAGTCCATTTCGGAGGCTTTGCAAGGAAATATATCTTGGGTAAATTTTTCATGGACGTTCATCCTCCATTAGCAAAGATGTTATTTGCCGGTGTTGGATTACTTGGTGGATTCAATGGAGAATTCGAATTCAAAAATATTGGTGATGTTTACCCTAAAGAAGTTCCATATCTTTTGATGAGACAATTCCCAGCCATACTTGGAGTTGGTACTGTTTTCCTTTGTTATTTTACATTAAAGAATTCCGGTGTTAGGCCTTTGGTAGCTTTCACCACATCTTTATTGTTGGTTATCGAAAACTCAAATGTCACCATTTCGAGATATATCTTATTGGACTCTCCTTTGGTGTTTTTCATCGCCGCTAGTATCTTTGCATGGAAGAAATTCGAGATTCAAGTTCCATTTACAAGCAATTGGTTCCGTAGTTTGGCTGCCACTGGTCTTGCTTTAGGGCTTGCCGTCAGTTCCAAATGGGTTGGATTATTCACAATTGCTTGGGTCGGTGGGTTATGTCTCTTCCAACTTTGGTTTATTATTGGAGACTTGCAAGTTTCCTCTAAAAATGTTGTTGCCCACTTTGCAGCTCGTGGGACGTTCCTTCTTGGAATCCCTGCAATTCTCTACTTTTTGTTCTTTGCTATTCATTTCGAATTGTTACTGAACGAAGGTGATGGATCTGCCTTCATGACTTCTGCTTTTAGAGCAGGCCTTAAAGGTAGTAATATTCCAAAGGATATTACTGCAAATGTAGGTTTGGGTTCCATTGTAACTCTCCGTCATCTTGAAACTCAAGGTGGGTACTTGCACTCCCATAATCATTTCTATCCAACAGGTTCAAAGCAACAACAAATCACTTTATACCCTCACTTGGATAGTAATAATGATTGGTACATTGAACCTTATAATGAAACTGTTTACAATCAAACCTTTGTTCCTTTAACCGATGGCTTGAAAATTAGATTGAGACATGTCAATTCAGGTAGAAGATTGCATTCCCATGATGAAAAAGCTCCTGTAAGTGAACGTGATTGGCAAAAGGAAGCTTCTTGTTATGGATTTGATGGGTTCCCTGGTGATGCCAATGATGATTTCACAGTGGAAATTGTTAAATATAAGTCAAAGGGCGACTCTTCATCTGTACGTGCTTTAGATACCGTCTTTAGATTAAGACATGCTATGACTGGTAACTATTTGTTTTCTTCGGAAGTGAAACTTCCAGAGTGGGGGTTCAAGCAACAAGAAGTCTCAACAGCAAGTCAAGGTTTACGTAGATTAACTCATTGGTACATTGAAACAAACACCAACGAATTCCTTCCAAAGGAAGAAAGAGAAATCATCAACTATCCTAAGTTGTCGACCTGGACCAAATTCGTGGAACTGCACAAAAGAATGTGGAGCATCAACCTGGGCTTGAAAGACCATCATGCATGGCAATCGAGCCCAAGCTCATGGCCTTTGCTTTTGAGAGGTATTAACTACTGGGTCAGAAATAACACTCAGGTTTACCTTATGGGTAACGCCGTTGTTTGGTGGTCCACTACTCTTGCCCTTGTTGCATTTGGTGTACATACTCTCATCTCCATTATTAAATGGCACTTGGGCCAACCAATCGCAACAAACAAGAACGTTCATCACTTCAATGTTCAAGTGTTTTCATACAGTCTTGGTTGGTTCTTGCACTACTTCCCATTCTTCATTATGGGCAGACAATTGTTCTTGCACCATTACTTGCCAGCACTTTACTTTGGGATTTTGGCGCTTGGACACTTTTTGGAAATCTTCACTGGTTATATCACTGCCAAGTCTAAGACTTTACAAAAGATTGGTTGGTCCGTGGTGGTTGGATTCACCGTCTTAAGTGCATTGTTCTACGTTCACTATTCCCTGTTCATATACGCTAAACCATGGACTAGAGCTCAATGTGAATCTTCCAAGGTATTATCCGGATGGGATTTCGACTGTAACAACTACCACACTCAAATGTCCGAATACTCCGCTGAAGCTTCTGCAAGTCGTTCTGCTGCTGCCGCTCTTTCTCAGTCCATTGCTGCTGAAACTGCTTCTCCAATTGATAATCCAGCAATTGTCCATGAGGCCGCAGAGACTCCATACGTTAGTCAGGAATTCGTCGAACAAGAACAAGACGACTTCACTTTACAGAAACCTGTTGTTGAGGAACCTAAGGAAGAGCCTGTTGTTCCTCCATTTGAAGAGGAGGAAACTAAGGGTAAGGAAGCTCCTGCTAACGCTGAAGCTGCCAACACCGAGGATACAGTTGATGAAGTGAGACCAGAGGTTAACTCTGAGGAGGCCAAGCCTGAAGTGAGCTCTGAAGAGGTGAAGCCAGAGGTTAGCTCTGAGGAGGTCAAGCCAGAGGTTAGCTCTGATGAAGTCAAGCCTGAAGTGAGCTTTGAAGAGGTCAAGCTTGAAGTGAGCTCTGAAGAGGTCAAGCCTGAGGTAAGTTCTGAAGAGGACAATCTTGAGGTTAGCGCTGACGAGTTCAGGCCTGATGTGACACACGTTGCGGCGTAAACACGGGTGGAGTTGGTACCATCAGATTGGTCACTACACAGAAGCTCCTTGAGCTGTCTGTTGATTTAACATATTCGTTTCGATGATGTGTGTGGTCCTTTGACTCATTACACGTTTTACGAAATCGGATGATCAGTTACGACAATATATACAATAGTTTATACTTGTGATTACTTGTAGGAGCTCTCAAGGGAGGATTTCTGAGCAGCCCGCTGTCTACAACTAAACCAGTAACAATCCTATATCTATAAGAAAGTGACATCTTATCATTATATTTCTATTTAGCCTTTCCTGAACCCTCATCGTTAACAGGACAACCCCACATCTCCCTTAGTCAATATTCACTAATGACCTCCTTCTCGCATATACCTCATTCTTCACCACCTCATTAAGCCATCCATAGCAATTGATCACCGTCATTATCAGATCTCCTAATACGAATGTAGCCACTCCGAGTCCAGGCGCACACCATTTGTCAAACGAATAAAGCCTCGATTCCACGTAAAACACAAGCGCAAACAACAGCGATACTCCCAATCTTATAAGTAAACTTTTAAGAGCGGTAGCATTAACAACATTATTGTCTAGGGCCCTATTTGACGATAGCAACTTTACAATAGGTGCAATCGTCCAAGGGGTTAATATAAAGTGTGGGAATGCAAGGTAGACCCAAATACTCTTCCCATATGCGAGGCGCCACGAAAAAGCTACAGCTGTATGGGCGAGAAGTCCCCATAAAAGCCATAATGGAAGTACTGCGAAGAACAATACTAGGTTACGTTGACGCGCAACTTGAGCAGGTGCATTTGCTCTAGGAGCCCGCGCAAAAGCACCAGCAGCTTCAGCAACAGGAGCCACTCGAATAGGTGCGACAGGGACGCCGGCATTCAATTCTGCTTGAGCCCCAGCTGGAGGTGGCGTAATCTTCAGTCTCCTATCAATTTCACCCAAACCAATCAATAAAATACACAATCCATAGAAAATGGATGCAAAATCAAGAAGTCTCGCATCAAATGTTTGTCCCATGACTATACATGAGGCAATTATAATCGGTCTACCAAGTGCCACGGACGCCAACAAAACACTCAACACCAAGATAGTACCAAAGACCCAAAGTAATAAGATCAACCCAACACATCTCTTTTTGAAATCGGGAGGTCTATACACAACAGAGTAACCATTATCACTTGGATCAATTTCATCTTCTTCATCCATAAAATCATCATGTTCTTCACGTATGTGCTGTTCCAGGGTCGGAGGTTCAGCAATAAGCTGATCATCCTTTGTTACAGCTACAAAAACATGCTTCACAAACCTACGTGACAGATCGGAATCTGGAGCACGAACAAAGCTCCCGTCTGGAACGAAACAAGCATTTACCAGTGGATTTTCCCTAAACTCTACCAAAGCATCTCTATAAGAAACCGGTTTCGTATAATCTGGTTGAGCAATCCCAAGGAATTGATGGAACAAGTTTCTATATACAAGATGACCTCTTTCTTGCGAAATTGGCTTGCCCAAGATAAAGTGGGATAAGCGCAATCTGTGTGCTGCCAACTCAAATGCTTTTTTCCAGTAAATATGACCGTATTTTGCAATGGCCTCGTACTTGACTCGTAAAGTCAATGCTAAAAACGGACCTATCAATATATACAGAGCCACGGGAGGGAGCTGTAATGGTAATAAGACGTTATGATCAGGATTGGATACAAGGAACCGAATCCCCCAACTGACACCACCAAGTCCGAAGATAATGAATAACAGATAGAATTTCCCACTAAGGTATATTCTTGAAAGTTGCCATGCAAGAGGTTTGACCATAGCCTCGCGAATCAACTTTGTATCTGGATCGTCTGGAGACCGAATAAAGAACAATACTCCGGGACGAAGGATTTTAGTTCTTGTCATACCCACGAATAAGGAAAGACAAAACATATAAAGGGTTCCAACAAACCAATAAATAAAAAACCTCACGTAACTTTGTTGTAAAGATTCAAAATGCAGTGTGAAAAGCGGCAAGAATGTTGTAACCGGAACCCCATTGACAATCACCTGAGTAGTGAACTTTTCAAGCAAAAGTGGTCCCGCACAGAAATCCAAAAGCCAACCGCAATATACGGGAAACAAGACGATTTCAATACTGAAAATTACAAAAACCTTCAATGTGGAGAATAGTTCAAATAAAAGGGTGTAGACATATCTTGATGAACCTGTGACTGGCTTTCCTCTTGATATGATACCTTTCTGTACTTGATAAAGGACATAGAAAATAAACGAATAACCAATTCCAATGAATGCAAACCGTTCAATTAAGGAGTAAACCGGTGGTTGGGGGCCAAGTAAGACGTTTGAAAAGGACCGTACAATTGGCTTGATGATGTGTTGGTCAATAGTTACAGTTAAGATTTGTGTGTATGGGCTAGCAGCGTGAAGGTATGAATAAATGCCCCAGTTGTTAGTATCATTCCATAAAGAAACTACCAAAGGGGAAGTTATCTTCCAAAGGAGCCAACTTGATTTGGAAAGTACCTTCTCAATGTTTGGTACTACCCAACCAGATTGTATAGAATTCCACCACCAAATTACAAACTTATACAGCGCCTTGATAGCCCATCCAAGCAAGGTTGAAGTAACACCCCCAAGTAAGTGCGGTATGAAATATGCTAGGAAAATGAACACCAAAATGAAAGCATCTGCAAAAAACATTAGAGCCAACGGAGCAGTTATGGACATTTCAAGACCCCATAAAGCAAGAAACTCGGCAAACCATCCGTTTTCATTATTGATGTTGGCAGCCGCAAGTTCCGCAGCATCGGCCTCTCTTGCAACTGCCAATGCAATGGCGGCATCTTCAGCAGCAGCAGCTGCTGCTGCCTCATCCAAGACTCTTGGACCCGGAGGAGCCTGCCTGAAATTCTCCAAACGATCGAGCAAATTGTCAAACTCATCATCGAAATTCCCGTCCGATTCATATTCCAGTTCATCTGGATCTTCTTGGTTTCTACCAAAAAAGTCTTCAATAGCGGCATCTCTGTCTGTGCGATTGAGTATATGGTGATTGTTGCCTAAGAATTCCATTGTATCTACTCTTTCTTGTTGATTGTCTTGAATGTTGTTTATGAAATTGATATTGGCAGCGGCGGCGCCAGCAGCGATGGCCGCAGCAGCTGGAGCAGCCTCCGCTGGTTCTGGCACTTGTGGGGCCGCTGCCACAGCTAAGTTGATGTTATCTTGATGAACAATTTCAGGCTGCGCCACTTGTTTGTTAAGTAAATCCATAAAGGTTGGTTTCGTTTCTTTACCAATCCTCCTGTTCAACATTTTCGTATAAACCTCATCTCTTGTGACCCATTCATGTTCCAAGAACAATACAATCCAAAGAATGATACTAAAGCAAATGTAACGTAAACCTGATAAGTAGGTATATTGAAGGAAGACGCTCAATCTTTCGAGAGTGGTGGACAAGGAAGGATCGATTTCCAACCGATTCTTGATATGCGATCTAATATTAAATTCTCCAAAGAATATGGCATCTAAAAACGAGTCGTTTGCTACAGGATAGTGACCATCGATGGCCAAATTTGCCAATCTGCCTATGATTTTCCAAGTGATTGGTACAAGGAATCCAAGGCACCCCAAGAACAATAAAATGGCGGTGGACTTGTGGATAGTAGATGTAACGACTCTAAATAACTTGGCTCCGATTAATCGAATAGGTACCATATTTGGAGTATTGGAGTCATAGATGGTCTCGAACTTATAGGTAGTATGACAAATATCACATTGTTCCAGTGATTTATTGGAATGTTTAAGCCATTCAAGTAAGCAATCTTGATGGATGTATCGGATGGATCCTTTACATTTGCAAGGGTGTAGGAGTGGTTGTTGATCTGTAGCTTCTCCACGACAGATACGACAGGAGAATTCTTCGTTCATAGTGGGAGTAGGAGATTGTATTTTTTCGATCATCCGATTGAGCATCCAGTGGCACCGTGAGCGGACTTCCAATGATGGTGCGGTACCGAGGGTTAGAGGGTTGTCCAATGTGTAGTTGAAGTGTTCGTAGTATAGTTGTAAGTGGTTCTTCCTAAGATAATTATGAGGTATCTTTGTGTTGAGAGTGTTGAGAGGTATAGAGTGATCTAGATGAAGAGGGAACTACATGCAATCTTAAGTATATGATTATTCATTTCTATTGAACGGTTGTAATGCAGGGTACTATTGGGCAGTAGATCATGAAGATGAACGGTAAATCGAATGAAGCGATAAAGTTATCGTGGAAGTATTCTTAAGGACCTACTTATGAGCTCTAAATTCGATTATCAATGAATACGAAGGTAATAACTCATACCAATTATACCTAGATTTAGAAACTTTCAAGTTGTAGTTCCTAAACTATCTGGAGATATTTTAAAACTGAAATTATTATTCTTGTGAAACTCCGATGACCATGTAAGGCTTGCCTGGTATATTTAAAATCCACTGATGAGCTTACTGACAGACTGATTTCACTCCGTGGCCATAACAAGTCAGCACTGTCAATCTGTAAGGTAACAACATCACTTTGGGTATGGTTTGGTAACCGAGCTGAAATGCACCCTAAGTAAGTTTTAATGACATTCAGATGATCACTTCCTCGCCTGGCTTTGATACTTCCTCGCCACGTTTTGATACTTCCTCCCATACTTTATACTTCCTCCCATGCTTGATACTTCCTCCCCTTGCTTGTTTTTCCTCTCTTTACTTCCACTACTTACTCTTCTTTTTCTTCTTCCCCTTATCTTCATCTTCATCATCATCTTCATCCTCAAAATCGAAATCAAAAAACTCTCCCTTCTTCTTCCCACCTTCACCAGTAGTTTTGAAATCCACCATTTTCCTAGCCTTTGTAATATTCGAGTTTTGTTCTATTATATGTTGATGTCTCGCTAGTTTCAAAGGATCTTGCCTTAATGCAAATACCAAATCATTCATCTTTATCCGAGTCCTACCTTGGGATTTGGCATATAGGGATACATTATGACAAGTATCTACTAAGAACTCCACTAGAATGTCATCCAATGCTTGTACAGTGGCATCGGAGGAAACAGGTCCATCCCCTAGAGAGTATAATATATTTTCAATATCCTTGGTGAAATATTGTCTCTTCTTCCTCTTCTTGGGTTGGTTGGAGTATGTATAAGGATACGACCGTTTGTAATCGTCCATGTTGTGGTGGAGTTGGATAGTCAGTAATTTTTGGTGCGCTTAAGGGATTTTACAGGGAGGATTGAGAATGAAACTGAGGGCCAACGCAATGATGCTGGCCATTGAGATTGGATTAGCCAATGAGATTGGACTCAGCCATTGAAATTGGACTCAGTCATTGAAATTGGACTCAGTCATTGAAATTGGACTCAGTCATTGAGATTGGATTAGTCATTGGATTTGCCATTGGATTAGCCAGAGACTTTAGCTATAATGTCTTTCCTACTGAATCAGCATAGCCCCTCATACGGGCTAAAACTCAGCAACTCTCCAATATCTAAATCAGCCCTACTACAACTTTCAAAAAGAGTTCTTGTGATATAAACAATAAATAGAAAATACACTGGTACAAATATCTTGCTATGTGGAAATAATATACGAATTTATTAGTATTAATGGTATCATAATTTATTAGTCGTCCCAGATCCTTTCATCTGGAGATTTAAAGCATTTCAAATTTAAATGCTTTAATGACATTGGTGATACCCATTAAATGTATTATTATCTCATTCAAGCAAGTGGCAGTCTCCTCTTGAATTCCAAAATCAAATCGTCCTTTGGAAAGATGGTAGCAAAGACCTTAATTTCCTCACTCAATTTGGTCTTGTGATGGATCAAATCAGCATTCATTGCAATCTTGCCCAACATACCAGTAAACAACATAATAACATAATTTTTCCCCAAACATTTGTGAGGACCAGTTCCAAAGACCAACCAATTCTTGTTTTCCATATCTGAATTGGCATTTTCCCAACGTTCAGGGATGAAAGTATCTGGATCTTCATAAACTTCAGGATCATGTAAAGCTGGATATAAAGTTGGGATGACCATGGCACCTTTTGGAACAGTATAGTCCTTTGTGATTGGAAATGCTTGTTTTACAACGTAAGGAACCATAAGGACTGGAGGACGATAACGTAAAGTTTCCAAAACAACATGATTAGCATATGTCATTTTATTCACAAGGTCTAAGGATAATGGAACGGAAGGATCATTATTTCTAACTTCCAATTGTTCCTTTCTAATTTTATCCATTACATCTGGTCTATCAGCAACAATTTGATATAACCAACAAGCCAAAGAAGAAGAAGCATCTTGAGAAGCAAATAAGAAAGTGAAGAATACTTCCGAGATTTCCTTATTTGAAAATTCTCTTGTTAATAAAAGAGTATCTTCGGTTGCTTCTCCAGTATCTCTAGAATCCTTAGCCTTTTTCATTAAATAAATCCATTCATCCATAACACAATTTGGTTCTCCACCAGCTGCAATATGTTTTTTAGACATTTCAGCACATTTTTCAAAAATTAACATGGTTTGGTGAGCAATTTGCTTCCCATACCAAGTTTTAGTATAAGGAATAACGATTGGGAAGTTGACCAATTCCAAAGCAGCAGTAATACGGAAGTAATTCTCGGCGATTTCAGCAATTTGATGTTCTTCAATATAATCACCACAGAAGGTTCTTAAACTTAAAGCACATAAGAATTCTCTAAATTCAGGGAAAAATGGTCTTGGACCATCATAACCAATGAACCTATCGATATAAATATCCATATATTTCTCTTGAACCTTGACATAGATTTCCAAGGCCTTTTGAGAGAAAAGTCCATTCAAGGATTTTCTGTAGTCAGAATGAGCTTTTCCATCAAGGAAAACCCAGTTTGTTGGTCTTAAAATTTTGTAGGCAGCATCCACAACACATGGACTAACATACTTTGGAGAACCGAGGATTTTTCTTGCCAAATCCCTTGAAGATGCAATCACTACGAATTTATGGAAAATGGAAACACATGATAAATCTCCAGAATACCACTTTGCTTTGTATTCTTCGAATTTAGGATCCAAAGATTCCAAGAATGGACCGATGATTGGCCAAATCTTGAAACTTGGTCCAGCAATGGAACCTTTACGAATCTTATACATTACTTGATCATAAGTAAGACCAATAATAATGAAAGAAATTAACCATTGGTACCATGTTGACTGTTGGTATAAACCACCAATGGTACCAATGAATGAACTAGGTTCAATATCAGAGAACAAACTAGTTGTAGAATTCATTACTAATAAGATTATGACAATAAATGTTTATTTTATTTACTACTCATCGTATGCTCGTTCCGGCAGCTGAACCGAAAAACGTTTGTCGTATAGACCGGATGTGTCGTATAAGCGGATTAAATGAAGGAACAGCCCATGTATGGGCTGATAAGAAAGGGAGTTCAGGGGGTTAGAGAATGTTAAAAGTCGTCATTGTAGGGTATAATATAGTTTAAACGTCATGATAAAGATTATGTATTATTGGTTAAGGTTGTTATTTCCGAAGTTGACGTACTAACATCGTAAGAGGCTTAGCAAGTCAAGAAATAGTTCTCTGTGACAATACTACTGTGTGATACGTGTGTAGAATAGCAACATGCTAGATGGTGTAGTAATATCTTATATACCTTTCTTTCACTCTGTAATGTTACTTACTCTCTACCAATGGACTCACTTGTGAATTCCTTAGTCATATCGGAGATGTCAAATAAGTATTAGAGGTGCTACACCTTACTATACTTGATATGTGTACACCTTACTTTCATGTGTACACCTTATACTTTCATACGTGTATGTTTATGGGAAACAATAGCAGTTTCGATTGGTTACGTAATCTCATTCAATGTACTAAAGATTTCATTTAATGCAATTATACCCAACGAATTATCATCCAATATTGATAATAGTTAGGATAATAATGAAACTTGTCATTCTATTTAATATTTCATTATAATGCAACTTGTATTAATGTTTAAAATAATATACAAAGTAACATCCTTCTATAATATGACATTACAATGTAACTTTTATTCACCCTTTATAATATGACATTACAATGAACCTTGTATTAATATTTAAATCATTCAGAAAGGGTTAATTTAAAAAGTATGTGGGGATTTGAAACAATGAGGAATAGGAAATGTGCCCCAATATGTGTTGAAAATATGAGGCAAATCCCACAACCAAACTGTTGTTAATGTTGATACTTTAGATTTGGCCTTTATAGAGCGGAAGACTAAGTACTTCACTACTAGGAGAAGATACTACGAAGATTCCTAATAAATAATCCTAAAAGTGTTAACATCGAGATTTATTCTTCAATATTTAATCATTAATCTCTTTAGATCTACAATCTACTTAATAAGCAACATACAATACCTAGTTGACTTGGAATCTGTTTGTAAGCGTACTGTCGCATCTTCAGATTGATAATTGCACTTTTTAGAGCCTTTTTCTTCATTTACACATACTCCAGTTAAATATAACCTTCAAAGACACCCAGTATCCTCTTAAGTTTAATAAGTGTGCTTCATGTACTGCTAAAAATTCATTCTAGACAATGTAATGCTTACCTTGTATTAATTGTACTCGACTTTATACTCAACCTTGAATACTCATTCTTGCTCAACCTTGTACACTCAACATTGTATAACCTTATATGCTCAATCTTGTACACTCAACATTGTATAATTTTGTACACTCAACATTGTATAGCCTTGTACACTCAACCTAGTATAACCTTGTCTAATCAATCTTCTACACTCAAACTTACACAAACTTGTCTTCTCAATCTTGTCTACTCAATCTTGTCTACTCAACCTTGTACACTCAACCTTGTACACTCAACCTTAACTTGCACACTCAACCTTGTACTACTATACTCACCCTACCTTCTTGTCCTCTCTTTTTGCAGCCATCGTGCCCCCACCGTTCACGTGACCCCTCAGTCAAAAGTTGAGATTCAATATAACAAACGAGTCGCCACCATGTCCAGAGAAGATCCAATAAAAGCAGAGAAGGACTTCTCCACCATTTTAGATGAGCAATTTCCAATAATTGACAATCTTGCTGTCACCGACTACAAGTCTGCCATTGACAAGTACCTTGTATTGGAGAAGCAAACCCGTCAATCTTCGGATGTACCATCCTCCAAGCGAGTTCTCGTGAAAATCGTCCAAACTTTGGCTGCTAAAGACTGGGATTTACTTAATGATTTGATTGTACTGTTGTCGAAGAAACATGGGCAATTGAAGAGTTCGATTCAGATATTTATTCAAGAAGTGATTGAGCATTTGGATGCGTTAGAGGTCAACAAGAGGGTCACTTTGATTGAGACAATCCGTACTGTGACAGATAAAAAGATTTTCGTGGAGGTGGAGCGTGCTGTTGTTTCCAGGAAATTGGCCGAGATCTACTTGGAGAGAGATCAGTTGGATAAGGCTGTGGAAGTATTATGTGATTTACAGGTGGAAACTTACTCATTAATGAAGTTTGATGTTAAGGTTGATTACATTCTTGAACAAATCAGGTTAACCTTAAAGAAAGGGGATTTTGCTCAAGCAAAGATCTTAAGTAGGAAGGTTTTATTAAAAACCTTGAAGAATTTGGAAAAATATAAAGTGATTTATTTGGGATATTTGATTGAAATCAATGTTCATGAAAATGATTATATATCCATTGTTAAGAATATGTTATTACTCATTGAACTTGATGAGGTTAAACAATCACCGGACAAATACTTGGGGTATTTGACATCAACAGTGTATTATGTAATCTTGAGTTCCCATGATCCACATCAATTTGATTTAATCAATAGGATAAAGGTGAATCCTGCTTTTAAGAAGGTTTCCAAGGAAATCTTTCAATTACTTGAAATCTTCACCACTAACGAACTTATTCATTGGTCCAATATTGAATCGTTATACAAAACACATTTTGAAAATGCCAACGAGATTTTCCTGTCTGCGGTGAATTATAAGAACTTACAAAATAGAATCATTGAACATAACTTAAGAATCGTCAATCAATATTATCAATTCATTAAGCTTGATAGATTAGCTTACTTGTTACAATTAACCCTTGATGAAACAGAACAACAAGTTTGTGAATTGGTAAACAAGGGGATGATTGCGGCTAAGATTAATCGTCCACAAGGTATTATTAAGTTTGAGAAATTGGTTGTCAAGGTGGAAAAGAAAGAGACGAAGGAGGAGAAGGCTTTCAAGGCGGATGTCCATAGTAGTGAGAATAAGGTGAATGAATTGTTGAATGAATGGTGTTATGATGTTGATAAGTTGTTGGAAGAGGTGGATAGTATTGGGCATTTGATTAATAAGGAGGAGATGATGTATAAGATTAGTACGGGTGCGTGAGCGTGAGAAAGTTCCGAAGGAACTTTGAACAGAGCGTGAGAAAGTTCAGAAGGAACTTTGAACTGAGCGTGAGAAAGTTCAGAAGGAACTTTGAACTGAGCGTGAGCAAAGTTCCGAAGGAACTTTGAAGAGATCTTGTAAGTTCCGAAGGAACTTTGAACAGAGCGTGTAAGTTCCGAAGGAACTTTGAACAGAGCTTGTAAGTTCCGAAGGAACTTTGAACAACCGGGAAATATTTGAAAGTTTGAAGTGAATGATTGAATGGAATTACTTGATAGATTAAAGTGAACTTGTTATCATCAATCCCACAGTATGCACTTGGCAGTTAATACATGATTTGTCTTAAATTTTGGGTTTCATGAAAAACTCTGGCTACTTTTGAACCCTAACGATGGGTTTGGAATTTTGAGAATTCGACTGGGAATCAAAGCAGTTAACTAAAACTGGGATCAAAGCAGTTTACTAAAACTGGGATCAAAGCAGTTTACTAAACTGGAAATGAACCAGTCTTCTCTGGGAAGTTCAGTAAAACTGGGAATCCACAAATCGAAGCAGTCTTCGAGGAGTACACTTCAGAGTTCTGTAGGATTAGATGCAACGAAGCCAATAAATATTAATGTATACAATTAACTCTTAGCAGCTTGGAGGGTTACTTCCTAAAAGTTATCGAGCCGAACACTGATTTTCCAAAGAACACATGTACTCGGGGTGACTTTGGTGTGTACCCAAGCTCACATTAGAATGTAAAGTTAACCTATGCTGAACTGGGTTTATGAACTCAATATGCCCAGGTAAGAACTAATGCTTTTTTGCTGGCAAACCTATATTAAAGTTGTTGGTTCTTGCTGCCTACCTTTTCCCATAAAACCTCCCAAGCAGCTTTTTTTTTGGTTTCCAATGTGGCAGCTCTTGCAAAAGGATAGAGAATCTGCTTTGTATGTGTCATGCACTGTCTTATATGTGTACACTGTCTGCTCTATATGTGTACTGTCTGCTCTATATATGTACTGTCTGCACTATATATGTATACACTGCTGCCTATATATGTATACACTGCTGCCTATATATGTCATACACTGTCTCCTCTATATATACACTCTCTGCTATCCTACAGATTCCACACATTCGTGCATTCTTAAATTACATAAATCAATATCATAGACATGTAAAATTGGGTATAAAATTGTTAATGCATTTTCTTAATGCTCGTACTTCCAAATTATACAGCTAAAGCCAAACCCATCATGGCAGCAAAATTGACCCAACTAACAGAATACGCAGTTGCATCGTTTGGCCTAGAAGAAGAGCTCGAAGCAGTTGAACTTGAACTTGAAGATGAACCAGACCTACTGGCACTGTTTGAAGAGCTTGAACCCGAGCTTCCTGGATCTTCATTGTTGTCACCAGCAAGACAAGCCCATTGAGTTACAGCGTCGAACCCACTACCAGTTGGTTGAGCATCTCCACGAATAAATTGCTTTGCTCTACCTGGAGTATCAGGTAAAGTACTTGAAGCATTCCAAGAGCCACTTACAGGAGGACAGGAAGCATGAGACAAACTTGTTTGGAACCCACCATTTCCAGAAGGATTCTTAGCTTTTGCGTAGGCCGATTTCAAATTGTCATAATCCTCTAAAGTTTCAACCGAGCTATCATCTGTAATTTTGACCAAACCATAATTGGAAGTTTCTTGAGAATATTCATAAACCAAACCACCTGAGAAAACCGAAGACATGTCTGTGGAATAGATTTCAGCCACTTCAGTGAAAGGTCTTGGGGTTACTCTGTTACAACCGAATTCCGAAAGGAAAAGTGGGATTGAATAATTGGAGAATTCAGCCACTTTTTGATCGTAACCTGAAGTTGTGAAAGTACTCAGACCACACCAAGAATAATCATTGAAACCAAACATATCTGATCTTGCTTGTTCATCATCTCCACAATTGAAGTATTGAGCGGTTTGTAAACGATGTTCTTCATCAGCAGCAGAATACCCAACCAAAATTTGTCTATATTTATTATTTTTCAAAAAGTTCTTAATATCCCTAATAACAGCTTTAACATAGGTTGCAGCAGCAGTTGAAGCATCATCATTAATAACTTCATTCCCAGCAAAAAAACCTAAAGTATTGTTATATTTACTCATAGCTTTAACAGTAGCAAAAACTTCCACCAAATAATTGGAGTTGTAACTACATCCATTATCGAATCTTGCAATGGAAGATTTCGGAATGTTTACATCCAAAATCACATAAATCCCAGCATCTTCTAATTGTTTCATACAATCATCATGATCAGCAGTATTATCAACGGAATACACTCTAACCGTATTGATACCTAAATCTTTAAATTGAGCAACATCACGCTTACAAGTATCCCCATTAGCTAAAGGATCAACCAAGTTGGATGATCCACCAGGTTGATAATCAACTCCACGGATATAAAATCTATTCCCATCTACAAAAAACGCATTTCCTCTAGAAGTAACAGGACTAATAGCAGTGGTAACGGCTACAGTTAAAGCGAGTGTAATAGTCTTCAAGAGCATTGTTTGGGGAAACACGAACGGCGAAAACTTTGGTTTATATAGGAAGATCCGAAGTGCAATAAAGTGGGGACGTTCGGGATTAACTTTATGCGACTCAACGCCAGTTCTAGAGAAGACGAACCTGGACTAAGCCTATAATGAAGCCTCTTCGGGGTAGGATAGAGTATGCCCCTATAATTTGGCAAGTCCTTATAAGTTATTGTAGATGATAACCAATGTAAAATATGACAACTCATTGTAAGCAGATATTTCATTGTAACAGATAATCATGTAACAGATAATCATTGTAACAGATCATCATTGTAAAAGATAACTCATTGCAAGCTAAATTCATTCAAACTCATCGCAAACACATTACAAAATTCAAAGCTAAACGGTGTATCAGAGTTTCAACACTACCATGGTATACGCGAAACATTCCATGATCATGCATGTTTCAAAAGGTAAACAAGAGAATATCGCGCGCCAAGGTGGTGAAATTTACGAGGGAGTATTGTGATTCTAAACATACATTACGATTCTAAACAAGGCTCTCATTAACGATACTAAACAAGGCCATTCATACTAAACAAGGCCATTCATTGCGATACTAAACAAGACTCCAAACTTTTATTACGATTCTAAACACAACCTTGAAGTTGTTGGTCTACCTGGGATCGATCGATTTAATTGGATATACCTTATTATTAGTACTCCTCTCCTACCCAAACCACTATATGTACTCCCTTTAACCTTCTTCTCACCTTATCTTCTTGAACTAACCTTTAAATTCGCACCTGGTGGTTGTATCTGTGGATTAAATCTACTTTTCGGCTTAGCTCAGATGTTCTCGAGGCTTAATAGAACAAGTAGATAGACTAATCTATTATTTAAGTTATGTAATATTATATTATTTACGAGCATACTTGGTATTCTTAAAACAATAGGTAGGTGAAAACAATTAAAACTTATGTAGTAAAACTTATACAGCAAAACTTATAGACTAAAACTTATAGAGTAAAACTTATAGAGTGAACTTATATGGTAGTATAATTTTAACAAAACTTAAACTTGCTACTAATTAATAAAACACTTCTTGCTAACTAATAAGACACTTCTTGCTAATTAATAAGACACTTCTTGCTACTAACTAAAGACTCAAACATACACACTTTATACAATTTTTCATTCTAACCTTTCTCTCACTTTTTTTTAATAATTGGCTGCAAAATCCAATAATATGAAAAAAATAGGACTTTAAATTTTTAAAAAAAATAGGACTTTAAAATTTACTTTAATTCTACTCTATTTGGGTGTATTGGTTAGGATTATTATTCATTGGATTGCTCCTGTCATACACATCATTGCCCACACTTCGTGACTCCGTTATTTGTCAGTTCTTTATCTACACTTCGTTATTTGTCATTTATTTGTCTACACTTCGTTATTTGTCTACTTATTTGCTCATACATTCATTTGCCACACATTCATTTGTCAATTCACATAAACTGTGAAGACAATACTGACATTCCAATACTTCCAATGAATGCCATCACTCCACACCTTTCCAAAACTATTTTATATGCAGGTCGTTAAACTTGTCTGAAAAATACAACCTAAGATGCAATTTACTTGGTGCCATTCTAAGAAGTTTACTCAACCAATATACCTGAAAAGCTTACTTTAAGGTTTAATTGATATTTCCACAATACAAAAGGAACTTTTCCACAATACATAAGGTACATCTCCACAATACAAAAGTGCGCTACTTCTCTACAATACAAAAGTGCGCTACTTTTCAACAATACAAAAGTTAGTGCTACAAGCTACTTTCCCACCACAGCTAGTCTAACAAAAACTAGATTTGCTACAAAAGTCACTGCCCTTATGCTATTCACCTAGCCTATCTTGTTGGTCACGTGATCTCCGCGCTGGCATTCTCGATCGAAAAATTGAATAAGGCCCTGATAACATCACAGTAAGAGTTTCAAGACACTCAATATGGCCTCACAAATCCACTTCCTAGACATCAAAGGCAAACCTTTACTATCCCGAGACTATAAAGGTGATATTCCCAGCAATACGATTGAGAAGTTTCCATTATTACTTCTTGAAGAGAACGATGTACCATTCATCCAAAGCAATGGTATTAATTACATTTATATTCTCCACAACAATTTATACATCTGTGCGCTAACTCGTAAGAATGATAATGTGATGGTGATTGTGATTTTCTTATCCAAACTAATTGAAGTTTTAAGTGAATATTTTAAGTCACTTGAAGAGGAATCAATAAGAGACAATTTTGTTGTAATCTACGAACTCTTGGATGAGATGATGGACTATGGAATTGCCCAAACAACAGATACCAAAATCTTGAAGGAATATATCACTCAAGATTATTATAAATTGGTTCGGAATAACCAAGTACAACCTCCAAATGCAATCACCAATAGTGTTAGTTGGAGAAAAGAAGGTATCACGTATAAGAAAAATGAAGCCTTCTTGGATGTAATCGAATCTATCAATATGCTCATTAATTCACAAGGTCATGTATTGAACAGTGAAATCTTGGGAGAAGTTAAAATCAGATCCAAGTTGAGTGGAATGCCTGATTTAAGATTGGGATTGAATGATAAAGGGATTTTCACGGGGAAAAGCGAAAGTGCTGTATCTGATAATGCAACAGATGGGGCCGCGGCTGCAGAACTGACTGTGGAAATGGAAGATATCAAATTCCATCAATGTGTTCGTCTCTCCAAGTTTGAGAATGAAAAAATCATCACCTTCATCCCTCCAGATGGGGAATTCACCCTCATGTCATATAGGCTTTCATCTGCTCAGTTTCTCATGAAACCTCTCATCCTCGTTAACTGTAAAACAAAGATTCATAAGCATTCAAGAATTGAAATCAATTGTTCCGTGAAGGCTCAAATAAAGAAAAAGTCAACCGCAAACAATGTGGAAATCATCATTCCAATCCCAGAAGATGCAGATACTCCGAGATTCACTCCTGAATATGGAACGGTTAAGTGGATTCCGGAAGAAAGTTGCTTGATTTGGAAATTAAAGACGTTCCCAGGGGGAAAACTGTTCCACTTGAAAGCTGAATTAGGTTTACCAGCAGTGGTGGATGATGAGGTTGTTATGAAAAAACCAATAAAGGTGAAATTCTCGATCCCTTACTTTACTACAAGTGGGATTCAAGTGAGGTACTTGAGAATTAATGAGCCCAAGTTGAATTATCAGAGTTATCCTTGGGTTAGATATATTACTCAGAGTGGGGAGGACTACACTGTTAGGATGAAGTGATTGGGGACTAAACTGTTAGGATGACTACTGTTAGGATGACTACTGTTAGGATGACTACTGTTAGGATGACTACTGTTAGGATGACTACTGTTAGGATGACTACTGTTAGGATGACTACTGTTAGGATGACTACTGTTAGGATGACTACTGTTAGGATGACTACTGTTAGGATGACTACTGTTAGGATGACTACACTGTTAGGATGAATTGGGGGACTACAATGTTACGATGGACTACACTGTCAGGATGAAGTGACCCGTTAGGATGAAGGGGAGGACTGCGCAGGACCTTGTTGTAAATTGGGAATAATTTGCTTGTGGGGAGGACTATAAGGATGTAGTGACCTTGTTGTAACATGGGCCTTTTTAATTACTTGTGGCACTGTTGACAGTGGGAACCATTTGATAGTTATGTTGAGTAAGTATTGCAGTTCGGGTCTCTTTTGGGAGTCGTTTGATAGTGATGGTGAATAATTATTACGCGAACTCTGCTATCGAATATTGAGGAAAATTTTATCTCCTCCACTAGTTTGACATGCTGTCTCCGATTTGGTCACGAATATTTACATCCTCACTCCCTCAGGCTTTCTTGAAAGTCGTGTAAAGCTTAGACATAAAAGTCAAATAGAAAGTATTGCATGTCCAATTGTAGCATCGTATGTGGATTTGTATATTACACACAACCGAGTTGGAGTATATCCTACTTCTGCATTGTTTCTATTCATCAGAAGTCCGATCATGATATCATGTAGCTGTGGAGAGTGGAATATACTCGGGAATGTTTTAGCTATTGTTGTCTATCTTGCCGCAATTTCCAGCAAACGCAGCCGTCTATGTAAGTTGCTGTATTGATGCAAGTGTAAGTAATATTTATGCACATTGCTTCATTGTTGCAAGGGTTAATGTTGAAAGGGTTATTTTAGCTGTCTATATTGTTTCATTGCTACAAAGGATAATTTAGCTGTCTATTCATTGTTCAAAGGTGAATTTAGTAACTTACTTCTTCAAAGGTGAATTCATCACCTACGGGACCTTTCGGTTGCAAAATACCCAGTCAAGGCACACCTGTTAATCGCCAATTGCATAATAATTATAATTAATATTAGCTCGCATGGTCTCAAAAACTAATTCTTTACGTGTAGGTTATTATCTTGCGCCAAAGCACTCTGTTTAGAAACTTCGCTTATGCCTGGCAGCTGGAAAAGCACGAGTGGTACTTTGGTGCCTGCAGAATATTTTCGGCTGCAAATTGACGCACTTGATTGAGGAGGTTTCACGTAGATGTGAGTTCAAATATCCTCGACGCGAATTCAAACATGTTAAGCAACTTAAGTAGTAGGTACTAAATGTTGTAGATTCTTGAAGATGCCCAATGATGAAGTAATCCCCAATGATGAAGTAATTTTTTGGAATCAAAAAGGTTTCAACAGATGCAAAGTAGACTTCAAGATAGAAGTGACAATACCCAATAACGTGAATTTTGATCGTCAGTATTGATTTTCTGTCTTTCGAACTTGCTCTATATTCTTGGCTGGGTTGCCATACTTCCAAACTGATACCCCTGTCAAATTAACACCCTACAGATCGGATATGCAAATGCACAAAAGGTAAAACCAATCTGCGATCGTGTCAAAGACTTGTGTTAAGTGGAACAATTGCAATTGAAGTCAAAGAGAAATTGCACTCTAAATTTCCAAAGCGTACAGGTGTCTCGGTGTCGCTAGATAAAATTGCGCCTGTAATTCAGATTTTACCAAAGGCTCGGACAGCAAGCGACATTCAAACCAAAACTGTCGTGATTTATATTATTCATGTCACGTCCAAGTCCTCAGTGAAAGAATACTACCAAGATCATAACAAGCTCTGCAGATGCCACTTCGTAGTTAAATTGCCATTTCACCTTTTACCACATACCCGCCTTACTTTGAAACAAATTTTAGCACGCTCTGAGATTCTTTGCATGCTCTAGGTCGATTCTCTTGACGTCTGAATTTTCGTTAGCTTGCATGATTCTCGTTTCGTGTAAATCTCATTTGCAGCCGGTGCAGATTCTAGCGAATACAGGAGCTGCTGCTATTCTATGCGGTATTCTATCCTGGCTGTCAATCTTTTCTATCTAACATCAAAAGTTTTCAAAAGTTCAGCTAAACATAAGCTGGAAATACAATATTCGGTAATTCAGCATTGTTCAACATGTTTAGATAGTTCTACAAGATATTTAACATTATGCCCCTTTCAATACTACCGTCAGAGTAAACCTTACACGATCTCTATATCATAGAGCCAAAGTTTACAATGAACCGGAAGTTGGAGCAATGGCAAGACGAAAAGAATTCCTCAAAACATTCTCCTTAAGTCAACATTAGAATATTCCAGTCAGGTTATGAAGTCACAATTTGAAGTAAGCAGCAGTAGTACTCTATGGTTTGACCCAATGACTTAGCAATTGATTACCATTCGAAGTGACTTAATTGTGGATCCTTAATTGAAACATGGCAATCCCAATGTTAGTATGTTGCCATAATGATAAATGTAACCTATTTGCTGAATGTATTTATGAACTTTTCTCAATATCTCTCTCATAACTCAAAAAGTGGCAACATTCTCTCAAATTTCCAATTGATACGGATGTTCTAAGATTTAAGTTTCATCTTGAACCACCCATCTACTCCCATACCCAGAAATGTTCATATTCCTCTCATGATCAAAATGAATCGATACAATGTCAATGTGAGGTTCATTCCAAAACCTCATCATGTCAGTGTTTAATCGACTTATATAAATGATATCCAGAGGGTTGCAATTTCCACTGCACAGAATCAATTACAATCCCTTAGCTGTTCCTTATCATATCTCTGGTGTTTCTAATGATCTTCATATCTTGCCTGGGTGAAACATGCTGAAAACATACCAACCATTGCGGCAAACCAATTGGAGATCACTGACCCAAAACAACTTCACAGATATCACAGGATCACCGTAGAACTTAAGATCTCCTTGATGCTCCCACACAGTCGTACTTTGCCATCACTTAAGTTGACCTCGTAAAATTTCCCTCTTCATTCAAGTAACATCTCTTTTCTCTCGTCCTACTCAACTAATGTAGCTCAATTAGCCGCATGATCTGGTGCAACTCTCACTGTCTCATGGTGTTTATTCATTTTTCTCACTTATCGATACTAACCAAACCATCTAGAGACAATGCAATAAAACATGGAGCCAAATGGTATACAAGTTCCCAACTGAAAAAGTGCATTTAGCAGGTGGTAGATAAAATACAACTCCATACAGAAACAGTACAGCTAACTGTACCATTTTATATGTATTATTTGCAACTCCATTTAAAAGATTAATCCAAGGATGCTTCTCCTATGAGAAAGTTTTAATATTGCTGGATGTGTATTTATAAGAGTCGCCCTATGTACCAGAATCAACTTCCAAAGGAAGTTTTGTACCCATACGTATATCTAAATCCGTATATCTACAGCTTTTTATATAAAATGTCAATTGATATATACCATAAACAAAATCAAATCATAAAGATAAGATTAGAAAATGATCGACATGAAAAGGAATAAAATTACCGAAAATTTTGAATAAGTAATAGAAGAAGCAGCTTGCTCGAATGTTGCAACAGAATAAGTACCGATCGAAGATGAACTTGATTGTTGGCGGACACTCGTTTGAGCAGTAATGTCTGTTGCTTGCATGGTCGTGAGCGTTGTTGGAGCGATGGCAGCTGGAGATCCCAAGCTTGGGGAGCCTGGGGAGCCTGGGGAAACCCCACCAGATCCAGATCCCGAGCCTGAACCGGAGCCTGAGCCGGAGCCTGAAGAAGATCCGGAAGCGCCAGTGGAATCCACGGCAGATCCAGAACCTGAAGTTGAACCAGAGCCTCCAACTGAGTTCGATGAAGATCCAGAAGCACCAGTGGAATCCACGGCAGATCCAGTACCTGAAGTTGAACCGGAGCCTGAATTCGTTCCAACTGAGTTCGAGGAAGATCCAGAAGCACCAGTGGAATCAACAGCAGATCCAGATGTTGGAACAGATACTGAACCGATACCTGAAGATGATGATGAACCAATGGAACCCGAAGAAGGTCCCGATACACTAGTTGCATCCACAACAGATCCCCCTCCTGAAACAGATCCTGTTGGCATGATGACAACAGTTGAGGTAAGCGATGTAATCACAGTATCAGTACCAACCGAAGACAAACCTGTCAGGGAAACTTGTGCCAAAGACGAAGAATTCCATGGCATTGTTGAAGAAAACGTTTTCACAGAACTTGAGCTTGCTGAACTAAGAACAATTGTGGAAAATGTCGAATCAATACTCAAACTAGAGGATGAAGGATCCAACACAATCACAGTTGCAGTTCCATCAGGGCCGAAGTTGGTGGTAGTAGTAGCAACGGTACCAGTCCAACCAGAAGTTGTAGTGGTTTCTGGAGCTAATACGATAACGGTTCCGGAAACGGTGGTGGTGCTAGGAACAAGTCCAGTCCATCCAGATGTAATCACGGTTGCAGGATCTAAAACGATCACCGTTGCTGTTCCATCAGGACCGAAGTTGGTCGTGGTAGTAGCAACGGTACCAGTCCAAGCAGATGTTGTAGTGGTTTCTGGAGCTAAAACAATAACGGTTCCGGAAACGGTGGTGGTGCTTGGAACAAGTCCAGTCCATCCAGATGTAATCACGGTTGCAGGATCTAAAACGATCACCGTTGCTGTTCCATCAGGACCGAAGTTGGTCGTGGTAGTAGCAACGGTACCAGTCCAAGCAGATGTTGTAGTGGTTTCTGGAGCTAAAACAATAACGGTTCCGGAAACGGTGGTGGTGCTTGGAACAAGTCCAGTCCATCCAGATGTAATCACGGTTGCAGGATCTAAAACGATCACCGTTGCTGTTCCATCAGGACCGAAGTTGGTCGTGGTAGTAGCAACGGTACCAGTCCAAGCAGATGTTGTTGTGGTTTCTGGGGCTAACACGATAACAGTGCCAGAAACAGTGGTGGTGCTAGGAACAAGTCCAGTCCATCCAGATGTAATCACGGTTGCAGGATCTAAGACTACAACAGTTGCAGTTCCATCAGGACCAAAGTTGGTGGTAGTAGTAGCAACGGTACCGGTCCAACCAGAGGTTGTAGTGGTTTCTGGAGCTAAAACAATAACGGTTCCGGAAACAGTGGTGGTACTAGGAACAAGTCCAGTCCAACCAGATGTAATCACAGTTGCAGGTTCTAAGACAACAACAGTTGCAGTTCCATCAGGACCAAAGTTAGTCGTAGTGGTAGCAACGGTACCAGTCCAACCAGAGGTTGTCGTGGTTTCTGGGGCTAACACAATAACAGTGCCGGAAACGGTGGTGGTACTTGGAACAAGTCCAGTCCATCCAGAGGTAATCACGGTAGCAGGATCTAAGACAACAACCGTTGCAGTTCCATCAGGGCCGAAGTTGGTCGTGGTAGTAGCAACAGTACCAGTCCAACCAGAGGTTGTCGTAGTTTCTGGAGCTAACACGATAACAGTGCCAGAAACAGTGGTGGTGCTAGGAACAAGTCCAGTCCATCCAGATGTAATCACGGTTGCAGGATCTAAAACAACAACAGTTGCTGTTCCATCAGGACCAAAGTTAGTCGTAGTGGTAGCAACGGTTCCAGTCCAACCGGAGGTTGTAGTGGTTTCTGGGGCTAACACGATAACAGTACCGGAAACAGTAGTGGTGCTTGGAACAAGTCCAGTCCATCCAGATGTAACAATAGATTGAGGATCTAAGACAATGACTGTCGCCGTTCCATCAGGACCAAAGTTGGTGGTAGTAGTAGCAACGGTACCAGTCCAAGCAGATGTTGTAGTGGTTTCTGGGGCTAACACGATAACGGTACCGGAAACGGTGGTGGTACTTGGAACAAGTCCAGTCCAACCAGATGTAATCACGGTTGCAGGATCTAAGACAACAACAGTTGCAGTTCCATCAGGACCGAAGTTGGTCGTGGTAGTAGCAACGGTACCAGTCCAACCAGAAGTTGTAGTGGTTTCTGGAGCTAATACGATAACGGTTCCGGAAACGGTGGTGGTACTTGGAACAAGTCCAGTCCAACCAGATGTAATCACAGTTGCAGGTTCTAAAACGATGACTGTAGCAGATCCGTCTGGGCCGAAATCAGTTGTGGTGCTTGCAACAGTACCAGTCCAACCAGAGGTTGTCGTAGTTTCTGGGGCTAATACGATAACGGTTCCGGAAACGGTGGTGGTACTTGGAACAAGTCCAGTCCAACCAGATGTAATCACGGTTGCAGGATCTAAGACAACAACAGTTGCAGTTCCATCAGGACCGAAGTTGGT
>JAJMER010000026.1:0-172149 GCA_030574295.1 Kodamaea arcana
GCAGCCCATTCTAATTTTCAAAATGAAATGTGCCAAATTGACACTCTCACCATCAACTAAGGTCCTCAGCTCTGTCTACCGCTCACTGTACGGGGAGTCCTGCATATGCTAGTCGGGGCTACCTGGGGCTACCTGGGGCTAGTCGGGGCCAGTCGGGGCCAGTCGGGGCCCCATACTAAATTGACGCTCAGAAATCGCTCCTAAACCTCCAATTATACACATAAACACTGGGTTCAAATTGCAAAAAAATCCTAAAGCCCCAAACTACACACTCTGTCAAAAGCAGCCAATTCTAATTTTCAAAATGAAATGTGCCAAATTGACACTCTCACCACCAACTAAGGACCTCTCACCTGAGAGGTCCTGTATATTTCACTGAGGGCCAGTCGGGGCCAGTCGGGGCCCCATACTAAATTGACGCTCAGAAATCACTATTAATCCACCAATTCTACACATAAACACTGGGTTCAAATTGCAAAATGGCCCTACATCCCAGATCTACAAACCACATCAATTGCAGCCCATTCTAATTTTCAAAATGAAATGTGCCAAATTGACACTCTCACCATCAACTAAGGTCCTCAGCTCTGTCTACCGCTCACTGTACGGGGAGTCCTGCATATAAAAATTTTGTGTCATGGCCTGCATATGCGTCATGTAGTCGGTATTGTGTAAGATAGGAGATTGCAGACTGAAGATTTAGGATCGAAGGGAAGTGGGAACGATCTTGAAGCAGAAGTGATATTATACCTAATTGCAATTTTCATTTGATTTTGCTTTTAAAACCAAGGAAGGTTGGAATCTTTCCATCATTGAAAGCCTGAGTGATTGATTGAGTGAATGGATCAGACTACCTTGAAGCTTGTAGATTGGCTATTTGAATTGTGTGTGGTGTGAGGGGGATGTCAAGCATCAAATCAAATTACGATTGACTATATATTTGTAAATCTAATGCCTATGTGTATGAATCCAAGATTACCCTAAGTGTCCGTTCTAACATTAACCTCTGTGTCCCTTAATTTTTATACTACAACAGCAAGTGTGAATTGGGTCTAATGGGCATATTTATTTAATACAACAGCTAACTAAGTTGAGTAGTTCTCATGTAGATTCATACATGTATAACTATACTATTAATGCATTAACCTAACTAGACATGCTATTTTTATCTTGAAATGTCTGATGACTCTTCAGTTGACTCTTGAGCTGCTGCAAAATTCACGATTTTGCCACCGCATATTTACGAGATTCCCTAGGTTAAAGTAGTGAGAAATGAACTTAGATGCTAACTTGAATTATCCTAGATGAGAGCGTTTATCACTTTTCAATACATATACTTGAACTTTATCTTGTATCGAGTTACGCTTCAAAGTAGGAGTGAACTGTAGATCTACTAGACTCATCACCAGAACCTTATTTTAAGCCAAAATAGGATTTACAAAGAAAATACGATGATAGGTTTATGAGTCATCGATAAGTTTCTTGATAAGTTTCCTGATAAATTTCTTGATAAGTATCTTGATAAGTATCTTGATATAATTTGCCAATATCCCCTGAATATTTACAACATGTTTGGGTTGGAGTTCCGTAAAAAATACTTTAGTCTGTTAAGCCCCGAAGTGATTTCTGTGAACCATGGATCATTCGGGTTGACTCCTGATCCGGTTTATGATGCTTTTATGGAAGCTGTGAAGAGTGATTCACTTTATCCTGAAAAGAAGCTTAGAGTTGATTTGTTGAAGGAATATACTACTGCATTGAAGTCAATTGGTGAATTTATAAATGCAGACTACCAGAGTTTAGCAATTGTTGCAAATGCATCTCATGCAAGCAACACGATATTGCGTAGTTTGCCATTTGAAAGTGGTGAAAAGATTGTCCTTATCTCAAACACTATTTACGCTTCTGTTGGCAATACTGTTGAATATTTACGGGAGAGTCAAGGTATTGAGATCATCAAACTTAATGTTGAGTATCCTATTTCAGATGATGATTTGGTGAACTTATTTGAAAAGACTTTCACGGAAGAGAAACCAAAGTTGGCTATTTTTGATGTTATATCATCAATGCCAGGAGTCAGGGTTCCATTTGAGAGATTGATTGAATTGTGTGGAAAGTATAATGTTTTATCCTTGGTTGATGGTGCCCATGCAATTGGTATTCTTCCATTGGATTTGAAAAAGATTCAACCGGACTTTTTCCTTTCCAATTTGCATAAATGGTTATATGTTCCTCGTGGAAGTTGTGTGATGTATGTTGATCCAAAACATTTCCGCTCTATCCAGTCATTCCCTATTAGCAATTCATTTGTACCTGAATCAAAGGTTTTGACAAAGGAAGAATCTTCCAATTTGCTTGTTTCCAAATTGATCCCAGGGACTAGTATTTTTGCTCTGCTCGGTTCCATTGAAAGTGCCTTGAAATTCAGACTGGAAATATGCGGAGGTGAAGTCAACATTTATGACTATTGTCATGGCTTGGCACTTGAAGTTGGAGAAGCATTACTGAAAAAGTGGAATACATTTGTTTTGGAGAATCCAGAGAAAACTCTCACCACTACCATGGTTAATGTTGCATTACCAGAATCAGTCTTGACAAGTACCGAATTCCTTACCAATTCTGATGAAATATATCTGGTACTTTTACAGATGATTACTGATGATAAAACCTTTGTTCCTCTTTTTGCACTTGGAAACAAGGTTTATTGCCGGTTGTCTTGTCAGGTTTATAATGAATTATCTGACTTTGAGCATGCCACTGATGTTTTATTTCAACGTTTGGAAGAGTACAAGTTGAGTAAGTTGTCCAATCTTTCCTTATGAGTGGGATATGAATATATATGAACAAATTAGTAAATAATAAACAATATTAATTGTGGTAAAAATTTGCACCCAAAAATGGTTGCAAAAAATGGTTGCAAAAATTCTAAAATACTGCGAAAGTTTTAAAATATTAAAATTATTAGGTTTTTTAAAATACTTCCATCGTCATCCGCAGACATTCTTCCTAACTTCCTCTGCTATCTACAAAAGTAAAATACTTTTCTGGTCATCTTTTCCGGTCACATTTTATTAAAATTTGTTGTATTAAAATTTATAAAGTAGCGACGAAAGGATCGGCTGACTTATAATTGTGAATATATGATTCTTACTCCTGGAACTAAAATTATATAAGAGTTTTTATAACGTGTTACTCACATAAGTGTGACTCACATAAGTGTGACTCTCATAAAGGATCACACATGGTATCGTTTGAGCAGTTATTGTACCCTCCAATGTATTTGGAGCCTATTAATGGTCATCTGAATTTGACTTTTTATGTACTTGGAGATTCATTCTTGTTCTCACTCTTGCCTCCTCATTCTCTTGTTCCTATGTAGACCCATTATATTGTAAGTATATCCATTCACTCATAATTCACTCCTTATTCACTGCCACTATCTGGATTTGCCAAAAATAATTGCACTCTATCATCATCATATCTCCTTCCCTCAACATCAGTCCCGCTTTCATCATCGACATCTTCGTACTCTTCCACGTCATCAAACTTATAGCTTGGATGTTGATAATAACCAGTATTGTTATCATAAATTGAACCTGAACTGGATGAAGAAACTGAAGTCGATCTCAAACTTTCAGAAACCAAACTTGAACCTGTTGCAGTTCTTGCCAACGAGTTATTCCTAGAAACTGAGAATGGAGCTGAGGGAGCAGACATCGAGCTTGGCGAGTCCACCTCATCGAGCCTATCCATAGGACCATTATTATTTGCCATTACGGTATTTGGATTATTGATATTGTTTGTTACTGGATTAACCTTAATACCAATGGTGGTGCTTGAGTCACCTTCATCAATTTCTGCAGCCAATAACCTACGTTGCAAGTGGCCATGCTTCAATTCAACCCCACTTTTTTTGGCTCTATTCATGCCTGCACCACGACGGATATATTTCCCGTTATTGTTGCTCGCCTTTATATCAACTGGGAGTATACCGGTTGGTAATTTCCATTTACCAGGACCCGATTCGTTGAAAGCCGTTCCGGCATTTTTACGTATTGAGAGGACATAATATGAACGTTCACCTTCACCAGGCTTTAAATCCAACGTTTTCTTTAAAGCACCTAAATTCACATTTCTATAAGAAGTTGATGAAAAGATTGAGTTGATGGAGGATGAATGTCTATGCCTTAAATTGGTCAGGGATGGTAATGTACTTTTTGATCGTGCCACAAGATATTCACTACTTGATATTGATTCCAAACCGGTGCTCATTCTTGGAGAAGTTTGACTTCTTAATTGAGATGATTTGGGAGTTAAGGAATTATTCGTGGACGTGGTACTTAAGGGATATTGGATAGAGCCTACTCTTTGAACAGGGTTAAACGTGTTGGAAACAGGTGCTGTGGGTGAGGCAAACAAATCCGAACTACTTTGGCCGGAGTTTTTCCTCTTGAAGTTATCTTCGGATGAAGACAGAACTAAGGAAACATTACTTTGAGGAGCACCAAAGTTCTCTCTATATGGAAATTCGCCAATAGGAGATTCCTCATCTGTTTCCAATGGGTAAGGAACCGCTTGATCATTTCCAAGGCTAGTGCTATCATTTGTTACATTGCTACTTCCATTCGAGATACTCCCATCAGTACCACCACCCGCATGATTATAAGCAAGAGCATTTGTGAAGGAAGAGTCTTCGGAAAAGTCACTTTTATCATTTGGCTCATAGAATTCCTCATCATCTTTATCATATAGAACCTGGTTGTGATGAGGTTTATCCAACGTTAAGAAATTGTCAATAGTGCCTATTAGGTCACTCATACCTGTAACGGGGCCATTTCGGTCACTCATACCTGTAACGGGGCCATTTCGGCCGTTTGATTTTGAACTTGAGGAATCTATTCGTGAATCATTTTCCATTGAAGAATCCATCGAAGAATCAATTTGCGACTCCACATCAATTGGAGAATCTATTGATTCTGGAACATCTCTTGACGAACTCGAGTGTCCATCTCTAGTGTAATCCATAGACTTTCGCACCTGAGCTACTGTTCGAGTATCTCTTGAGTGGCGTACAGGAGAATGCTCATCTTTTGAATACCCTTCTTGGTTGTATTGAGCTCTTGGAAGATTGCCACCGGAATCCTTAACGGCATTATTTCCTCTTATATAGGAATCTCTTGGAGGAGCCACTTCTGGAGAATAAGGATCATATATGGGACTATCAAAATGACCGCCAGCACGCATTGGTGTTATATTTGGAGATGGGTCACCCAGAGAATCCAAAGTATGTGGGGAGTCATTGAAATACAATTCTGATCCTGGACTTGTACTTGGCGGGGGTTTTCTTGAAAGTCTTTTTGGTTCGGGGGTTCGTAAATGACTTGGGATCATTGATTTGGGAGAAGTCACTGGGAATTCACTTGCTGTTGGGGAAGGATTTGCTGATAGTTGATTTGTTAATTTGGGTAAATAAACAGGAGCTTGTTTCGGTATGGATGCACTTAATGGGACATATGTTGAATTGGTTGGCGCTACGGAATGAGCATTCGCATGTGGGTTTGAATGAGCCGAAGTCCCAGTTCCAGCGTTATTATTACCATGAATATTTGCTACACCTAGAGAGGGAACTTGTAAACTGGAGGGTTTTTGGGAAAGTGGTCTTGCTGGTTTATTACCAATTGATCTAGTGGTTTCTTTTAATTGATCATTATGATGACTATTAAAAATAGAACTGATTCTGGATCCAAATATGGATTTTCTATCGTTATTGGACATTAGCGAATGTAATTAATAGGTGATGATATGGGTATGAAAATTCTTAAGGGTTGATTTGAATGTTAATTACTTCCCCATATAAAGAAAACAGCGTGAATGAAAATTGAGAAAATACGAGAGTGCGCGGTGTGACATTTTAGTGGGTTGAGGAGGTTGAAGGGGAGGTTGAAGGGGATGGTGGGGGGATGGTGTAGAGTGATGGGAAGGGGTTCATAGATTTCATATTAAATAGAATAAGACATGATTTAATGTTTTCTCATCAAAATTAAGTGAGGTGAGGACATTTAGGTCGTGTAAACTTGTGGTGAACCGTGGGGAGGAGGTTAGGCGAGGAGTAAACTCCGAAGTTTTAAGGCGTATGGTGCAGGTGGGTTGTAATTAGAATCTGCTCTGTAGTGGGTGGTGAACTGAAAGGTGTAGTGGGTGGTGCACCGAAAGGTGTACTAGCTGTAACGGGAGGAAGTGTATGGTGATATAGGATCTACATGATATCTTTATTGTTCAGGTTCTATTCTCCTGTTGCTCTAAGAAAGGGCTATTATATATGATCTAACGCAGTTGCCATGTCACTTTTCAGTTCTTTGATTCTTGGTTAGCTACTCCATGAGTGTATGTTCTCTAGTAAGATTGCTTAATTTATTCAAGAGGGTATTCAATGAGGCTATGTTAGAAGAGACCCAAACATTATAGTACTATTAGATTAGTCCACTTCCAACAACTACACTTGTCTGAATATCGCTGATTAAGGTATTTTCAAGAAATATATTAACTCTATAACTTGATCTACCACATATAATAAAGAAAGCACCAATGTGTCTTAAAATTGCCCATTACTACACTCTTGATTGCCCACACTCTTAATGCCCATTGGTACCCTCTTAATTGCCCTACACTCTTAATTTTTATGGGGTTGTCGTAACCAAACCGCCTCAAAATCTCTGTTAGTCCACTGTGGTTACAACTTTTCTAAACTGCTCTACATATTCTAACAATAGGTTCGCCGAAGGAATAGGCTGCTCACACAATATAATACGACCACACACATAATAAATTACTTAACCATGGCATTGAATTCATAAGTACTATCAGATTACTTAACTACTGTGAATGAGATTGCTTAACTACTTTGAATGAGCTTGCTTAACTACTGTGAATGAGATTACTTACCTACTGGAGCATAGCTCACAGGAAATTGACATTCTTCACTTCCGCTCTCAGAGTAAACATCACTTAACTACTGCTCGCTCGCACTGCTTGCTGGCCTCAGTAATCTTTACTTCTGGCTAGGTTCAGTATTCTTTACTTCTTGCTACTCTCACAGTACGCGATCACAGTAATCATTACTTAACTACTGTGAGCGTACACATTACTTAACTACTGTGCGCGTACACATTACTTAACTAATGTTCGCTACGCTCAAAGTACGCTACGCTCACAGTACGCTCACAGTACACTCACGCTCACATTACTTAACTACTACGCTCACATTACTAACTACTATTCGCTACGCTCACAGAACGCTCACAGTACGCTCACATTACTAACTACTGCTCGCTACGCTCACAGTACGCTACGCTCACAGTACGCGCACATTATTAACTACTGCTCGCTACGCTCACAGTAACAACACTCCACCATGCCCACTAAACTACAACACATACGATGTATCTCCTTCCGAAACCTATTCCAAAACACGCCATCGTCCAATCTCAACGATAACAAACTCCTTGACTCCTTTTGTACATTACACATCCTCAATGACACTGCAGAAGAGATCTTGGTTTATATAAGTGAAGTAATACAATACAGTATGAATCCCAATTTCACACAAATATCATTACCATATATTCCAAACTCCAAAAATAATAACAAATTGATAATACGACTTTGGACAAAACATCACAACTCCAATGCATGGAATCTACTCCTTCATTTGCGTATCAAATTGTCCAAGTTGATCTTCTTTGGCACACAATGGGCCAATTTAGAGGACGAATTCAAGGACAATTCCATCATTTTCAACTTCCATAATGGTTACTATACCCTACCCGGTTCTTTAAAAGATCTGATCCGATTTCCAGAGGACCTTGTATTGGCATTGAAGGGCGTCCTGCATACAGAAAGCTTGAGCAGATCCATCCCATACAACCTCGATTCGATTCGATCCCAACCCATCCCATCATACACGTTTGATTCGATTCGATCGATCATCAATCTTTCGAAATCGATTGATGAATTAAGAATAACGAAATTCCATTTGGAGCAACAAATCCAAGTTTATTCAATGAAGCAAACGGACATTGAATTTGAAACTTCAAAGATAAAACTAAAGTTATCGCGACTTGTCAAGAGCATAGCCAAACAGAAGTCTTATAATGATTCGATATTTGATCAAATCCAGCTGATTCAAATTAAACTCAATCAATTCAATCAACTAATAAAAGATAGAAAATGCGAATTAAAGGAAGAAAGTGATACTCAACATGAGATCTTGTCTTCACAAGTGGACCCAATCAATGATACATTACATAATTCAACATATCCAACATTGTTAAAGTTGTTGAATGAACATATCAATGTGTTGGACCAGATGATTGAGATCTCGACCGTATCCACCTCTGGAAATTTCACCATAATGGGAATTGAATTTCCTTCAAACATTCCGGAAATCCTCAAGGTGTGTCATTCCGATGAAAACAAAATTCAAGATATAAATTCAGGCTTATCATACATTTCACAAATGATTGTTATTCTTGGTAAATTGACCAACACTTCATTGAAGTATCCAATTATTTTGCGTAGTGATGTAAGTATTATAATAGATCCATTATCAGACAAACAAAAGTCCACGGTTTATCCACTTTATTTTGATCCTCATATGATTGATAAGGTTGAAGAAGAGAGCTTGAAGAATCTGAAATTCGAAGTAGGGCTTGGTTTGTTGAATAGAAACCTTAATTTAATTGTTGGTAATGTCAAGAGATTGTTTGAAAATGATGATGTGATTCCTATTGATTGCTTTGACAATTTCCTTTGGAATTTGAGGTATTTGGTGTTATTGATAACTGCGCATGATTGATAAGGTGGGGAGGGTGGTATGATGGGTGTGAAAAGGTGCAAGAGAAGAAAGTGAGTAAGAGAGAGGAAAGTGAGTGAGCAAAGAGCAAGGCAATGCTGCAAGAAGAAAGCGAGTAAGCAAAGAACAAGGCAATTCTTAGAACAATGCTAATCAATGAGTATCGAGAGAAAACCTCCAGCATTGACATCTGTTTACTCCAGTCAATTCAAGAATAATAATCCTTATTGTTCTAAATTGTCATTGGATTGTTACCAGTGTAGTTTAATAACTCTACAAAATCACTTCTGCATGACAATGCACACACTGCAATATAAAACAAGTCATAATCCACATGTCTCAGCTTCGAAATATATTTAGGTAATAATCTCACTTAGAAGTAGCATTACATTCAACTGCCTGAATTAATTCCCATTATTGCCTGAGCCTACAACTGTGCCTGAGCCTACACTGTCAGTTTGCCTGAGCCTACAACTGTCAGATTGCCTGAGCCTTCAACTCTCTGTAGGAATTGATGAGTGTACTTTAACATGCGTACTGTCTAATTTGGCTGCAAAATTCAATGCGAGTGCAAGATCTTAGCTTCAACTAAGTGTATTTGGGATTAATGCTGGTATGAAAATAGCCAAGTTCAGTCTTATATAAGCGATATTTTGATGACATCTATTCATAACATGCTTAGATAATATACATTAGATACTACTACAATTGATGAGCATTAAAATTTCTAATATTCTACCTGTAACTACTTTTATTGTCTCAGATCCATAATAACTATTTGACTATATAATGTTTATGTAGGGAACCTTGACACACTCCATCAAGTGAAAGTGAATTGGAAGATTTAATAAAAAGTGTCCAGGAGTGTAATTGCAAGATCCACGATCCAATAAAAGTGTCCAGGAGTGTAATTTTCATGTTTCATTGACAAATCCCCTTACCTACAATAACCCAACAATAACAGCCCCCATGGCAGCACCAACAGGCACGAAGAAAACATTAGCACCATTTCTAGAACTTGAAGCCGAAGCCGAAGCCGAAGCAGCAGCTGAAGAAGCAACTCTTGAATTTGATGAAGCGGCAGCACTGGCGGAACTTGGAGCCGAAGTGATTGATCCTCTAGAAGCTCCTGTGGCCTCTGCTACTATTCTAGTATACCAAGGTAATTGACTTGCAAAACTTTCCAAAGCTCCAATGTTCAAATTTGGATTTTCCAACAAGGTTGTATATGAATCATCAGTATAAGTTCTGAATTGTGGAGCAAGGGAAAGGATTTCCAAAGGAACGTTTCTTGCAGTTGCACCATAGTCTATGTATTGCTTAAGATTGGAATTAACATCCGAAGCCAATGCAGTCAAAAAATCAATATCTGATTGAGCTACAGTGGCTTGCACAGCACCAGCAATTATAGACACAGCGAAAATGGATGATAATTGCATTTCTTACAGTTGGCTTGGAAATGGGGAACTTCAAGCGTTTTATACGGAACAAATGCGAAAATGCGCCACTTCCTTATTCGGACAAGAGTTGGGGTTACAGAACTCGAATTGCCTTGTTTAGACCCATGACGTTTGCCGAGACTTGATTTTGTTTGATTTCTATGGATCTTCCATTGTTTTATTATTTTCTCTTCTTATGTTGTTAATGGGTCTAATCCTTGTTAATGTCAAATTTTGTAGTCCCTTCGTGACCTCTTGGGGGCTGAGGTTCCGGGCACAAAAGTTTTCTACAGGGGAATAAAGAAATTACCAATTTATAGGGAAATCTTGAATATCTATTGAAATTTAGTGAGCCAATCTTAACCATCTATTGAAATTTATTGCCAATTTATTGTTTTACAGATATTTTCTATATAATAAAGGCGTTTTGGTTTGACAGCTATGCTTAGCTTATAGCCGGATTGTTTCGAGGGTGCGTAAGTATGGGTCTGCGTATATTTGGGGTTGTCTTGGTGGGGAAGGGGACTGACTGAAGGGGTGGATCGGACAGGGGGATGACGTGGGGGAAAACGGTAGGGGTATACTTTGAAGGGATCAGGTACAAGTCTATATGCCTGATCATTCTGTATTTAGAAATTCAATAGGAAGTAGTGTATGAGAGTCCAATGTATATCTAGTGCTGCGCATTAACGTCGACATTTTGGCCAGGCCATTAAATAGGCCAAGCGAGGGCTAGGCGAAGAGTATGGCCAACAAAATTGTAGGGAAATATGGGAGGTTTAGATTGAATTGTTTACCTCATACGTTTCACATCAAACTTACGTACATTGCCTCAAACGTTCTTCATACATTGCATCAAACGTACTTCACACATAGCCTCAAACGTACCACACATAGCCTCAAACGTACTTCACACTTAGCCTTAAACGTCCTTCATACATTGCCTCAAACTTACCTCATACATTGCCTCAAACTTACCATTGCCTCATCAATCTCACACATTGCCACATCAAACTCTCACATTGCAACATCAAACTTACCTCACCTCCGACACCTACCTCGCACCCTCACAAATCTTACCTCATATATTGCAACATCCAACGCCCACATACCACATACTTTGCACTGCCTATACTTACTTTACAAACCTTTCCTTACGCAACCCTACCTTACAAAACCTTACCTCACATTGCCACATGCATCCTACATCCCACACACATTGCCACCCCTAACCTCCTAAGGCATAATATCTCTCATGACTACTCCTTGAATAGCTGGTGTGGGGTATCACTGTCGATGATTGGGACTATAAATTCCCACTGTGGCAAGAATTTGCGAATGTAGAAATACATTGTCAAATTAAGTTATATATATGATCACTTAAGGGACGTCTCTTGGGCTTCCATATGCTCTTACATAAGCTATTTATTTAACTTTTGCTACCAAGCTTCCCTGCATATCCTGCAATGCGCCACAATGAAAAATTTTGCAGTCGTTGAGAATAAGACCCTGAAAAGTAAGGATTTTATTTTGATATGGGATTGTATTTTGATATGGGATTTGTTTTAGGAGGTGATACTATGGGAGGCTAAAGTATGATACAATTGGGAGGTGACTTTTTGCAATTGGATTACTTACTTAGTATTACTAACTTATTGCAAATTGTAGTACTTGTAAAATTCTTACAATTGAAACTTCAAATTGTAAACTCATTTCCAACTCTACTGTAATCCCTGTATTATTTTATTTCCTATATTCTTACATCCAAAGATACCAAGATCAGCAAATTTACAATAAAGCAATAGCAATAGCAGCTAAAGCCCCACCAGCTGGGGCCAAGATATTGGAACCAGCCTTTGAAGAAGAGGAACCAGCCTTTGAAGAAGAAGCAGCAGCAGAAGAACTGGCATGGGAAGAAGAAGCAGCGGCACTAGCATGAGAAGAAGCTTCTGAACTAGCATGGGAAGAAGAAGCAGCAGAACTAGCATGAGAAGCAGAAGCAGAAGCAGCTGAACTAGCACGGGAAGATGAACCTGAAGCAGATGAACTTGCACGAGAAGCAGATGAAGCAGCAGATGAAACAGCAGATGAAACACGGGAAGCAGATGAAGCAGCTGAAGAGCTGGAATCAGCAGCAGAAACTGAAGCAACAACAGTAGCAAGAACGATAGCGAATTGTAATCTCATTTGAAAATGTATATAAGAAATACTTGTTCGCTGTGGATTCAGATTCCTTTATATACCCCAATGAATATGAGTCTTATTTACATGGTGGCTTGTTCTAGGTCCCGGTTAAAAATTGCCTCAACCCAAATGGGATATCGAACGGGTCCAAAAAGAAAAAAAAAACAAAGTCGCAACTATAGCTTATTCTATGGCGTGTCAATCATATTGTTCATTAGAGGCTGAAAGAATTGAACTTTTTCAGATCTATATTTGGGGTTGTTTAAAAGGGGTTTTTCAACATACGTTGTGTTTTAATTTATATGTTTATTATTCATTATATTCATGTTGTCTTATGCTTTCATTCATGTTGTCTTATGCTTTGATTCATATTAATCATGTTCTTATTCATGCTGTCTTAATCTATGTAATTTCGAATTTTTCTATTATTTTAATATTTTCTATTAATTTTATTAATTTCACCATTTGACCCATTAAGTTTAATGCCTATCAACTTTTCCTTTACTTGCTTCAATATCCGGATATTCGTGTAAGTGGTGGGGGTGCTGATATTTTTTTGCACCCGTACGTTCCCCAACTTTGCGGAACACAGTTATAAAAAGAAAAACCCTTTATTGAAAAATAGGAGTATGCCTTGTCAACGTAAAACCTTGTCAACGTAAAATCAGCAAGAAATGATGAAATGATTAAGATAAATTAAGACATATTAAATTAATTACGATCCCGCCGCACTGAATTGCATCCATTCCACAATTTGCAGATCCACAGTCTATAGATGACCACAGTTTAAGAAGAGTTGGAATGACTCATTCAACTCTTAATTTGATTCACTTGACTGCCCACGTTGAGGACACTGAAACAACCTTCGTTACAGCACCAAATTCATGCACAAAAAACTAAACGCACACTTCCATAGGTACAAACAAGCTTAACGAGAAGGTTCAAAGGATTGCCTGCCAAAAACTTACTCGTATTTAGAATCTTTATTTTTTTGTTTCATCTGATCTTCTTTATCAGCTTAATTGAGGTAGATCTTAAAGGAATTGGGAAGTGTAATAGCAGTTCTAAGGTGGTCATAAATGTGATTGGTTAATGTTTAATATTTATTTTCCATTAAACTCTAAATTTAAACCAGTGCAAATTAACACCATCGCTAGTGTATCCCGTGGTATGTATTCTCCAAGTCATTCCACGGTTGCAACTATGTATTTTCCCAGTCACTCCATGGTTGCAACTCTTTAGATTGCGCATTGACGCTGCCCAGACTTTTAATTCATCGTTCGATGCAAGGTTCATCTGCCAAGAGTATTCCTTCTCGTAAATGTGCGTTGAATATGAAACAGACTTTGTATGGGAGTTTGTGTAGGAGTTTGTAGGAGTTTGATAGGAGTTTGTATAGGAGCTTGTATAGAACTTGTATAGGACATCGTATAGGACTTTGTATAAAATTGTAAAGAAATTTACATAGGACTTTGAATAGGACTTTGTGTAGAACTTATTTTGCATAGAAATTGAAGACTTTCTGGTTAACGCATAAACAACATTTCAAATGATTTATTTTCATTCGCCTTATCTCATCCCGCCTCCAACTAATAACCACAACTTTATAACCGATGCACGTGGATCACCTCATCCTGACTTTGAATTTCTTATTTGTAGATTGCTGTCATTTCCATTAAATTTAATAAGCTGTTCCATTGAATTAAATAAACTATTCCAATGAAAAGTTTATTAACTTTGTAGTGATTTTGTATCAATTTCACTTTCAACCTGATTTAATTTGCCTTATCCCATTCTTATCAGCTTAATCTAAAAACCCCTTTTACCCCAGAAAAGTTCAATCGGCCCGATGTTCGAAATACGTCAGTGATAAATTTAGAACATGTAAGCCTTCTCTAAACACAAACATAGAGCTAACAAAGAACATCTCTAGACCCACAATAAAACACGAGTATCTAAATATTTACCAACACCTAAGCCCCAAACACGTCCTAACAAGAATTGACGGATACTAAGTATAGACTCCATTGTTGCTGTTCTTCTTTAAAATCCTTCTAGATTGCATTAATAGGATCCTCACAATAGCTGTCATTTCCTTATACTTGGAATTAATAGAAGGGTTTGTTACAGGACGGACGCGTACACTGTTACACAACGGACACTGTTTACACTGTACACTGCTACAAACGACTATTCACCATCACATCTACAATGTTTTTTGATCTTTTCCATTACAATTCTATTCCCTCTATGTCCCAGCACAAATCATATTTTTGCACCCATCAGCTTCGTAAAAACAGAGGAACATCCCTTAGTTTGTCAGGGTATGTCTTCTCAATACTCAACCTTCGGTTTGGTAGGTCCAAGTATCAATACAGTATTCTTGGAGGTGGTATTCTACCCAACTATCAATACAGTCACCCTTGTGTTAGCCCCCTTCAGACGTCTTCCTGGTACAATCTAGTACACATAGACAAGATCAGGCTCTAATGCTCTTCCTCAACGAGTCTACTTAAAGCATATTTTAAATGAAAAGCCATTTGAAACACTATACAGACTTGAAACTCTTCAAGTTTGCACTTCAAATATACAGCCACTTGAAACAAAGCCAGTCGAAGCACCGGGTAAAGCCACTCAAAACACAGGGTAAAGCCACTTAAAACACAGGGTAAAGCTTAAATACAAAGCCACCCTGGATCCTGGTATTATACATTCCATTGGTTCATGTATCCTGCTATTATACATTCCATTGCTCCTGGATCACCCCGTAAAAACACCACCTGCCAAACACAAATTCCTCCTTGTGAATTGAACCTTATAAACTGGAGTCTTCTTGGTGAAATAAGCGGTCATATGATCACTTGTAGCAATGATTTCTTTTTTCTTTTCCAACTTTGATTCTTTATCCCCTTGATCAAAGTTAAAAGGTTCCGGCTCTGGGCCTGCATCGTTTGTATTTTTCTTTATATCCCAAACTCTCACGGTATTATCTGTTCCACCACTTACCAACACGGAAGAGTCCTTTGAAAAAGATAACGAATAAATCGAGGACCTACCATGACCCTTCATACTTTTCAATCTGCGACCACTTCCAGCATCCCAAACATTAATGACCGAATCTTCACCTGCACTGGCCATCCACCTTCCATCTGGAGAAACGGCCATTGTGTTGATGGCCCCTGTATGACCCATGAATATACGCACACAGTTTCCTGTTTGAACATCCCACATTCTACTGGTCTTATCCGAGGACCCTGTGAACACATAGTTTGAGTTTGGATGGAACTCCACACAGTCGACGTCATTGATATGTCCTGCAAAGATTCTTAATGGGTAAATATGATCTGTTGCCCATAACCTGGCAGTTTGATCATGCAGGGCGGTTGCAAAATAATGACCCAACGGCGAAAACTTCACGTCCCAAATAGGCAGATTATGTCCCTTATAAGACACCAACGAGCTGTACGAGTCCAACGACCATAACCGGACGGTTTTATCCTCCGACCCCGAAATCAAGTACTTATTATCGGGTGAGAAACTCAACCCATATACAGGACCACTGTGACCCACCAACTTACGCATATTATTACTATTGCCTTTATCTCTTTTGAAGATGCTCTTCAAAGGTTTACCATCAAGCAGCCACAACTTGATGAAACTATCCTGGAACCCACCGGCAACCATGTTTGAATCTTCATTGAATTCTATACAAGTAAGATCATTGTTTGTATTATGGAAGGTGTACATACAAACCGAAGGAGCCGACGCTTGGATGGCGTTGGCACCCAATTTGATTTTCAACCTTGAATCTTCCACGGCCAAGATTTCTCGTTTGATATCCAGAGAATCCTTCAAGGGCAATGGTAGCAGTTCCCTTGCCGGAGAGTCTGCTTCTGGCTTATTCATTTCTTGGAATTCATCCACGAGGGACTTGCCATTGACAGGGTCCGACTTTTCATCCTTGACCTTCAATTCGGCTTCGATTTCTTTGTACACATCTGGATCCAATGGGAATTTCCCCAACTTCACAGGCACGGACTGGTTGAATTTTTCGATTTCGTTGGTTTTGGCAACATATTCCGTGATTCCTTCTTCGGGGTTTGCATCTCCAACCTGGTCAATCTTATCTGTATTTGCGGCTGTTGTGATTGTATTCATATGTTGGTTGATGATACGAATGATCATAGCACCTCCAACAGCTTCATTTTCATGTAAGAAATATAAGAGGAGATTCAACGACGTTTTGGAAACTATAATACGATACTTGTTGTTTCTATATGCAACGGCCAATTCATTCTCTTGTAAATGTTCTGGTAATGATAAACCAGCCAATTTCTTCATTTCATCTCCATGTAATATTACATGATCCGACTTGAACTTATCATAGAACAATTTAGCATTGGAGGTGAACCCCTTGGCTATCATTTCCAAATAACAATGAACAAAAATCGGGTACAACAATCTTGATAACTCGGGCTTGTACAAGTTTAAAGAAGTATCCACCCATTTCCTCAAAATCAGGTATGCATTATAATACGCTTCTGGGTTATTTTCTCTCTTGTGTTTCTCATCCATGTCCTTCAACTCCCGTAATTCCTTCTCTTTGGCAAGCATGCCCACCACGTCACGAGTTTCGCGTAATTCTCTGTCCAGTCTGTTCTCTTTATCTCTCATATCCCGGATATCTTTTTCGAGCTTATTGATTCGTTCTCTAAAGTCTTTCTCTTTCTTCAACTCTCCACCCGGTCCCGAGAGTTTGGTATTTCCGGGAGTTGTGGATGGAATCGCTGGTGTTGGCAAATTGGAACTCTCTAACCGTAACATGGATTCTGTCTTGTGATATCCTTTCTTTTGTAAGTAATCAAGAACAATTCTAATAAGATCTGCTTGGGAAAACTGCGCTTGCTGGGCCCTTGCTTGAGCAGGCCTAGCTGCTGCAGCTGGTCGTATGTCTCCTCCTGGAGGGATTGATTGCTGACCGTTCTGTTTATCGTCCATGTTGTGGGATGTGTTGTGGGATGTGTTGTGGATGTTGGTGAAAAGAGTTGAGAATTGGTAGCGCGGGCGAGCGAGCGAGCGAGCGAGTATGAGCGGAGCGAATACTTGCAGCATTCCTACGAAGTTTGAGTGGAGCGAGTATGAGCGGAGCGAATACTTGCTTCATTCCTATGAGCGAACCTTGTAGCATATGAGCTCAGCATATGAGCGAACTCGCAAGCGCTTCTATGAGCGAAGCGAATGCCTGCAAGCTCCACTCTTCTGAGTGGAGCGAATTTTGCAGCACGAACGAGTATGAGCAAAACTTGCAGCCTTCCTATGAGCGATCCTTGCAAGCACTCGTATGAGCGAAGCGAATGCCTGGAGTTTGACCCCCTTTGAGTGGAGTGAATGCCTGCAAGTTCTGCTCCTACGAGCGGAGCGAATGCATTTTGACCCTCCTATGAGCGCAGCGAATACTTGCAGCACTCGTGTGATTACTTGCAGCACTTGTATGAACACACCTATGAAGCAGCGAATGCTTGTAAGACTAGGCCACTCCTGAGAGCGATCTTTGCAAGCGCTCTTGCAACCTAACCACTCCTATGAGCGGAATACCTCTCCAAGTACTCACCTCTTCTATGAGCTATTCTTTTCCAAATACTTCAGACGTCCCTGCGGTTCGCAAAGTTGCTCATGACTACCTTTCAATAAGTTGTAATCATTTGCAGCAGATGCTTCTGTCTTCAAAAGTGGGGATATGGTAGAAGTGGGGATATGGTAGATGTGGATATACGGTAGATGTGGATATACGGTAGAAGTGGATTACGGTAGAAGTGGATTTAAGTGGCTATTTTTTGAACGTTTAGTAACTCTCACGCCTTCACGTCCCGGCATGTCTTACAATTGGCTTTTCTGAGTAGCTTTGTTAAGTTGTTTTTCATATATCTCTTGTAAGTGTCGTTGCGTACCACTGATACTTTTATTACTTTATGAGATCAGAGCGGTGTTACAGATATTATTAGTTATCCTGGTAGAATAATTAAATATACATTACATCACATAAGCTGCAAGTGATCAGTCATCCTACATTAACTCTCATGCATTTTTATCATGATTGTAAATAAACAACCTCTTAGGCGGGCTGTAATGCGATTGGTTATATGTTTTGTATTATAATTCTTTTAATGGTCGTGAATAAATGCTAACTGGGTACTCGGATTCATACTTCTATCAATCCACTCTAGTTTAGTCAGAACAAATGAGTAAGTAGTACTGATCAAGACAAACAGAGTCTTCTCTTCCACATTCAATGACTGTTGCAATTTGGACATTCAACACCCAATTGTACCTCATTATCATCTCGTTTGCTGTCTCGTAGGCAAATCATAATTACAACGCCTAATCCGATTTGGTCAACTTTGGCATTGCAACATCCCATGGCCCCTGTAGTTCATTCTTATACCTCTGTAAAAACAAGAAATACACAGGCATACCAAAGACAATACCAACCACGCAAATCCACCAGAAGATCAAAACCTTCACTCCAAGGAGTTCCCAAATCAAATAATTCACAACTTGAAACACCACTCCAAAAATCACCCTATGTAATATCATGAATTGATGTTTTCGGATATTATAATCAAAGATAGGTAATAACAAATTACTTTGCATTGAAAACAATATAAAGAAGAAAACTTGCAGTGTTGTTGCCAATCTTGAAGCCAACATGATTGAATTTGAAAGTGATATATTAGTAGATAAGATAGGTCGATATTCAACGTTGGTTGTGGTTGTTGTATCCATTCCATAATTATGAAAAATTGTACTTGAAAGACATAAAATGAAGGAAAGTGCCCAAATCGAATCAGATGAAGTTGATCGAGTTAAGGATTTCAAAATAGGACTCAAGATAAGCAAAATAAAAATTATCAATAAATAACTCTTTAGATTGAAATTCCCAGCATTGGCACCGAAATGTAATTTCAGATTCAGTTTCATCCACTCCATCATTGCAAATCCTCCTATTGTAAACACACTACTAATTGCAGCAGGTATCACACAATTCCAATGATATTGATATATGGCGGTAAACATTAGCACCACTAGTAATAAACTACATAGGTGGAAAACTATCAACAGGAAATCATTGACAAGTTTAAGATACGAATATTTGGCAACCGTGGTGTTTCGTTTGAGTTGTGAAAGGAAGGACCGGTCCGTATAATTGTCTGGGTATGGCTGTTTTAAATATAGGAGTTTCTTCCAGCTCATATTGGAGGGGATCAGTTAGAACTTTGAAATGAAGTTTCACCTGGTGTACTAGGATGTTTAAAGGACCAGGATATCAGTGTAAACTCTTCAATGGAATGGTAGTAAATGTGTAAACAAATCTAAAGGGAATGCAAACTCTAAAAATTCTATCTGAAGGGCAAGTGATGTACTCTTTAAAATGCTATTGTTCTTAATAAAGGTCCTTTCAGCTGTATTGTATGGTGCTAAATGCACAGGATAAGAGTCAATACGTTTAAGAATATTCTCACACTCCTTTAGATTTAGCAACAACATGAACGAAGACCGAACTACATCAAGCAGTTCAAGTATCAATAAGCTTTATGTACCCATCCATGCTTATACTGGCTCCACTGCACTGAGCTCATCATTTCCAGGACCGCATTTCATTTCAAATGCATCCAAATCATTGAATAGTGCACTCCGCCTTTCCAGAGTGAACACCAACAACACCGATAATGTGATAGCTGATGCTCAAAGCGTCCGGCCAACAGACCGATTGCCCAGCGCAAAGCCCAATGTCACGTACCTGGACAAATTATGGACCCAAATCGATGTTTTAGATGATGTGAAGAATATGCTGGCTCAGGTACGACAGAAGGGATCCTTCTTCAATGATGATTTGAACTCGGCGTTGGCGGATTTGAAACAACAGCAATATAATTTGTTAGAGGTGATTGCCTCCCAACTGTTTAATAGCTTATCAGATAGAGAACATAGGAAAAAGTTATCTGAATTGGAGAAGAAAGATGATGAAGGAGATATTGGGTCTAGAGCAACGTCTCCGCCTTCAAATGCCCCTTCAAGACCAATTTCATTTCATCACTCTGAAAAAAACGATCATAAGAAACAAGAGGGAATCGATGGGTTTTTTGAAAATGATGATTTGAGTAAGTTTTCCTTGGATGTTTTGTATAGAAAACAGAACTTTGAGCAGATGAATGAGTATGTTGATGAGATTCGGAATGGGTTGGAGGTTGTTGCGGGGAGTATGAAGAAGTTTGATGAGACTACGAAGGAGATGTGGTGATGAGTAAGACGGGTGTAGCGCGGGTGGAGCGTAGGTAATAGGATGTATAGCGTAGATAATAGGGATGGAAATAGCGGAGGTAATAGGATGGGTATAGCTTAGATAATAGGGATGGGTATAGCTTAGATAATAGGAATGTCGAGGTAATATTTGACGTGTTGTGAAGTTGAGGTGAATGTACTAATATGGCTGTACCTGAGCACTAAAGTACTGATTCGAGGCATGTGCATATCACTTAATATCACCAAATTACATAGATTTATGCTACAATACACTGGTTGTATAATAGACATTCTTACTTATTTTGAAATGTAGTTATCAAGAACATTGCAAAAACAAAGTAAAGTTGAACTGTTTTGTTGTTTTGCAAGCAATTGTCTTGCAAGCTATTGTTTTAACTAAAATGGTGTAGGCAGATTTACGATAGTCGGAGTTTAAAAATGCAGGTTGTTGCAAGTAGTGCGATTTGCAGGTTAATTTGACCTTCAATTTGCAGGTTAATAAATGGTTGCAAAATAACGGTGACATTCATCAAGAGATGAGGTTGCTTGGTAAAGATTAAAGAATAAGATTCAACTTATTCTTTGAAGATCAATGTAAAGAGTTTACACCAATATCATGAATACACTAATACCATCTACATATGTCTAGTTCTACTGTTAGTGTATGGACTGTATCCAACTGGGAACACAAACGAAACTCATATTGGGCAAACCCATTTTCATAAGGTGATGAGAAGTCTATTTTTCCGACCCATACCCCAGCATCGCCCCATTCTAACAAGTTGTTGAGACGCATAACGGTTATCGCTATGGAAAATGAAAATATGTAAATGAGGTGTGTAAAGAAAATATGTAAATGAGGTGTGTAAAGATAAAGAGGTAATAGAAGGTTTAATTAGAACTACAGGTACATTCAAATGAATTCCAAAGGAATTCCAAAGAAACTCCAAAAGCTCAAACGTATTCGTAATTCCGCATGATCTTATTCATCATACCCCATATTATCTCTCCACTATTACCCCAAGGACATACTAAACAAATCCGAAGGAATGAAGAGTTAAGAGTCAACGAATAATAAAGTCCAATATAACCAATATAAAGTCAACCAATAAAGTCAACCAATAAAGTCAACATATAAAGTCAACATAATGCTTTTATTTATACATTCACTATACCCCCTCGATACATTCCTACACCTGAACTTGATCTGGACCACACAAAGCCGGGGTGTTGAACGCGCCGGAAAAACTACAACAATCTCGGAAGATCCCCAAAAAAGCATCATGATCTGCCATGGCCAACAGGTGATGTTATTTTTTCCCCATTAATTACCCCATGGATTATTGGACCCACGTCATGTGTCTCGAACGTGATGGAATGTGGGAATTCCAACGTTCAATTTTGTGAAGTGACTGCCCACTTTTTTTTTCTGGAGTGGTGTGTCCACCCCTCGCGCGTATATAAAGAGGAGCAAGTCCGAAGTAATTTTTCATAATTAGATATAATACAAGATGGTACACTTAGGACCCAAGAGACCGCAACACAGAAAGGGAACATTCACAGATGTTCCTCTTGCATTAATGCAAGAGTTAGCAGATATGGAAAAGTTATTAACTGTTGATGCTGCCATATTGAAGAAGATTACTGACCATTTTGTTACAGAATTAGAAAAAGGTTTAAGTAAAGCTGGTGGAAATATTCCAATGATCCCAGGTTGGGTGATGGAGTATCCAACTGGTAAAGAAACTGGAGATTATTTGGCTATTGATTTGGGTGGAACAAACTTAAGAGTTGTTCTTGTGACTTTGGATGGTAACAGAGGTTTTGATACCACTCAATCGAAATTCGCTTTACCAGATACTATCAGAACCGCCAGTTCTGACGAATTATGGGATTTTATTGCTGAATGTTTAGGAAAATTTGTTGACGAATTCTTCCCAGATGGTGTAAGTGATAAATTAGCATTAGGTTTCACTTTCTCGTTCCCCGCTTTACAAAGTTGCATCAATGAAGGGATTTTGACTTCATGGACCAAAGGGTTTGATATTCCAAATGTCGAAGGTCATGATGTTGTACCTTTATTACAAGCTGCCATTCATAAGAGAAACATTCCAATTCATGTTGTTGCTTTAATCAATGATACCACTGGTACTTTGGTTGCTTCCATGTATACTGATCCTGATGCAAGAATGGGATTGATCTATGGTACTGGGGTAAACGGTGCCTATTATGAAATAGTCAAAAACATCCCTAAATTAGAAGGTAAGATCTCAGATGACATTGACCCAGAATCTCCAATGGCCATCAACTGTGAATATGGTTCTTTCGATAATGAACATAAGGTTTTACCAAGAACCAAGTATGATTTGCAAATTGATAGAGAATCTCCAAGACCAGGTGAACAATCGTTCGAAAAGATGATTAGTGGTTACTACTTGGGTGAAGTTTTAAGATTGCTTTTGGTTGAGTTGGCTGATGAAAAGAAATTGATTTTCAAAGACCAAAACTTGAAGAAGTTGCACACCCCATACATCATGGATACCTCCTTCCCTTCTAAGATTGAAGAAGATCCATTTGAAAACTTATCTGATGTTCAAGATTTGTTCCAACAGCATCTTGGAATCCAAACCACCAACCCGGAAAGAAAACTTATTCGTAGATTGGCTGAATTGGTTGGAATCAGAGCTGCTAGATTATCTGCTTGTGGTATTGGTGCTATTGTAAAGAAGAGAGGATACACTCAAGCTCATTGTGCTGCAGATGGTTCGGTTTACAATAGATATCCTGGATTTAAGGAAAGAGCAGCCCAAGCCATTAGAGACATTCTTGATTGGGATGCAAGTGTAAAGGACCCGATTGTGATTGTTGCTGCTGAAGATGGTTCTGGTGCAGGTGCTGCCATCATTGCTGCCTTGACTGAGAAGAGATTGAGAGAGGGTAAGAGTGTTGGTGTTTTGAGGAAGTGATGTAGCGTAGCGAGTTATACCTCGAGCGTAGCGAGATTGATACCTCGAGCGTAGCGAGATTAATATCCTCGAGCGTAGCGAGATTAGTATCCTCGAGCGTAGCGAGATTAATATCCTCGAGCGTAGCGAGAATAATATCCCTTGATACTCCTTAGATATGCCGAATTTCCGCATCGAGTGAATTCCTGATTAACTTGACGTCTTATGAAGTGAATATTTAATATTCTTTAATGATTTCAAAACTCTTAGATTAAGATATATAAATAATGAAATTTGATGTTATAATCCAGGTTTATGAGAATATTGAGTGTAAGCTGTATGAAGTATAGGTGTAGGAGTGTAGGAAGGTATACATAATATATACGAAAGTGTTGAAGAATGAAGTATTAAAGAGTGATATCAACGTATTCATAATGAATACCAAAGTATGAATATCAATGTATTAAAGAAAAAATTTCAAAGAAGGTTTGCATCTTGCCGGTTGCCCTTTCAATTGCTGCAAAATTGAACTTCGCCACCTGCATATAACATAGTTTTTATTTTTTTTAATTCTCCCTCCACCTGAGAAAAACGCAACACCCCTACTCGCCATCAACATGTCTGAAGTTGTAGACTCATTTATAGACGACCTCAATCAACAAGATCTTATTCAGAATGCTGAAAGTTTGGTTATTTTATCTGATGAAAGTTCCAGTAATGAAGTAGTTGTTGTTGGGTCACTGTCTTCATCAATGATTGACCTTGGAGATATCCGTAGGACAGAGGCAATTATTAATGAAAGTCGACTTGTCCAACAAGAAGAGGTCAAAGCAATTGATAGTATTCGCCATGGCACTCAGGTTGGGATCAACAATAATACAATTGAATTCTCCTTGAATGTATGGGATATACTAAAGAAAAGTGCAGTGAATTTCATATTACCTTTCATCAATGGAATGATGTTAGGGTTTGGGGAGATCTTGGCTCATGAAATTGGATTTAGATACAATTGGATTGGTGCGAAGGTTCAACCGGAGAGGAGAATGAGGGAGAGGATTGTAAAACAGCTGAGGTATTTATAGGAACAAAGTACATGGAGTGTAATGGATACATTGGCATATAACAAATTGGGCTGTAAAATATGAACTATACGATGAAGAATAATTAATTTGAAGAATAATTAGTTAATTAATTTTGTCTAATTATCATAATCTTCGACATGAACAATACAAATTACCACTTAATCAATTCATCTTGAACTATGCTTAGGAAATACCTCAACGCTCTAACCTTGAAAAGAAAGTCATTGTCTAATGTTAAGTATGAATTGCAATCTCACTAATAAGTATGAATTGCAATCTTAACTAACCACTGTGCATGTTTCCAACTTCAGAGGATGACTTAAAAATTATCTATATAAATAAATAACGTATTAAGTTTTTGTAGACTGTGTGGGGTATGAGTGGAGGTTATTCATTTGAATTAACACTTGACAAAAACCTCACTAAATTGGCTTACCTTGTTGCATACCACTTGTTGACCTACACTTACTTCGAGGTTGACCTACTCTAACTTATGACCTACACTTACTTGTGACATACACTTTTACTAGTAGCCTACTCTTCACTTTTGACCTACACTTACTTGTAACCTACACTTACTCATCTACTTGGTTTCCGTCCCATCCCGGGAATCAAACATCGGAGTGACTCCGGAGCTGCTCCTAATTTTCCCGCGATTTTCAGCCCTATATAAACCCAACATCCTCCGTTAGCTACCTCTTCAAGATGTCTAGAACTGAAACCGATGCATTTGGAGCGATCCAAGTTGAAAATGATAAATATTGGGGAGCTCAATCCCAAAGATCTTTAGGGAATTTTGATATTGGAGATATTAAAATGCCCGTGCCAATCATCAAAGCTTTTGGGATCCTTAAGAAAGCTGCTGCGATTGTCAATGAAGAAAGAGGGATTTTGGATTCCAAGTTGGCCACTGTGATCAAACAAGCTGCTACGGAGGTTTCCGAAGGGAAATTGAATGCTCATTTCCCTTTGGTGATCTATCAAACTGGTTCAGGTACTCAATCCAATATGAATGCCAATGAGGTCATTTCAAATAGAGCCATTGAATTATTAGGTGGAGAGTTGGGTTCCAAAAAACCAGTCCATCCAAATGATCATTGTAATATGTCTCAATCAAGTAATGATACATTCCCTACGGTGATGCACATTGCCGCTGTGAATGAGATTTCAAATGAATTATTACCAAAATTGAGAGATTTAAGAGATGCTCTTCAAGTTAAGGTTGAAGAGTTTAATGATATCATTAAGATAGGTAGAACTCATTTACAAGATGCAACTCCTTTGACTCTTGGACAGGAATTCTCAGGTTACGTTCAACAATTAACATATGGGATTGCTAGAATCGAAGGTGTCTTACCAAGATTGTCCTTGTTAGCCCAAGGTGGTACAGCTGTTGGAACTGGATTGAATACCTTTAAAGGGTTTGATGTCAAGGTTGCACAAGAAGTTTCCAAACTTACCGGCTTACCATTTGAAACTGCTCCCAACAAGTTCGAGGCATTGGCTGCCCATGATGCATTTGTTGAAGCTTCAGGTGCTTTGAATACTCTTGCAACTTCGCTTTTCAAAATTGCCAATGATATCAGATACCTTGGGTCTGGTCCAAGATGTGGGTATGGGGAGTTGTCATTACCTGAGAATGAGCCAGGTTCTTCTATTATGCCTGGGAAAGTTAATCCAACCCAATGTGAAGCATTAACTATGGTTTGCGTTCAAGTCTTTGGTAATCACACAACAATCACTTTTGCTGGTGCATCTGGACAATTTGAATTGAATGTGTTTAAACCAGTAATGGCGTATAATTTGTTGACTTCAATTAGATTATTGGGTGATGCTTCGAAATCGTTTAGAATTCATTGTGTTGAGGGGATTACTGCTAATAGAGAAAAAATCGAAAAAGTATTGAATGAATCGTTGATGTTGGTTACTGCTTTGAATCCAAGAATCGGGTATGATAATGCTTCCAAGGTTGCAAAGAATGCTCATAAGAAGGGGATTACTTTGAGGGAGTCTTGTTTGGAGTTGGAAATTTTGAGTGGTGAGGAGTTTGATGAGTGGGTTAGACCTGAGAAGATGATTGGGCCTAAGGCGTAGTGTGCGTTGCGTAGCATGCGAAGCATGCGTAGCATAGTGTAGCATGCGAAGCATGCGTAGCATTATTGTAAAATGCGTAGCATGCGTAGCATAGTGTAAAATGCGTAGCATGCGTAGCATAAGGGTGGCAATCAATGACCATTAGACATATGTATAAATATTATAAGTATTATGAGATGTATATATTTCAAGTTTATTATTCTATAATTTTGTATGTACATGAAGACTAAAGGGATCTTAGCACATTCAATCAAGTTAGTTTGCAATTTTACCTGGTAGATAACCAAACTCCAGGGTATCACTGAATCTCATAGCTCTCTGGTAAACTCTTTGGAATCAAACCAACTCATGGTTCTCTGGTAACTCTTTGGTATCAATCTCTCATCCCCCCGCCACCACCCTCGATCTTATGGCAAAATCTTCATATTCCCTATCCTTCCCTATAGGAAACCTCTTGCAAACCCCACATTCCAAACATTCATGAACCAACACATCACACTTTTCATCCTTACTCCTTGAAGTATTTTCAATTCTGATGCTCAAACTCAAACCAGGTATCAATAAACTATTACAACTCTTACAACACGTTCTTTTCAAAGCAGGAGTCAACTTCAAGACTGTTTTCTTTGCAACTAGATCCACCAGTCTAGAAAAATTCCTAGATAGTAGATGGAATTTGTTATTTTGAGCAAATAAGTTGGATGCCTGATACAAATAAGATATCCTGGCATAATGATCCTTATGTCCTATTGACTTGGGAGGTCCTACTACCTTGCCTTTAACTGCCATTCCAATCCTCGCAGCCAATTCGTAACACCAAAAAAAAAGTTCGCACGAAGGCAAATCTCGAAATTATCATCAACGACTCTTTAACTTGATACAATGAGTGGTTACGATAGTGCTTTATCGATCTTCTCGTATGTTTGCAATTGGAATTGATTAATGTGTGGAATTATTACTAACTAATTTTTAGCCCAGATGGTCATGTCTTTCGTATGTATTTGGACTTGTGGACAGAACTGTAATTGGAACAGTTACTGGGGAATCTGATCCCTTGAATTGTGGAGTAACTGATCCCCTGAATTGAGTGAGGTGGTTTAATTTATGGTACTATGTATTGTAAACTGAGATGAAATTTTAACTTTGTATTGATGTACTGTCATGGTAGCGTAGCTGCCAAATTCATATCATACAACCCGCCAAATTCATATCATACAACCCGCCACATATCACATTAAAAACTACATCCAATTGATTTATACTAACAAACAGAGGTTGAATATGCTTCCGAAGCTGTCAAAAGAGGAACCTGTGCTGTCGGTGTTAAAGGGAAAGAATGTGTAGTATTAGGATGTGAGAAAAGAACAACCTTAAAGTTGCAAGATCCTCGTATCACTCCATCCAAAATATGTAAAATTGATAATCATGCCTTATTGGTATTTGCTGGGTTAAATGCCGATGCTAGGATTTTAACCGATAAAGCAAGAGTTGAAGCTCAATCTCACAGATTAACATTGGAAGATGCTGTCTCCATTGAATATTTAACTAAATATGTTGCTGGAGTACAACAACAATACACACAATCCGGTGGTGTTAGACCATTTGGTATTGCCACGATTATTGCTGGCTTTGATACAAATGATACCGTTCCAAAATTATATCAAACTGAACCTTCCGGAATCTACAATGCTTGGAAAGCTCATGCGATTGGTAGATCGTCCAAAACCGTAAAGGAATTCTTGGAAAAACATTACGAAGAAGAATTGGCAGATGAAGCTACAATAAGGTTAACAATAAAGTCGCTTTTGGAGGTTGTTCAAACAGGTGCGAAGAATATCGAGGTTTCCGTGTTAAAGTCTGGGAATAGAATCCAACAATTGAATGTGGACGAGATTAAGGCTTATGTCGATGAGATTGAAGCCGAAAAGGCCGCGGAGTTGGAGAAGAAGAAGCCAAAGAAGGATTGATCGAGTTATGGAATATCTTGAGTCGTATAAGTATGATTGGTTGATGGGTTCAATTCTCCACAATATATTGCAGGTACATACGATAATGCGCATGGAGTATTGCACCCGAACTGATCACATAGTTAGACCTCTCAGACTGTCGTATAAGACTGCCTCTCATGACTGTCTTGTATAAGACTTCTCAAGACTGCGTGTATAAGACTCAACCTCTCAGACTGTCTTTTATAAGACTCAAAATAATAAACGCAAATAGAAGTTGTATGAATGTATTTGGTTGTGATTGGAAGAGACAATGATTAATGTAGTAGATTTGGTTGTAGACTATGAAACTACACTTGAACGGCACATGTCACCGTTGAATTAAGATACCGTGAGATTATGATAATATTATAATCAATGGAGTAGGTTAAATTGAAGATTAAATTAATGTTAAAGAGTTATATAATTAATGTTAAAGGTGTTGTCTCGGAAGTATGTCTGTTTCATCTCCTATTAACACAGTGTTGAAGTTTGGCAATTACTTATTAGCCTTCTTCTTTATTACTGCCATCTTGCCCTTGCTACTTCTTAGCCTTCTTCCCTTTACCCCCCTTAACATCCGCCTTCCTCTTCTCACCCTTCACCGGCGCCTTTGGGACAACCAGGAAGAATCCATCCAATCTTCCCTGAACCCCAGCTTTCAAACCTTTTTTCAACTTCTCCACCCCACTTTTTATCCTATCTTCACTAAATCCCTTCTCTTTCACCATGAAATTTATTAATCCTTCTAAATCAGGTTCTGACCATTTCAAAGTGACATCTTTAGCATCCGTAACGTCTGGTTTCATGAACAATTGTCTGGCTTCACCAAATGGCCAATTTTCCGGCACTTTGAACTTTGTCTTTTCTGGGTTTGATTCTATGTAATCGATGATTTTCTCCAAAGAACCATGTTCTTTGATTAGTTTCAAGGCTGTTACAGGACCAACCCCTTTTATAGTTTCACAATAATCACACCCCAATAAAATACATAAATCAATGAAGCTTTCCCTTGGTAAAGCCAACCCTTCCATAGCTTCTTTATATGAGATTTGATCGATTGGCATTTTCCTTGCTTCTGAAAAAGTCAAGTGTCTTAACAAATGAGGAGGTTCATAACATAATGTGTCCATATCTTCCGAAGCAGCAGCATAAACCTTTCCACCTCTTGCAAGTTCCGCACATTGAGCTTCTGCTTCACAAGGTGCATTTACAAAGGGTATACCCATGAAACCCAATAACGTCTTAGCTTCTTCGTTTTGTTCTTTGGACACTCTAACCAATCTCTTTTCAAATTTCATAACCTCCGCAATATTGTCTGAATCTTTAAGACCATCTATTGATTTCTGAGCTTCTTCTCTTCTAAGCATTCGTTTTTCCAATTCCCCACCTTTAAGTACTGGTGGCTTACCATCGAAAACATAGACGGGTTTTATATTGTTCTCAACCAAACGAATGGTTCTATAAAACATTCCCAGTAAATGAGAGGTGGTTTCCCCATTTTCATTGGTAAGTTGTTGTCCATCACTTTGTCTAACGGCAATAAGAAATTGATAAAGACACATGGAAGCATCAATTGCAACCTTTCTACCGAAAAGGTTCTTCAATTGAAATTCTTTATACGCATGAGGAGAATATTCCTTGATTAATTGATTAAGTCCTTTAACTCCCATTTTGGTGGTATGTAAAAGGTGGTGTAAGTATAGGTGAGTATTTTCTGGGGGGATTTTTCACTAGCGCGTACGGAATGGCTGCGAATACGCGTGTGTTTGAGAGGGAGAGTAATGGGGTTGTAGCTAGGATATTCTGTAAGATTTACGCTATTTATAATTCATTTCTTAGTAAATGAGTATTAATTAGAGAAATGAGTATAACTTAGAGACTGCATCTCGAATATTTGGAAAATTGAAGAAACCTTCCATTTATCAAACCCTTCATGAACCATTTCATTCATATGTAGAAAAAGTACAGTCATAGCAATTCATATATTTTATGTGTTTACGATCATCAGTGTATTTACAGAAGACTGATAATATTAATCACTCTGTTGCGCTCGAAGACTGACAATATTTCACGTACATACTCTCGCTATTTCATAGACTGACAATATTTCACTTCTCGCTAAGCTCGACTGAGTACTTCACGTACTTACTCTCGCTACGCTCGACTGAATACTTTTTTAATAACTCTCGCTACGCTCGACTGAATTCTTCACGTACTTACTCTCGCTTCACTCGATTACTTACTCTCGCTACGCTCGTTACTCTCACTACGCTCTCACTCCGCTTGCACTTATTTTCATTCATATATTTATTGGTATACAGTGCACCTTAAATAATCAATCTCAATGGATATTCTTAAAAGCTATGCAGCTCATGGCTCGCCATGAAGTACAATGAATGAGCAAGATGCCATCCCAGAGATTGAAGGGTTCTATTTCCAAAGGAAATCTCCTCTCCAATTTACATGGCAAGCAATTGTACGCTTACTCTCCAATTTAAATGGCTAGCACTCACTACGCTTGCCGCGCACACTCGCCATGCACACTCGCCACGCTCGCTGTGCACGCTGCGCTCGCTACGCTCGCACGCTATGCTCTATAACTAGACTGCGACTTTAAATCCTGAGCACTATTATGAGCTTGTGGGTTCCCCCCCACAGACTGACCTCTACCTGCATTCTCCTTCAAAGCAATTAATTGCTTTGATCTAAAAGTCTCATAATGGACCAAAGCAGTTGTTTCAATTAAATCTTGTAAATGAGTTCTAGTCAAGAAGTCTCTTAAGAAAACAAATTCGGATTGACTAATATCTTCTACGTTGATGGCCCCCCATCTTGTTTGCCTACCTCTAACCGTTTCGCCGTTAATTTGGATTTCCTTTTCTGAACCAGCAATTGCAAAAGGAATCAAACTTTTGATATCTTCATTCAATTGTCTTTCGTCATCGAACAAATCTTCACTGTCATAAGGGTAAATGTTGAAGTTATATTTAATAAATTCATTCTGTAACAACTTCTTAAAGTCGGATCTTTCATCAAATGTTAACGAATCACTTTTGGCAATCACAGGCACCACATTGGCAATCTCAGATAATTTTTTCAACGCTTGGACATCCAATTGTTTCAACTTCTGACCATTAGGAGAAATGAAATATAAAATACAATGGACTCTTGTATCTGGAATGTACCTATCTCTTTGAGCGGTTAATTCCTTTCTTAAATATTGAGAGTGTTGTTCCTTGATATACTTGACCAAAGGTTCCCAACACTTCTCATTGTTGATCTGGTCACCAAACCCAGGGGTATCAACAACGTTGATGTTTAATCTAACGTTGTTTTCAACCAAACTATGACTGCTAACTTTGATCTCGGTGGTCTTCTCAATTGGTTCACTGGAGTGTTTTCTACCATTAGAAGAGGCCAATTTGGATGAAAATAACGTGTTGACAAGCGTGGATTTACCTAATCCAGATCTTCCAACAACCATAACATTGAATTGGAATCCACGTTTCAATAAACGATTTTCAATTTGCGTGGTGATGGTATCAAATCCAACATACTTTTGAGGATGTGAAAGGTGGGCGTCAACAGTAGCTTCAGACATGATGTGGTGGTTGGAAAAGATCGTCTAGATTTTGGTGCGTGTTGTTTGTAAACACGGTCACGTGAGGCGACATTTGATCCAGGGGAGTAGGGGAGGAGGAGCGAAGGAGCGAAGGAGAGAATGTGCGAGTGATATTGGCTGGGGGTTGTAGTTAGACGAGTTACAAGTTGGGTAATATTACGTAATCGCAAGGATGTTTGAGTGGGTGAGTGAAGGGTGGATGATTGGGTGAGTATTAGATTGGGTGATTAGAGTGGGTGAGTTTAATATAGAGTGTTTTAAATGTGTATGTAAGAGGTAGTTATAAATTTATAAGGTTCGCTTAAAGTAGCAGTGGTCTTATTACCATTTAACGGCATTGTCAAGTGCAGCTCTGTAGTTGGAATTTTAGTTCGTAGAATCATGTACTGACGGAATACAAGAGATATAAAATGGTAAGAACAAGGGGAGGATTTGAACCCAATGATTGATCGATTAATACTTAATGATTGATCGATTAGAACTTAATGGAAGACGTGTTTTCTAGTTAATTAGGCAGAATGGTTTAAGTAGAGGTGTGCATAGTTTATAATGAGGAGGATATGAGTAGTGCGATATGAGTAGTTCGAGTAGATCTTAGGGTTAACTGTAATAGTTATTTAGCGGAGGAAACATATTAATCATTCAATGGCACTAATAATTCATGAATCCCCTAAGATTGGCCTGTCCTCTTTTTATGATCTTCTGTATAAGACTTCTAATGTAGACATGAATCATCCAAAAAGTCATAGAACAGCACGCAGTTAGCGAGACCAAAGGTTCATGAATTATGTCACACTCCTGGATAGTTCACTTCAATGCGACATTTCTCCTGGTCCTGTCTGCCTAGCATGAGCCAATATTCCTAATCTTAAGTTATATTACTCTTAAGTAATATCCACTCTTAAGTAATATCCATACTCTTAAGTAATATCCATACTCTTAAGTATTAAAAAATTATCTTGTCTCTTATCTTGTCTCTACTTATTATCTTGTCTCTACTTATCTTGTCTCTTATATAATCTCATGGTTACTCCTAGAGTACTGTTAATTCCCCACTGTCTCCCCATCCATTTGGACTTACTATGATAACCAGTGCGTATTATCATCACTACTTGTTAGTGAGGAATTCATTCTCATCTAGCGAGAAAATCATTGAGCGAAGCGGGATGATTTGACCTCTCATCTAGCGAGAAATTCATTTCGCTTCGCTCAATGTATATCATATCTAGCGAGAAATTCATTTCGCTTCGCTCAATGATTTACTCATCTCTCTACGCTCAATGATTTAACCTCTCATCTACGAGAAATTCATTTCGCTTCGCTCAATGAATCGCTCCATGATTTCGCTGAAAAATTCAAAATTTTCACCATCATGTCTTTAACACTAAAAGTACCAGGATTCAACCTTGGATCACTTTCAAGCTTTCTTCCACGTCTTCCAACGTTTAAGAATCCATTTCCAATACTAGACCAAAGGTTAAAGGAATTAAAAGAACAGATCGAATCTAATAATGGTCAAGCACCATTCTTTATAGATAATGGTATGATTTTAAGAGCTGCTCCAAAAAAGAAGATGTCTAAAAGAAGACATAGAACCAAGTTGTATACACCTGGTGATAAACAAATCCATCAATTACAAAATATCGTAAGATGCCCAGCTTGTGGTCATGTTAAAAGGTCCCATTTCATGTGTATGCATTGTTTTGCGGAAATTAGAACCTTCTTGAAGGGTAAGAAAAGAGAAAATGGTATTATTAAAGATGTAGAAAACCCACAACAAAACTTGGACCCAATTGATGAGAGAATCATTTATCCAGGGAAATTTACAACCGATACTGAGTTGAGGATGAAGAGAAAGGAATGGATTCAAAAGAGGGAGGGTGTTTTGATGTATGATAAGAGTCAATTGAGGCATAAAAAGGGGACGTAAACTTGAGAGCGAAGCGATCAAGTTTGTGTGAGGCAACTTTAACTTGAGGCATAATGAAGGGACGTAAACTTGATCGCTTCGCTTTCAAGTTTGTGTGAGGAACTTTAACTTGAGGCATAATGAAGGGACGTAAACTTGATCGCTTCGCTCTCAAGTTGAGTGAGGTTTGATATAGCATCAAAGTCCACCCACAATAAGAGAATACACTCTATCGTCTGATTATGACAAAACTGCATATCCCCAATCTTGTTGACTTCTTCAAGGAATCTGCCCAAATTCTATAAGTCTCAGAGTAGAATGCAGATAATATAGCAGGCTGACAGCCCATACTCACTTTCAACTCCTAATATAGACTTATCCAATGATCGAATCAAGGAAAGTTCTCATGATCTCTCATTTAGATATGACATGTATATATTTGAATTCTTAAATGAATATTATAAAGATATTTGTAGGCATTGATTTTGGTGTTATTGGTATGATTTTTAATGGAACTGGTTCATAAGATTCCCCTGTATGAGCTTTGAGGCCATTTGGAGCTTACGGGTTAAACTATTCCAGAATGTCATTGTATCAAGAATGTGTATTATTGAGGCTACTCGTTCAATTCATCCTGCCAAATATTGTGGGCATGTGGAAGGTGCATAAAGTAACACATGGATGTGAATTCAAGTTATAACGCTGCAAGTAGATATGTTGTAATGCTGCAAGTAGATATGCCACAACTGCAAGCCACTCATCATTCAGCAATTTCAGGTTGTATGGCGTACTCAATACCCCATATAAACTTGTCATTAAGCATCACTCATGCAAAGTAATCATTGCATTCAGAGACAGGATATGTGTAATGTAAGCAGTATATGTAAAAGAGAGACAGGATAGGTCAATGGATAAGCCAAAATATACTGAAGAATAAAGAACAAACAATCTAGCTAGTGTTGAATATCTGTTGAATGCAAAGTTAAAATGGGTAAGAGGAAGGCAGGTATTAGATATCCCTTGCTAAAATATTGTGATTTAATGTGGACGCAGACAAATCCCACATTGACTCCCCCAGCTGTCCCTCAATTTCTAAGGCGAAATCAAGATACTGTCAATGTGGCTCTCAAATCTTCCTTGATTAACACTGTCACAAAGTTGTTATACAAAGGCTATTTACTCAGTATCAAGCTTTTAACTGTTCATTTAAACTATTCATTTTGAATGTAAGGACAATTATTCTTAAGCTTAACTTCTTCGAGAGAAGCACCTTCTTATTTTACAGAACCACTTTAAAGACCGATCATGATCGGCCTTATCATCATATTACATCGGCCTTGTTACCATTCACGTGATTTTAATGTTACGTGCCACTATGGCTCCCACCTCTCGGGAGATAATCGAAGTCTTGATGGTGACATTCTTCGGCCCTGCAAGGGGCAATTATTGGTCTGGATTATTAATGTGGTAAATGTCCAATTTATCTAATGGTGAATATCGACGGCCAAGAAAACCTTGACACACCGCTACAAAGGTCGCTTAAATGCCTTCTGTCATCGGTAATTGGCTTATAATTCCGATTCAAGTTCAACTGAGACAATTGAGACGATTCAATTGACACTTCGGTTTGTGTAATTAAGGGTCCTCTGTAAGTCTCACTTCTTATCTGCCTCATTCTTATCTGAAGTTACTTCTCTGGTTACTTCTTATCTGATGTTACTTCTCTGGTTACTTTTTATCTGCTCATGTTGCTTCTCTGGTTCTTCTTATCTTCCTCCTACTGCGTATCTGTTATCTAAATCTCATTGTGAATATTACATTTTGCATCAATCCTAGTAATTACCTTTGAATTTTGCAACCTCGTTGTGGCTGTCATTGCACAATTTCCACAGATCTTAACAAACATCATTCAACTCCGATATCATTACTGAAAACGTTTTATTACATAAAGAATGCCGTGTTTCAACAATACCATATGTGTGGTTGTGAACGGTGGGGTGCAACTCGGCAAGGTCGGTGTTGCAATACACTTTCTTATCTAAATTGTGGATCACCATAAATGCTCTTTCATCACCCTCTTAAATAGAGCTCTTTCCTGGTACATTTCAACTCCTCAGTTATGTCCGATCTTAAAGATAATGGGGTCTCTGTGGTGGTATCACAAACATCTTCAATTAGGAGTGAAAATGGGTATGAACATGTTGATGTAGAAAGTCATAACGATGATTACTCAGAGAAGGTGTTTGTACAAGATTCCGTCTTAAAAAGAGGGTTGGAACAGAGACATATTCAGATGCTTGCATTGGTGGGTGTTTTTGGTACAGGTTTGTTCTTATCTTCCGGAGGAATATTATATTTGGTTGGTAACGTAGGTATTCTTGTTGCTTTTATCTTTGTTGGTTTCATTGTTGGATTGAATCAGATTGCAAATGCTGAAGTATGTACATTGATGCCTGTTACTGGTTATAACATCAGACAAGCAGAACAATTTTTTGATAAAGCTTTGGGGTTCGCATTGGGATGGATCACCGTATATAGTACAATCATTCCAGCTGAATTGGCAGCCACGGCGGTTATTATGAGCTATTGGTCCGATCTTAACCCTGCGGTGTGGATTACCGTGTTTTCAGTAGTCATTGTTCTTACCAATTGTTACACCGTTCGTTTCTATGGAGAAATCGAGTTTGGTTTTGGTGTTCTTAAAATCTTATTAATCATCGGATTAATCATCCTCAGTATTGTGCTTGATTTGGGAGGAGTTAAAGGCCAAGAGAGAATTGGATTTAGGTACTGGAAAGAAAGTCCATGGAAGGAATACTTTACAACTGGTAATACAGGTAGATTCCTTGCCTTTTGGAGATGCGTTACTGGTGTTGTGTATTCGTTTGGAGGAGTCCAATCCATTGCTATTTTCGGCGGGGAAACTCAATATCCAAGAAGAAGTATTCATACTGCTGCAAGGCGGATTGTCATCCGTACCTTTATATTTTATTTCCTTGCGATTTTCTCCTTATCGTTGATTCTTCTGTCAAATGATAAATCCATCGCCAACTCCACTGGTAATGCGGCAGGCTCACCCTTTGTCATAGCGTTTGCAAGAGCCAATATCAAGGTTGTGCCTCACATTGTTAATGCTGTGGTTTTGACATCTGCCTTTTCTGCTTCAAATCTAAGTATGATTAGTGGCTCGAGGTTGTTATTTGCTTTGGCTGCGAAAAAACAAGCCCCCAAGATTTTCATGAAAACTAACAAACATGGTGTTCCATACGTGGGACTTATTACCATTGCCAGTTTCCTTCCATTGGCTTATATGTCGATTTCTTCGAGTTCAGCGACTGTGTTTAATTGGTTTCAGAATATTACCTCTTCGAACTTATTGATAACTTGGATGTCTATTTCTTTCAACCATATCATGATGACTAGAGCAATGAAAGCACAAGGGATATCAAGAGATAGATTGCCATACAAAACTTGGGGAGCACCGGCTGCTGCCTGGATTTCCGGGATATTGTCCTTCCTTATTTTCATCACCGCGGGGTTCTCCACTTTCCTCAAAGACAACTGGAGTACTTCGGTTTTCTTCAGTTCCTACTTCACATTACCTCTCACCCTTTCGCTTTACTTTTTCTGGAAAATCTTTAAAAAGACTAAGATTTTAAAGCCAGAGGAGGTTGACTTGGAGGTTTTGTTCCTAGACGCAGAAAACAACCCGGAACCTCCTTTTAATAATTTGAAAGGGTGGAGGGCCATCAATTTCTTATGGGCATAGTAGAGGAATGTGTATTGAAGGCTAACTTAAGTCTGGTTTAATAGGTGATTTGTTAATATATTTTCAGTCGTTTGGGTAAGATGTCACAAGATACCAAACCTTAAAGACTGTCCTTGTTATGTATAATAGGTTGTACGAAGAAAAGTGTGTAAGTATCAATACCCAACTTGTGGACCGCAAATCAACATTCAGATCTCTATTCACTGGAGTGATTTCATCCCCATCAATTAATCTATTCACTGGAGTATCTCTACGGCGCCAATCTAAACAAATCCCATTCCCCATCAATTGTATCTCTTCTATAAGTCAACCTATCATGTAACCTACTATTCCCCCCTTGCCAGAATTCGATTTCCAAAGGAACCAATCTAACACCTCCCCAATGAGGAGGAACCGGGATATCTTCACCCAAGGTGTCGAATTTCTTTTCATAGAATTTATTTGCTTGTTCCAAGGTATCTCTTGAAGCAATCACTTGAGATTGAGGAGAAGCCCACGCACCTATTCTTGATCCTCTTGGTCTTGTATCATAATATAACTTTGATTTCTCAACACTAAGAGTTTCAATTGTTCCTTCGACTCTAACTTGTCTTTGAAGATGAGGCCAAAAGAAGGTTAAGGAAGCATATTTATTTGATGATATATCTTGGGATTTTTTGGACTTATCCCAATTGGAATAAATTACAAACCCTGTTGTATCTAATTCTTTAAGTAAAACGATTCTGGAAGAAACTCTACCACTTGGTAATCTTGCGGTTGAGAACGTGGCACTTTCAGGGATTAAACTATCATCATTGGTTACTTCAGATTGGGCATTACTAAACCATTCTTGGAATTGAATCAATGGATCTTTATTAACTTCCGATTCATTCAATGCTCCTTTATTATATTGATATGTTGGTTGTGGTTTGATTAATGTGTTTGGCATGTTAGTGAGTATATGATGATTATAATGTTTTATCGATATCTTTCTAATTAATATTTCTAATTAAGATATTCAATTAATTTCTAATCAATAGAAAGATAAAAAGATAATTTCTAATCAATAAGGAATAAAAAGATCAACAGAATATGAGGATCACCAGTCGTCTTATATGCTCAGAAAAGATCACGGATGATTTTTTTTGTGGGGTGATGGTTTGAAAGTTTGAAAATTTGATCATCTCAAGGAAGAGTAGCAAGAGATTTGTCACAGTGAGTCATCCTACAACCACAATGACTCAATCTCCAAAAAGAAGAAAGAAGGAGGAGGACCAGAGGGGTGATATGTCTAATGAATATAATTATGGTTCCAAGGAGACTTATGATGAAGTTGCGGAAGGTGAAGATGCGACTGAAGGTAAAGATGCGACTTTTGAAGGTGAGCTTGAAACTTTTGAAGATAAAGTTGCTTCCGAGACTTATGATAAAGTAGCTTCCAAGGAAGCTTATGAAGATGAAGTTGCTTCCAAGGAAGCTTATGAAGATAAAGTTGCTTCCGAGACACCTGCTTCTACCTACCCAAATCCACTTCGAACAATCTCAATCATAAGTAAAAGCACCAAACATCCATTAAATGTTAAACCTAGTGGAAATATTTATATCTCAAGCCAAACTGAAGGACTTACCAAGGCTCAACAAATGGGAATATTATGCAATTTCTCAGATGATTTAATAAGTACATTTCTTGGATATTTGGATGTTGAATCATTAAAGAACATTTCTCATACATCTCGTATAATGTATGCCTTTGCATATGAAGAAGATCTTTGGAAAAGATTATATATGAATTCCAAAGAACAAAGTGAAAATTGGAATGGATCATGGAGATCTACTTTATTAAGAATCAAAGTTCAAGCTGATTTACAATTACCTAATAATTTATTATGTTCCGATGTTCTTTATAGACCATTTCAATGTTCTCAAATCGATTATAAAAAATTATTCAATAAGGTGATCTTGGAAGAAAATATTTATCATCAACATTCTTTAAGTAATAAACTTGGTGTGTTACCTCCAGGTAGAATCCCAAGAATTCAGGAGAATGATTTGACTTTGGATGATTTTAATTTGAATTATCATGATAGTCCGTTTATTTTAGTGAATGGGGGGGAGGATGAATATAAGGAGAAGGAACAGGAGAATAAGATTAATAAGGAGAAGGAACAGGAGAATAAGATTAATAAGGAGAATAATAAGAACATTAATAGAGAAGGTGAGGAACAGAATAAACTTAAACAAGAGAACAATGCACAAAATACAGACAAACCCGATAGATGGCCAAATTGGAACTTACAAGTACTATTGGAACGATTTCCAAATGTGAAATTCCGTCAAGAAGCAGTTCAATGGAAACTTTCCAATTATTCAAAATACCTTCAAAACAATTCAGATGAAAGTCCTTTATACCTTTTTGATTGTACAAGTGAAGCAATGAAAGTTTTACGAACTGAATATCAACCACCTATGATATTCCAACAAGATTTATTCAACGTTTTTAATTATAAATCCCAAAGTTGTAGGCCAGATCATGCTTGGTTGATTGTTGGATCCGAACGATCTGGTTCTACTTTTCATAAAGATCCCAATTATACTTCTGCTTGGAATACCTCTTTAGCAGGTCGCAAACTTTGGATCATGTTACCTCCAACAATAACTCCTCCTGGGGTTGGAACAGATGATGAAGAAAGTGAAGTGACATCTCCTGTTGGGATTGCTGAATGGGTTCTTTCCGGCTTTTATAATGATGCCGTTAAGATTCCTGAATGTTTGATTGGTATAACTTTTCCAGGTGAATGTATGTATGTTCCTTCTGGATGGTGGCATAGTGTAATCAATTTGGATGATTCTGTTGCTTTAACTCAGAATTTCGTTCCAAGCTCCAAGTTAACCAATGCTTTGAATTTCTTTAAATATAAGAAAGAGCAAGTGAGTGGGTTTAGGCCTGATAAGGTGTTGGGGGTTTTGAATGAGTTGGCTGTGCCAAAGGAGATTTTATCAAAGGAGATTTTATCAAAGGAGATTTCATCAAATGGGACTTCAAATGGGACTTCAAATGCGACATTAAATGAGACATCAAATGGGACTTCAAATGCGACATTAAATGAGACATCAAATGGGACATCATATGAGACTTCATCAAATTTGTCTTCTGAGTTAGCAAATACTTCAATTTATGAAACCAAAATCCTCCTGGACTATAGATCCAAACTTATTGAATTGGATCTTGGAAATGAAGATTGTGCTGAAATTAAAGAATTACCAACCTTACCTATTTTTGAATTATTTAAAGAGTTGATGATAAGGCATGGTAAGGAAAATGAATTGAACCAAGCTTTAGAGAGGTTGGTGAAACTTGAAAAAAAGTCAAGTGGGAGGAACGAAAAGTGGGAAAGTTTGGCAACCAAGGAGGTGTTTTCTTTTGGTTTTGAGGATGAGGATGAGGATGAGGAATTGGCTTGAGTGGGGGTTGAAGAGTAATTTTAGCTGGAGTATACTGGAGTATGTGGGGGTATACTGGAGTATGGACTATTCTAATCATAAAGGACTGCTCTAGTACAAGCATAGACTGTTGTAACAACACAAGTACAGAACAGTTTTCATAATGGACAGCTTTCATTAATACGAAGTATCAGTTTACAGTATAGACCTATATAGAACAAGTAGCATGCGCAGAATGCTACTAAGAAATAAAGATAATCCGCAACTAAGCCCAAAAATAAGCCTTTAAGTAAGCGAAACTAAAACGATCTAACTTTCACTTTGTTACACGTTTGTAGGGGCTCACCGTAAATACTAAGCCGAACTAGGTTGCAATTTAAACAATACAATTAGACTGTACTTTTAAATGTAATATAATCTCTCTACAATCTACCTATCATAATCTATCTATTATAATCTATTTCAATCTATCTATGACAATCTAATCTATCAAATTCTGAGCTAAAACTTCTTAACGAGTTCAAAGAATTGTGAACCTTGACCTTGGGCAACTTCCAATTCAAGAGTGGTTGGTTGTCTTGAACCATCAGGTCCAGAGAAAGTACCAGCTCCCCATGGAGAACCTCCATGAACTTCGGATAAGTTTTGAAGTCTTGAAGCTTGAGCACCATAACCCAATGGAACATAAACCATACCATGATGAACAATACTAGAAAGGGCATTGACAATCGTGATTTCTTGTCCACCACCTGGAGAACTTGTTGAAACAAAGAAACCAGCAGGTTTACCTTGTAAAGCACCAGTGGCCCATAAACCACCAGTTGAATCAAAGAAAGCTTTGAATTGAGCTGGTAAGTTACCAAATCTAGTTGGGATCCCAAATAAGAAAGCATCATATTCAGTCAAAGTTGCTGGGGTTGCAATTGGATAGTTTGGTCTTGGTGGAGCATGCATCTTAGTTAACGTTTCTTGATCCAATGTTTCTGGAACTTGGAAAATGGTGGCAGATCCACCAGCAGCTTCAACACCTGCCTTTTCAGCTTCAGCTAAACTAGCTACGTGGTGATATAATGAGTAAATGATAATTGCAACTTTTGGAGCCATTGTATGATTGATGAGTGTATGAGAAAGAGATCCAACTACCCTTTATATACCACGTATCATGATGCATGTTACCCTGTATATTACAAATATGAAACACAAACCGTGAAAGTTAAATTTGTAGTAATCTTGTAGTCATATTTGTTTGTCCTATCTTTCGTTTATTAGCAATATGTTCATGGCTCTTAGTAATGAGTGTGAGTTTTCCTCGCCAATTTACTAAGATTATAAATGCAGGATCCCGGATTAACCATACAACGAGGTATTAAAATATGAGGTGATGTGAGGGTCTCAATTTTACTAATAACATGGAATATGACAAAGATTGGTAACTCTTGAATTTGTCATGTAGTGTAATAGAAATAATATTTAAGTATGGTATATTCCTTAAAGTAGGACTGTATTATGAAGGTTGCAATTATTCAATACTCCACCTGGGGTCATGTTACTGTCTTAGCTAGGGAAATCAAAAAGGGTGTTGAAGAAACAGGACTTGCTAGTCAAGTTGATATTTTTCAAATCCCAGAAACCTTGGATCAAGAAACTTTGGCAAAGATGCATGCTCCACCAAAACCAACTGATATTCCAGTTATTACAAATGATCTTCTATTACAATATGATGCTTATTTATTCGGTGTACCAACAAGATTTGGTACTTCTCCTGCACAATGGAATGCTTTTGTTGCTCAGACTAGTGGTTTATGGGCCACCGGTAAATTAATAGGTAAACCAGCTGGGATCTTTGTTTCCACAGGAACTCCAGGTGGCGGACAAGAAATCACAATTCGTAATTTCTTGAGTTATTTGACTCACCATGGTATGCCATATGTTCCTTTGGGTTATTCAAAAGCTTTTCCATTGCTTACAAACTTGGATGAACCTCATGGTGCTTCTCCTTGGGGTGCAGGTACATATTCAGATGCGGATGGTTCTAGACAACCAAGTAAAATAGAATTGGATATTGCCCATGAACATGGTGTATCTTTTGCACTTACTGCGAGTAAATTTCCTTTAACTTTTACTCCTGTTACTCCTGTTACACTTCCTTCAACTGGTGCTACTCATAAATCAGTTGCAAAGGAGAAGCCTCCAACGGCCAGAGAAGCTCAAACTAGTATTTCAGAAAAGGAAGAGGAAGCCAGTTGTAAGTGTGTAATAATGTGATAGATTGAAGCATCGCTTGAGGTTATTGGCATAATAAATAGAAATAGATTAATATGAATGGTGACAACTACTAATATAGGCTAAGATGTAAGCTAATAGGCTTGAATGTGATATGTTAAGCTATGAAACGAAACCCTTCTAAGATGTCTCATTAAACTGAAGGATTTCAATGGATTCCATTTAATATGTCTCATTAAACTAAATAATTTTTAATTCTTTATTTTCTTTTTTTTTGCAGCCATAAATTTGCAGCCAAAAACATTTCAAAATTTTTACGAAAAATGAAAAAATTAACAAAAAATTTCCTTACCATGATTTTATTAAATTTGATATTTAATAGAGATGAGAGAGGTGCAAAGCACATTATGTTAGTATGAATGAAATGAGTAGCAAAAATTATGACCAAGGGCCTTTTTTATCCTTCCAAGTGCTGAGAATAGGCCCTCTTTATCCTACCAGACACCCCTATCCTTCCAAGTACTGACAAAGACACCCATATCCTTCACCTCCAATAATACTTACAAAAAACCTTAAAACTTGTATCTCCCGAAATAACCAACCATCATGCTCTGTATCCACCCATTCTGGAGAAAAAACACATTCATAGAAAAAACCAAGTATAATCCAAAACCTTCAATCCAACAACACATAGTAAACTCGACAACCCATTCCTTATAACACACTTACCAAAAGGTAAATGTTGGATCATTCCACTAGGGAAAGCCTATAGTACCGGGGACGAGACTACAAATGAATTTCTAAACACTATAAAGTTGGCAATAGCAGCGTTAACGATTTTATGATCTCATGTTCCTTTTGTAGTACGAATTGTGCAATACGGAAATGTATCAATACGGAAATGAATCAGTATTGAAATCAGTATTGAACAATGTATATTGAATCCCAAGTTGAACAGTCACTTTATAGAATTAATTGACGAAAGGTTTCTTGAAGCCTGATGAAAATATCATTCAAAATGGAGGATGGTGAGTCTCGATGGTGTGAGGTTACATATTTGATAACAAATATCCCTAAACCATCTAGATTCAACAAAACTCTTCAAATGTTTGATATCTGTGTAATCCAAAGATCATAGGCTCCATAAGCTGACATATGAATCCTAGACATAGATTGACCTCATCATTGAACAGCTCTTTTTTTTCGCAGCCAAATGAAAAACGAAACCAATAAAGCAAAAATGGCTAGCATTGAAGCTAAACTGTGGGAGTTCTTCTTCAATGCTGTCATATGATTTATATATTTAAATATTTAAAAGACTAATGAAGTTTGGAAGTTTTATTAATCCCACAAAAGATAATTTGAACTTATTTGATTATGTTATCTAAATGGTCTCAACAGTGAAGGAAATCTTATCTGGAAAATCAAAAGCGCATATAATGTCAAAGATCTTGTAATATGATAACTAAAAAAGAACCACAATTTATACAAGTTTCAACCTTTTGTTGGCCAGCAATTGAATAACTTTAGACTTCCTTCAATTGAATTGGGGTATGACTTAATCAATTTGAGCTATATGGAAGGTACAACCACCCCAATCAATTGTATGGAATAGATAACAAAACAAAATAAAACAAAGAATCTTTATCCAATAAATCCTCCTTACCCATCTCTTAAATATCCAAGATTATATAAATTACACATGAAATAACTGAGTATTCTTTTAACTATTGCAGTTCGGGTCTAATGTTTCTTTACACGACAGTCTATCCAATTCTACAAAGTGACGAGTCAGCGACTGAACCAAAGGTCCGCTCAACCCATTTAGGAAACAACTCGTCAATTGAATAGAAATCATAAAATGTGATCAAACTAAACCGATCTTTAGATTATTTATAATTCAATATGTATTAAGTCGAATCAAAGGCTAGATCAAATGTTAGTATTAATCATTTCTACTGAATGATTGTCCATCTTACCAAAACGGTTCCAATATCAATGAATCATGGACCGCAAATACAAAGATAATGATGGTTTAAACTATAACGAAGAGCACGTTAACGACCAAGTTCAAGAGGCATGTATGTGAATTTTTGTACGGTTCGCGCGTTTTATACCGCGTCTGATTCACTCTGCGTAGAGGTTGGTATAGACTTATAAGAGGTGGTTTCAATAGACTTGTAAGAGGTGGTTTCAATAGACTTGTAAGTGGTGGTTTGAACTTGTAAAAGGTAGTAAGGTATAGAATAGGAGATTGAGGAATATAAACAGTACAAATGGGTCTTAGTCGAGGTGGTTCATTGTTTAATACAGATGAATTACCTAGGAAGAAGAGGATCAAGATGGTTTATGTTTATCAAGGTGGGGATGTGAAGAAAGTTGCTTTGAAAGGGTTTAGTCTGGAGGATGGGATTTTGAATGGTTTAAATGGTCTGGATATTTTAAATGGCCTTGATAATGCTCCTTTAAATGGCCTGGATAATACTCCTTTAAATGGCCTGGATAAAGGTCCTCCAATTCATAAAGGTCTGGTGATTCCAATTCAACTTATAAAACATACGAATGATTTGAACGTTATAGAGTCCAATGGGTTGAATCAGAAGAGGGTTGAAGTAACGCAGAAAGGTTCTCCACACAACCTCCCTAAGGAGCAGAGTCTTCTTAATAAAGGACATCCAAACTCACTAAATGTTCTTCACAACGAACTTTTGGAAAATTCCAACTCGAGTGATGGTAGTTCAATTTTGAGTAGTTCAAGTTCCAATCCTTCATCTGTGAGTTCCTTCTCAGACAATGAAAAAGCATCAGTCCTGTCAAACATAAATTCAAATACAAAGGCAAGTTCTCTTCCAAGCTCAGGAATAATTTTAAAAGAGAATGGAATTCTACAGCAAGGTCGTAGATTAAAGACAAAATATGTCCCAGCATCCAAAGGATTTAAATTCATAGATGAGACTTTGAAATTAGAAGGTGATAATAAGTTGGATAAGGAAATGAAGTGGGTGAATAAGGATTTTAAGAGTACCAATATTGAGCTGAGTAGGAAGAATAAAAAGGTGGAGCTGAGGATGAATAATAAGGTGGACCTTCCTTGGACGAATAATAAAATGGATGTGCTAGGGGATCACAATAAAGCTGGTGAACCTAATAAACCTGAAAACAGAAAGAATAATGCTACAACTAATGTAAAGAATGCAAGTAACATCCGCCAAAGTCGAGCAACTTTTGATGACGAAGTGAGTGATAATGGAGGTAGTTATTTAGGATCTGCCGAACGAAATGAACCCAACGTTCCTAAAGAATTCAATACTATTGATGATCATTCTCGAGAACTGATTATGGTGATTGAAGATAGTGACGAAGAGATCATTCCACTTACAAGTTCTCAATTTAGCATGAAGAGGTCTGAAATTGAGGGTTGTCCTGTAGATGAAAGTTCACATGTTCATTCTGAGAGGGGGATAATTCAAAACTATTCTGAAGGTTACGAAGTACAAGAGAACTCATTGATATCTACATTAGGTTCTGAAGGGAAAGAGAAGAAAAAGTTGCAAAAGGTACGAGGTGGACAAGGTGGACAAGGTGGACAAGGTGAACTTGGGTTGCAAATAGCACAAGGTGAGCTGCAAAAAGTAAACTTGGGACAGAAAGCAAACTTAGGACTGCAAGTAAACTTAGGACTGCAAGTAAACTTGGGACTGCAAGTAAACTTGGGACTGCAAATAAACTTGGACCTGCAAAAAGTGCAAAGTAAGTCAAACTCACAAGCTACAGATGATCAAAATATTTCACCCAATCCACAAGGAAGCCAGATCCATATATTAATAGAATCAGAGAATCTTGGCATTGTTAACAATAAAGTTTTGAGTGATTTACGAACGACTAAAGGAAGAGTAAAGTCAGGCGATTCAACTCAGGGTCATTTAAAGGTCAAATTAAATCCAAAGGTCAATTTAATAACCAATGACATCATTAACGAATCAAACCTTGATGAGTATAACCCCGCCTCTGTGATTTCAATCCAAAAGTTTAATTCAATCGAAAAGTCAACTTCATACCTACCCCAAACGGAAGTTATCCCAAGTGAGAAATTACAAATGACGATAAAAAAACCACAAGAAGAAATTAATGTATTGGACCCTTCACCCCTTCCACCCAACAAGATTGCAACAAAATCCACGCGGTTAAAACTTCCAAACAAACCATTGTCATTTCCTTCAAGTATACCTAGAAGAGTTGGGTTGTCTAAAAAACACAAAGTAGATCCTTTGCATCCAAAGAGATGAGGTAATATGACGTAATGCGGAGAACAAAGACTAGTGGCTGGGAGATACGTGCACCAGTGTCATGCGTGTGAGTGTAGGTGAGGTGTAGGTGAGGTCTTGGTGTTGCAGGTGTAGTGGTCTAGGTGTTGTGGGTGTAGTGTTTGTACGTTGCAATGAACGGCAAGAATGTGGATAGTTTTGTGGGATTTTCTTGCATTCGGTGGTATCGGAAGAATGTCGTAGCCGATATTAGCGAAGGCCCTGGGTGAAAGTGAGGAATAGAGAGGATTAGTAGAAGGTGGAGTACAGAGACGAGGATTAGAGAAGGTGGAAGTGAGGTATGGAGACGAGGATTAGTAGAAGGTAGAAGGTAAAAGAATAATATAGAATGTAATGGTGATAACTCTGAAATTTTTCTCATGACTATGATTAATGGCAGTCATTACTCTTATTAATGTACTCTGGAGATATTACTCTTATTAATGAACTCTGGAGATATTATTCTCATTAATGTACTCTGGAGATATTACTCTTATTAGTGTACTGTTGATTAGATATTACTCTTATTAGTGTACTCTTGATTAGATATTACTGTTGATCAGATTTTACTCTTGGTTACTCATTAGTCTAAGTATCATTCGCTACGCTCATGATACTCAGATACTACTACATGTCAATTAAATAACATCCAATAAATACACAACCAGAACTAAACACATTACACACCTTTTAAACCATTTTTTTACCTTTACTAAACCTAGTAAACCAGAAGGATATCCTTCAATTAACCATATCAAATGAGTCACTTGAAGCCAAGTGAGCCAAGTGACTTGGTTATTATTACTCATCCCATGAAGCCAAGTGAGCCAAGTGAGCCAAGTTAACTATTACTAACTAGCCAAGCCAAGTGACCTAACACTATTTCCACGTATTACTCAACACTACTTCCACGAATCCTGCTAATCATTTCCCTCTTGACAAACAAAACAGCACCGCAATAGGACAAGTTTTCTTCCCATCAGTCTTTAAAGAACATCTTTTAACATAATCCTTCTTCTCATCAAACTTTGTATAATCCTTTGTTGAAGTGTTAACACTTGGAATCTTACTAAGTAAACTCATGTTATGACGCTTGAATAACGCTTTTGATTAACGCTTTAATAACGCTCTTTACTGAAATGATAGAATTATAAATGTTTAGTTATTAACTGGATTTTTATTTACGGACATTTCCTCCTTCTTATATCTGGTACCTAGTTCCGTTGTATGAGACTGTACATACAATGTTTGCTTTTTTTTGGGGATTTCTCGTAATAGGACGTAGGGCCCCAAAAATTAAATCCCTCAATTACTATGGGAAAATTTTTCTTTAATGTGGTAGAATTGCAGAGGTGGGGGTTGCTAACGCAATATTGGTTATATTGGAAGTATTACCAGTAACTTGATGATATATCTCTATTGTAACCATCACATTTGACTACATTTCATTACATATCATTACATATAATTCACTTATTCTTTACGATATCGTAAATCTTTATCCCTTGAAGCAGATTTACTAATGTCACCGAGTCAAATCCATATTAAAGACGCGCATTCACATTGTATCGCCGGAGAATCAAGACAATAAGTGGAATGAGATGGGAGTGTGTTTGGAATGAGGGTTTGGAGTGTGTTTGGAATTTGGAGTGTGATTATGGAATGTTTGTGCAGTAGTTACATCATACAAAACATATAAGTTACATAAGAACATAAGCTTACAGAACATAAGCTTACCGAACACTGTTAACATTAAGCTTGTTACATTTCAAGTAAGTGTAAGAAATTTAAAAAGGATACTTCGTCAATACATACAATAGCTTACAATAGTATTATACTTTTGTGCACTCTTCAATACTCATAAGTACATCAGTCTAACAGAACTCCCAGTAGACTTGCCTTAGTGATACGTAGACTTACTTTGGTGATCCGCACTTACTTAGTAAAAGATTTACTTAGTGGTAAACTTACTTAGTGACAATTACTAGTGATACAATTACTTATTGATACACCCACTTTAGTAATAGACTTACACTTACTTTAGTGATCTTACACATCCCATTGCACTCCTTTATTCCCATTCTCCTTTTATTCCCCTTTCCTCATCTTTGAACTCTTAATAAAAATAGCCTATTAATCATTTCCATTTCGTCATCTTATAAACAGCACAAAGTGTTAAGAATGTTATTACCATATATAGGAAACCTAGATTAAGCCTTATACCGGATATTACAATCATAGGCATTTCATTAGCCGTTCATTTCTACATTCAACCTTTTCCATCTTAATCTGTGGTTAAAATTTTCATAAGATGAAGTTAACCTGTGATTATTTTACATCATCTATCATTATAAACATCACCAAACATAACCTATATTATAAACTAAACATAACTAACCCATTTTTCTCACCCTACACACAGACAAGCTACATCATCTGCAATATTTGACCACGGCTTTGTTGTGTCTCTTCTCAACCACTGCGTAAAATCAAGGCTTGTAACGGCAACAATCTAATTTTTATATAGCCAATCAGAAACTCTCCTCTCCTGTTCATATTTAATATTCCCTTCTCTTCTCATACTCCCTTCTCTTCTCATACTCCCTCCTCTTCTCATACTCCCTCCTCTTCTCATACTCCCTCCTCTTCTCATATTCCCTCTCTTCTCATACTCCTTCCTCTTCTCATACTCCCTCTCTTCTCATATCAAATATTCCCTCCTGTTCATATTAAATCAGAAAAGCTTTCAAATGAATACTGAAACTTCCTCCTGTTCATAGGCCCTCATAGGGCCCCTATAACTCCACTTAAGCCTACATCATACTAGCACAAACAAGTCTCAGAATACCCTAAACTCGAAGCCTATCGTCAATACCAGTATCGCTACCTACATAGAGTAAAGACGGTACACCGATATAGTAAGATTCCTTTATATTCCTACCATTCCCTTTCTAAACACTCATAACCAAATCGCCAAACACAATCTCTGTGTCCACTGGTCAAACTATCCGTTAACCTCTGAGCTGATATACCTGCACATAATATAGTTCAAAGTGGTGCTTAGTTTTGAAGGTTGCACATCCTGCACATAATATAGTTGGAAGCTGTACTTCATGGAAGTTTAAACTGTTTATCCATCCTGCACATAATATAGTTCAAGCGGAATTTTCATGATATTTAACGGTACCTTGGTAATCCAACTGTTGAATGTTCTGGTAATTCAACTGTTTAATGTTCTGGCAAAACTCAACTGTTGGACTGGTTTAATGTAAAGTCTGCAAACTTAAACTGTTGGATCTACTATCCCCAGGTATTGAATGAAAATATATTATAATATCACATAAACTACTTAAACTGTAGCTCGACCAATAACTAGCTATTTGGACAATTAGTATTTCGTTTCCTACTTGCGGCATTACAAATGAGCTTCTTGCAAATGGTGATTGATGACGCCTCAATTTCAAGTCATTCTTAGAACATAGATATTCATGTTGCTTCAATTGGAATATCGTATGCATATTAAGGTATAAGTTCAGGTGTAAGCCAAATTAAGGTATAAGTCCATATCAAGGTGTATATCAAGATAATTCATATCAAGGAGCCAATATGTATCTACCATGCACATCAAGGTATCAATATAGGATAATAAGTCTTTATTCAACATATAATTTGAAATATACCCACTCAACCATTCCCATCATGCCAAAATATTCTCAAACTCATCCATATGCTCTAATTCATCCTGCTGTGCAACCCTCTTCAAAACCTCCCTCTTACTACTCTCCTGTATGAACCCATCCAACAACAACTCATCCAACACATGGTAAGCCTTTTCGAAGCCAAAGATAATATCAAGCTCACAAACATTCCCATACATTTTGTCCATCTGTTCAACAAATCTATGAATGATCTCCAACCCCAACAATTCATTATCACCTTGATCAATACCAATGATGAAAAACAACAGCGCATACCGACGATACACCACTTTGATGTCTTTATATTCCAACACATTACACATCTTGGCTCGGCGCAGGAGAATCAACGTGGTTAATTCCCTCATCCGTCTACTCTTTTCTTTCTGCAGAATACTTTGGTACCATTTAGATAGTCTGACTTTACCTTGTCTGGATAATAGGAAGAGGAACTGGATCGCCATGTTTTGGTATCTTTGATTTGGTGCGCTTGGAATTTTGACAAGTTCTGAAGTTCCCAATCGGGTAATGCCCAATTGGGACAAATCATGGCTGCAAAATGCTTACATCCATGGGATGAGTTCTTGAAGTTGGGTTTTATAAACTCTAGATGTAGCAGGGTCTGATTATAGCACTGCTTTAAGGTTGATGACAATGTTTTGTTCATTCTTCCGTCGTCAAGAATCCACATACATTGTTCAAACCCTATTGAAGACTGAATTAGCTCTTTTAACATCATAGCTTTGGTGTCTAGCTAACATTATAGCTCTTGGGTCTATCACTAACAATATAGCTCTTGCGTCTATCTCTAACAATATAGCTCTTGTGTCCAACTCTAACAATATAGCTCTGGTCCAACACATAGCTCTTATGTCTAGCTCTTGTAATCAAGCTGGTGACATTGTCTTCATCCTATAGTTTACCTCATACTTGTCCATGTGACAATAATCAACAATAGACTCCCTTGTTAATGGAATAATCCCCTCATAATTGAATCCTATCACTCTACACTCTACACTCTACACTCTACACTCTCCACTCTCTACTCTCCACTCTCCACTATCCATTATCCTCTCTCCACTCTCCACTCTCCACACTCCACACTACCTCCCAAATCCCTCGTGTTCGTAAATGTCCATTAAATACTACTTAAATAAATACTACTTAAATGGAACATGCTCCGCTTGTCATTTTTCCAATATCACCTTCAGTCTTGAAATGCATGTGAAAAGGAGGTGATGGCGCATAGTTTCCATTTTCACCACAAGTGTTAATGTCTCTTCTCTGACTTTCTACCCTTCGTCATCTTTATTAGTCTCCTTATGTTCATCGTACCACTTATCTGTAACAGCTTATCTTCTGTAACATCTTACACCTTATCATCCTCAAACCTTCTCATCTTTACCATCTAACCACCTTATCATCTTTTCACCTTTATTAGTCACCATGCCTCCTTCCCACCTTAAATATCACCTTACCACTCATCATCTCCACCCTTATGTATCATCCTCAACCCATATCATCTGAAATATAACCCTCATATCATCACCTTCATCTTTGATATCCTTGATTATCAAGTAATACCCGGAACTAAGGGCCCTCTATTCCACACCCATATATCTATAAGTAGCAGGGTGGGTTTCAGCAAGTTATTACCAAAATCATCCATCATTAACAAAAAAGCAGGAATCAGGTAGTCATTAATCTAGATATTACTCATGATAATGTCATAACTCTTGAGATACTAGATTATTACTCTAAGTATCATGAGCGTAGCCCCACTCAATTATTACTCTAAGTATCATTCGCTACGCTCATGATACACCCACTCAATTATTACTCTAAGTATCATTCGCTACGCTCATGATACACCCACTCAATTATTACTCAAGTATCATTCGCTACGCTCATGATACACACTCACTCCAACGTCTTCTCCGTCTTCTTCAAAAAATCCAAATGCTCTTCAATCTCTGCACACAAATCCTTCCTATCGACATCCTTATATATATCCAAGGTAATCTCTAGGTTACACAATAAATCCTTCATATGAGCCCATTGGACCTGCTCAAAGTCGTAGCCTGTACGAATCTTCATTCCCGTACCATAGAGTCTTATTCTTTGATTTTTTGCATCTACAATCTTTCCCAGGGTCTTTAATTGCCATGGGTTCAACTTTGGCCAATTTGCATGTACGAACAAAAGTGAAGGAGTTTCGATTGCACCTTTAGGAGATGCTACTCTATTTTGAGTAATAGTAAAGTCTTCTGCTGGATCATATTGACCCATACCAGTTCCTTCAAATTCCTTCTTAAGGTTGAAATAACCTTGAGCATTCAAGAATTTGGAGACTTGGTAAAATGGTTTATTTGTTGCCACTGTTGCAGCCAAAAACGTTTCTTTATCACCTTCACCATCGGAACCTTGGGAAAAAAGTGGATAGAAATGACTTGGACCATATAAATTGTAGAACAATGCGAGTAAAAGGGGTTTTGTATGAGTTCTTTTTGAAACCATCAATTGACCCAGTTCCAGGGTTGGATCTGGAATACTTCCTGTTCTTTGATGTAAAGGGATTTTATCCAAATTCAATTTCTTTGAATTAGGGGAATTTGCTACTGGGTAGTAGTACCCTTCTATTTCATTATATTTAGGCAGGATGGAATCTTCCGATACTCTAAGGCCTGCGATTTTATAATAATAGGGACTTGTTGCTCTTTTCCAAAAGTCGGGCCAAACTATAAGGCCATGAGATTTAAAAGGATCTTTTTTGAAAAGATCATCTGGTTTATGGACTGGGATATTATCACTATCTAAAAGTAAGACATTTTCAAAACTTGATAGAAGTAAAGCCAAAGCTTTATATTGATACCCTTTAAATTCAAATAAAGAATGTTCTTTAAGTTCTGCTGGTAAATAAATACATTTAGCTTGGAATGCTGGTAAAACAATATTACAAAAGTCGATTTCATATTCTTCTCTTTTTGGAATTAACACTTCGATTGGTAGTTTGGACCCCAATGAACGAAGTGACTTGATTGATAATAAAGTTAACCAATTGAATTTTCCTCCACCAACATAAACAATCCCATTCCCTGTATATAACCCTTTTGGAGCTTCATCAGGTAAATGATCAAATACATATTTATGAGACGTGACCATTGCTTGTAATTCCAAATCGGTCAATTCAAGGAATGAAGAAAGGTAATCTTCACTAAAAATAAGATCATCTTTAGCTAAAGAATCATACCTAGCATGATAGATTCGTTCTTCTGTTTGATACCTACTTAAATCAGGTAAAGGAGGTCTACCTCTATAAAGGGTTTGAAAGACTGAAGTAAAGAATTTCGAACCAATGATCCTTCTTTTTATATCTTTTGGAGTGATTTGTGATTCTACCGCCTTCTCCACAGATGTATCCACTACTCTATCTAGTTTACCAAATGGGATTGTAGTTTCTTTGGTGGTGAAGAAATATTCGGAAATTTTGGTGATAACCGAATGTTCTCCAGAAACTATGGCCGTTGAAGTCATATGAACATCTTCAAATGTATCCAGAAATACCAAATAATGAATCAACCCAAGAAATACAATTGCTAGAAGGATGGCCGTGGATGCTTTCTTATATCGCCGACTGGTGATTATCCTTCGTAAGGGGTTCATGTTGTGAAAGAAGGATGTGTCGCGAAGCTTTAAAATTCTGAACGTATCAAATTCAAGAGGGTAAAATTCCTTAATAAAGAAAATTGATAATGAAGGTGATGAATACCTTTATATGATGAAGAAGAGTAAAGAAGAGTGAAGGGGAGAGGGAAGGAAGAGGGAAGGGAAGAGGGAAGGGAAGACGAGAAGACTAAAAATGGGGAAGACTAAAAATGAGAATGAGCCTCGAATGAGCCTGTTACGTGTTCGTGAAGGTATAATGTAACGTAGGTGTAATTATAGGTATAATGTAACGTAAGTGTAATTTGTAGGTATAATATATAGGTATAATTTAACGTTCATAGGTATAATTCCTATCGTTCTAGTATAGTACTGGTGAAGCCATAGAGGCCTATTTGTATTTTTAAGTGTCTCAAGACTCTGTATGAATATAATAAAGTAGTAAACTATAGGGAATCACTTCATCTATACAAAGTAATTGTGTATTTATTCGTATGATCATTAACTTGGCAAGGTTGGTGTTTCAACCCACTGATGCATAAATACTCTACCTGTGTGCTTAAACTTACAGGAATGGACAGATGGATTAATGTGTGCAATTCATATCATTGGATATATTCATATCAATCATACATTTAACAACAATTCATTAGAATCATTTATTAATTTGTATATTTGATACTCATATTGTATAGTGTACACATTCAACTCCACAAAGATTTAATGTGTATCACGATCCGTGGTATTCCTTATGGCTGCGAAATACGAATGTATTTCAAAGGGAGTTGAGGAAATATTTTTCTCCATACTTTAAAGGTTTATCGGAAGTCAAAGTATAGCATTGTCAGGAGTATTGAAACAAATTACACAATACATTATCCAATGACAACTAACTCACAATACCATTAACCTAATTCATTAATGTTATTCATTAATCTTCATCAATCTTTATCAATATTATTCACCAATCTTCACCAATCATCACCAATCTTATTCACCAATCTTATTCACCAATCTTATTCACCAATCCTCACCAATCTTATTCATCTTATCAAATTCCACTTCCTACGCGTCTGTGCCACCACATTCCTGCCAAGCGGATTTCTTCTGCACCGATGGAGGGTTTCTTCTGCACGGAAGGAATGTGATTTGTTCAGTTCGATGAGGCGTATTCATCAGGCGTATTCAGAACGTTTTTGATATCTCCCGCATAGTCAAGAGAATTAAGAGAATTAATTTTTTACTGCGGATTTGGCTGCAAAATGTGCCTATTGAGGTGTGAGAGAAGTAGGAGTTTAATATGACAAAGATATCTCTAGAAAGTAATTTGAATAACATATTTATCATACCTCTACCTCAAGATTCATATTCTATGTATGATTGGTTAGTAATATATATCGTTTAGTCTATTAATACTGTTTAATATACATTGTTTAATCCCTATATATTGTTTAATCCCTGTTTAATATATTACTCCACTGCTTAATATGTTCACTCCACTGTTTATTATACTGTTTACTTCCCTTCATTATGCCTCAAGTAAACTTGATCGCTTCGCTCTCAAGTTTAATCCCACTGCTTAATTTCATCTGCCCAATAAGAGTATCCACAAAAAAAGGAGTACAACTCAAAAACGTCTCTGTGAAATCATTATCTGGATCACAACTGCAAGCTCCATCATTTGGAGGACATTGCATATAAGGATCATGAGAATACCCGAAATCCCCAAACCAATGAACTTCTTCCGGTTTCAAAAATAATGCCACTGCAAGAGTATGAATTGGAGCATCCCCCCAACGTTCATAAAAAAACCCTCCTGTTTGATCTAGGTATTGAAAAAAGTGCTCATACTTTTGGTCAAAAAAGTCAAATGAAGCTATTTCAAAATTGGACCAGAAATGACATAAATTATATGTTTGCTCTAGATTATCATTTGTAATTAACAGTTCCAATGGACCAGAAACATTATGAATGGATTTGAAACTTTTATAAGTATCCCATAATGTTGGAATCGTATCACTATATTCAAACATTGATAAGGTGAAGGAATATTTTTTATTATTTGCAACCATAAATTTAAAAACATCATAATTGATATCACAATAAAACCTGACCCCCGGTTCCAATCTCCAATAATAATCATATTGTCGAATCAAAGGATGCTTATAAAAAAAGCCAGAATAAAATCGACACATATGTCTATAACTTTCCGAATCCGCGTAGGGAAAATCACCTTTTTGCCTTAATAATGAGGCAAGTTGTTGGTCAATATGGTTTGGATATGACCAATGTTCCAAAGGAATTGAACCAAAATTGAGTTTTTTATTAGGTAGAAAGGACAGCATGACTGTTATGAACTTTGAAGTGAATGGTTTATCATTCAAAAATGTGAAATCATAATGGATATGATCATGGAATCGATCTTGTAATGATTGGATTGATTCAAGGATTTCGAATAATTCATTATTTCTACAAAGAACCAAGAAGGTTGCCTTGGGAGTGTTTTTGGAGTAATTTATAAGTGGGCTTTGTTTTTTAATTGTTAGTAGTTGGCTTGGTAGTGACTCTATAGAATTATCTGATTCCATTTCAACTTGTTTGTCATTTATAACTTCATCCCTTATTACACATTCTTCTTCAGCACATTCTTTTGTAATCACACATTCATCTGTATTCACACATTCATCTTCAATCACACATTCCTCTCCAATTACACATTCTTTTACACACTCTTCAGCAATTTCACACCCTTCTCCAACATCCAATCCATCTATAAATAACCTCAACTTATGTTGATTTTCTCTAACCAGTAAGGAAAAATTCCAATTATAAGTTTGAAATGTTTCTCCTGAAATACATTCACTTATTAAGATCCATATAAGTAGGTAAATCATTATAATAAAAAGTATTTTGAGATTGCTACTAAACTTAGATTCAAACTTGATTCAAAATATGGTACAAACGCGGGTTAATTCCGGTTGCAAAATTGGTTCTAAAACCGAGCCCAGCCCCTACAGTGGAATATGAATAGGAAGATAGAGAAAATGGCTTAAGTCGGATGACAGTGTAGGGTGAAGCAAGTGAGTTTGAAGGATATAAGAGCCAAGTATGTAATTAAGAGGTTAATGTAAAGTATATGAGAGGTTGCCAAGTATGTAATTAGAAGGTTTCCATATAAACTAAACAATTAGGTAAACTGAATTAAATAATGTAAGCTAAACAGGCGAAGTAAAGTAGTTATATAAAGCTGCGAGGCAGCTTCATCTTCAAAGCTCGCAGCTTCATCTTCAAAGCTCACAGCTACATCTTCAAAGCTCGCAGCTTCATCTACAACGCTCGCAGCTTCATCTAAATCGCTCGCAGCTCATCTCTCGCAGCTTACTTAATAAAGCTTCTCCGCAGCTTATTCTATAAAGCTGCTTCGCAGCTACGCATCTGGCCCTAGAAAAATATAGTAACAATGGACAACGGATTGGCTGCAAAATATCTATGAGAATAAGTGGAAAGTTAATCAACAGTTGGTATAGAATAAGCAACAAGTGGTATGATCTATATCAGATAATCCAAAATATGAAGATCAATTAAATTCCTCCATCTAATCATAAGTCCCATCTGAGCTGACTCACAAACTCCTCATAGAGTCATACTTTTAGCTAGTTCAAAATGAACGAAACTGGTAAATCTTTAGTTTTTGACTTCCTTACGCAGTCATCTTATAAGTTATTATCAGACGAGTACAGAATCTACACAGAACCAAATTCATAACAAACCGGACTGAAGAGTGAAATTCAATCAAAACTTAAAGAAATGGCATGATTAGAAAACAACCAAGTTTAAAAATAAACAAACACAACCTCTCCAGATTTCACCTTTTTAATGATCCTTCTAAATCCTCTAATGCCTTCCAACTCCTACATCCTACTCCTCCTTCAAAATCCTCCATCCTCCCAACTACTTGAGGCACTTGAGAGCGAAGCGATCAAGTTTACTTGAGGCATAATGAAGGGAAGTAAACTTGATCGCTTCGCTCTCAAGTCCAACTCCGATCCCCCGACCACCCCTAACCAAGCCTTAATGCGTCAATGAAGATGTCATGAAGAAACGTGGGTTATGTTATTCACACGTGCCCGTGGTTGCTTAACAATGTTTGCGAAACGTTGTTTCAAAAAACGTTGCAACAACGTGTGAAGGTACCATTGGAATGGATGTTATCAAGTTATCAAGTTACCAGTGAAGAATACATTGTAATAAGAATAACGTGTTAGTAAGTGTTAGTGAATAAAGTGTTAGTGAATAAAGTGTTAGTGAAGAATATCGAGTGAATACATTGGTCATCCCTCGCGGTGGTATCCTCCCTAAGTCACTCTCTCCTTCGGAGTTTTTCTCCCTACGAGTACCGCCCCATTTTTAGGTGAGAATTCCTCCATACACGACTCCCCATACACCTGAAAAATCACATACAATTGATAAGAAGTTCATCATGAGTGAAATCTTCCATGTAGATAGTGATCCCCCTCTTGAAGATGAAAATGAAACATACGTAGAAGTGTCTGATAAGTACGATCCTAATACTGCCAAACTTCGGCAACTTCGAAGTAGTTATCATTCACCTTCAACAGAGTCTCCAATAGCTTTTCGGCAAACATCTGCTGAAGATCCAATCGAACTTCCAGGTATAACAGGAAGAAAAGCTGCTAGATCATTACGGCTTTTTAGAGGGGTTCCAACAGATGATGAGGATGATGAAGAATCTTCAGAAGTCGAAACAAAGTATTTTACGGAACCTTCATTTTTGGATCCAACAAGTTATAAACCAAATTATAAACCAAGTTATAAACCATCCTTACATTTAAAGTCTGCAAAGGCAAAGTCTGCATATTTAGAAACAACCGAAGAAAACGAACCATCCGCATTACAAGCAACATACTTCCCCGAACAAGCAACATACTTCCCCGAACCATTATCATCGGCAACATATTTCCCCCATACGCCAGCCGATCGGAAGTCATCTCCTTTAACTGAACAATTGACTGCGGATCTTGAGTATGATCACAAGGAAGTCACTCCGATGATATTACCTCCCAAGAGGAATATTCGACAGACAGAGCCAGTAATAAATCAAAACCCACTTTTCCCACTTGCTGTGGAACTTCGGCCTTTTAAAAATAAAGTGGGAGGTCATACTGCCATTTTCTCCTTTTCCAAAAGGGCTGTTTGTAAGGCCTTAATGAATCGAGAGAACATTTTTTATGAAACAGTGGAGTTGAAACATCCCGAGTTACTTGCATTCATGCCTAGGTATATAGGAGTTTTGAATGTTAGGTATTCTTCAATAGAATATCAAGAAGAATCTCATGAAGATGAAGAACCTCCGGAAGTGGTTCTTGATGATAATAAGCATATCATACCTGATGCTTTATGGAGACAATATTCTTCATCATATTCCGATTCCGAAAGTGATTTGAAACATCATGATTCAGATTCTCATCATGATGGTTCAACAAGCATTAATACAGACCTTCAAGCTGAAATCTTACAAGAAGTTTTCAGAGCTCCGTATGCTAATAAGGGAAAAAATCAAGACTTGAATGAGGATTCTGATTTTACTTTTGATTCCCCGGTTATTCCTTTTAAGAATTCACCGGACATGTCTTTTAAAAATGAGGACATGTCTTTTAAAAATGACGCCATCAACTCCCCCAGTGAGGCTATGAACTCCCCCAGAGAAGACGTATCATTCCTCTCCATAACCCCAGGTGGACCTCGAAAGCACACCCGATTTGAAAGGTTTATTCTTCTTGAAGATCTCACCTCCAACATGTCTAGACCTTGTGTTCTAGATCTTAAAATGGGCACACGACAATATGGGATCGAAGCGACTCCCCAAAAACAAAAGTCTCAAAGGAGGAAATGTGCCGCTACAACTTCAAGATCCCTTGGAGTTCGGATCTGTGGTTTACAAATCTTCAAACAACACAATGGAGAGGTTCATCGTGTTGTTAAGGATAAATATTTCGGAAGGAGGGTTGGGATTGGTTTGGAATTCTCCAAAATGTTGGCGAAATTCCTTTACGATGGCCGCACCAACTATTCCATTCTAATAAAGATCCCGAAATTGATCCATCAGTTGGTTCAATTGCAAGATATTTTCCAGAAATTAAATGGTTACAGGATGTATGGATCTTCGATTTTGTTGATGTACGATGGGTGTTCCACTTCGGAGGAACAAGTCCAGGTGAAGATTATTGATTTTGCTCAATCGGCTATACTCACCACGGATGCTGTTGGTACGATTCCTCCAAAACATCCTGAATTGGGTGATTTGGGGTATTTAAGAGGGTTGAAGTCTTTGATGGCATATTTCAAGATTATATATGGAATTTTAAGTGGTGAGGAGTTTGTTGATTCCGAAAAGGCGACTGTTTTCGTTAGGGAAAATAAAGAAAGGTTTATGGACGAGAATGTGTGGTTACTGGAGTATGCTGAATTGGAAGATGGAAATGATGGAAAGGGGGAGGTTATGGATGGGGATGTTTTTGATGTTGTTTATCCGAGGTATTCTGAGGAGGGTGGTTGGGTTTCGGAATAAACTGGCAAACTTGAGAGCGAAGCGATCAAGTTTTCCTCAACTAGACTTGTGACTTGAGAGCGAAGCGATCAAGTTTTCCTCAAGTGGACTTGAGAGCGAAGCGATCAAGTTCACGTCCTTTCATTATGCCTCAAGTAGACTTGAGAGCGATGCAATCAAGTTTACGTCCCTTCATTACCTTGAGAGCGAAGCGATCAAGTTTACGTTCCTTCATTGGCAAACTCGAGAGCGAAGCGATCAAGTTTACTTCCCTTCATTATACCTCAAGTAAACTTGATCGCTTCGCTCTCAAGTTCACATTAAATAAACCTTCACCATGTCCCATATTTTCATCTTCATTCCAAGTAGAAGTTACTTTCAGGTTGAATGGATCTAGTTTAATAATTAATTGAAAGATACCATGAGTTCATTTTATCTCATTCACCCTATAGTCCTAATATAATATCAATTTTAAAGTTTTGTAGATTTAATGAAAGTGCCGTGGTTGGCTAGTGTTTGAGAGTGGAAGTGTAGGAGTAACATCTCACTGAAGAAGTGTGAGAGTAACATCTCACTGAAGAAGTGTAGGAGTAACATCTCACAGTAGAAGGGAGTAATGAGAAGAAACATGCAGTTAAAGAGTCAATAAGCAAGATCTTAGTAAGCAAGAATTTAGTCAGTAAGCAGTAAGCAATAATAAAGAGTCAGTAACAAATTAACTATCAGAGTGAAGTTACTAGAAAAATTCAAAACACTATCAAAGTAAATTTCCTATGAAAGTAGTCAAAATCGATGGCTGCAAAATCAATTTTCGCACAGGAATCGTAGATCTCCCAAGGCTCTCAATGAGTCGCTTGATACCACCTTGAAATGTAGAACTATATAGCAAGGAAATCTGTCTTTCTACGTCACTTTTCTCTGCTATTCAAGTTCCCACTTATGCTATTCTCCTTGATTCACTCTTGTCAATGCTACTATTCAGCTTTGATTCATAGTCTATTCTGCTTCATCTCCATTTCAATGTTACCATTCTACTTCATTGCCATTTCAATATTACCATTCTACTTCATTGCCATTCCTATCAATGCTACCATTCCTTGCAATAAAAAGTCCCTTTGCTTTGGGACACTTGGTAAATTTAAAGTTTGAACCCAATGTGTTTCAGGTGTAGGATGGAGTGTGCTGCGAAACATGCAGTAAACAATTACTCGGGATCTTCTTACAAGTGATACTTTCGAGGATCTTTTTGAGGTGTTCAATATACCTTTAGAGGGTGCCTTAAAGAATAGGTAGGTGAGAAGTGAAAAATAGGGCGGTGTCCCCATACTTGGACCATAAACGAATGTCCTGATACATGCAAAATCCACAAAATTAAAATTTTCAGGGTCCTAAAGTGTCAGCAATGTTTTATAATCGGTTTAGGTAAGGTATAATTTAAAAGTCTACCGAATGCCGTTGAATAAATTTTTCATATATTTTTAATATATTTTTAATATTTTTAGTGAAATTTTTCAATGCCGACTTTAAGGCCGATACTCTATGACTTTTAACTAGGAGTAATTATCTTTTGCCAATTTTTCACTAATAAGAGTTGTAATTTATTGCCAACTTTTCACTAATAGGAGTTCAGAATTATTGCCAACTTTTCACTCTTCCAATGTATGCCCCATTACCATGGTGGGGGATCCTGACATCATTTCGCATGAAGAGCAAAAGTTGACTAGATAAATAGGAAGGAATGTTTGAATCATGAATGAAGGTAAGAATTGAAAGAGCAATCTTCTGGCAATGGTTTGAGCCGATATGCACCATTCTGAGTATTAATGCATTCTGAGTATTAATGCCAAATGATAAACTCATACTTGTGATAGAGAGTATAACCGAGTTACCAAAGAGATTATTGGAAAGATCGTAATAATTGGTAAGAACATAATAATTCACCAGTAATTATTGTAGTCTTCTTAAACTTCATATTGACAATCTAACTATTTGAGTATTTAAGTGATATCATAAGTACACCACAAAGTTTACATCAAACTCAAAGGCGTATTACAGTATATCACAGTCTATCAATCATCATCATAGTCTATCAATCATCATCATAGTCTATCAATCATCATTACAGTCTATCAATTTCTCATCTTATAAATCAATCTCTCACCCAACTTTAAATGCTACAATTAAAGTTGCAACCGTCTTCCTTGCAGCTGTTGCAATTTGTCGGCACCCGCACCTATTTGACCCCGCCTGACTCAATCACCTTTAATTCTGTACAGTTTCATAGTATAAGATTGTGTATATATAAGCAATTTAACATCTTTTTTGAAGGTCTTATAAATATAACTTGGACGATTAGTTGAAAGATTAACATACTCAACTCAAGAACAGACAAGTAAAAGTTTAACTAGTTAACGAGCTAATCAATACAAGCTAACAAATACAAGCTAACAAGTCAATACAAGCTAACAAGCTAATCAATACAAGCTAACAAACTAACAAGCCAATACAAACCAACAAGATATGCCGCGTCGTCAAAGTAATGCACCTAGCATTCCCGTCGTTGCAACCATCGACATTGGTACCACTTCTGCTCGTGCAATCATCTTTAACGATGAAGGACAAGAAATAGCCAAACAACAAATTGAATATTCAACAACCGCTTCCGAAGCACCATCTGGATCATCCAACACGGATCAATTTAGAAGGCGTTCTTCTTTATTAAGACATAATGAGCCGATCTTCACTGCTGAAGGGATTGCTATTTCAATCACCGATGATATTATGATTGAAAACAATTTATCTAGTGTTGGACCTACGCTTCGATTCCCTCAACCTGGTTGGGTGGAATGTATGCCTGTTCATATTCTAGCCAATGCAGTTCAATGTCTTGTAGCAGTATTGATCACATTAAGGAAAATCAACACCGGACTTTCTTTGAAATATAGAGTTAAAGCCATTGGGATTGCCAATATGAGAGAAACCACCATTGTTTGGTCCAGAAAAACAGGGAAACCACTTAGTGGTGGGATCACTTGGACAGATACAAGAACCACGGAAATCGTCCAACATTTGGAAAAGATGATTGATGAAGAAAAGAAGGAAGAACTTAAGCAAAAAACAGGTTTGCCTTTATCCACCTATTTCTCAGCTGCTAAATTAAGATGGTTATTGGATAATGATGATCATATAAGAGAAGAATATGAAAAAGGTGATGGGAACTTGATGTTTGGAACAGTGGATACTTGGTTGATTTATCATTTAACTAAGGAAAAAACGTTTGTAAGTGATGTAACAAATGCAAGTAGAACATATTTCATGGATCTTGAAACTCAAGATTATGATGATGAATTGCTTGATTTCTGGGGGATTGATCCCAATAAAATCAGATTACCGAAAATCGTTTCTTCAAGTGAATTCTATGGATCATTTGCATCTCCGAATTTACAAAGTTTGGGGTTCCATAATAGAATCACTCAAGAAGCGTATGATATTTTGAAAACAATCCATGGCGTACCAATATGTGGTTGTCTTGGAGATCAATCTGCATCTTTGGTTGGTCAACTTGCAGTCAAACCTGGTCTGGCCAAATGTACTTATGGTACCGGTTGCTTCTTGTTATATAATACCGGTACAAGAAAACTTATTAGTCAAAATGGGACTTTAACCACAATAGGCTTTTGGTTTCCGAATTTAGATGGGGATGATGGTAAACCTCATTTTGCTCTAGAAGGTTCCATTGCTGTTGCAGGTAGTATCATTCAATGGTTAAGAGATAATTTGAAGTTGATTGAAAATGCAAAAGATATTGGTCCTTTGGCAAGTCAAGTTCCTAATTCCGGAGGTGTTGTGTTTGTCCCTGCTTTCTCAGGGTTATATGCTCCTTATTGGGATCCCGGTGCAAGAGGTAGTATTTTTGGAATGACCCAATATACCACTTCAAGTCATATTGCTCGTGGGGCTTTGGAAGGGGTATGTTTCCAAGTTAGAGCGATTTTGAAGGCCATGGCCTTTGATGCGGGTGGAAGTGACGATTTCCTCGAAGAGGCTTTGGAAAGTCAACATGGTCAAATCTTATCCAGTTTGGCTGTAGATGGTGGGATGTCCAAAGCTGATGAGGTTTTACAAATCCAAGCAGATATTTTAGGTCCTTGTGTTACGGTGAAAAGAGCTAACGTAATGGAATGTACGGCCTTGGGTGCTGCCATTGCTGCTGGACTTTCTTTCAAAGACCCAGAGGAGAGAATTTGGAAAAACTTTGATGATGTCATTGAAAAGATGAGTAATGAAGATGATCCAAAGAATTCGTTTAAAGCGGAGTTGCCAGATGCAGACAGAAAGAAGTTTTGGAAGAGATGGGAGAAGGGGGTTGAGAGGGCTAGGGGGTGGTTGGATGAGGATGAGTGAGGGAGTGAGCGAGCGAGCGAAGCGAAGCGAAGCGAAGTGAGTGAACGAGCGAAGCGAAGTGAGCGAGGTGAGAAAATTGTAAAGACGACTTAATAGGCGAAATTTTTCATCAGTAGTAAGAACGACCGAAGGGAGTACTAACAACGACCGAAGGGAGTATTAACAGCGACCGAAGGGAGTATTACCAACGACCGAAGGGAGTACTTACAACGACCGAAGGGAGTATTACCAACGACCGAAGGGAGTACTAACGACGACCGAAGGGAGTACTTACAACGACCGAAGGGAGTATTACCAACGACCGAAGGAAGTACTTACAACGACCGAAGGGAGTACTTACAACGACCGAAGGGAGTACTTACAACGACCGAAGGGAGTACTAACAACAACCGTAGGGAGTACCAATGACCAATAACAACCGAGGGAGTAATTGCAAAATTCTTGACGATTAATGGCAAATGCTTGTTCTAACGGCAGATGCCTGTTCTAATGGCAATTGCCGTGGCAAATGCCTGTTCTAATGGCAATTGCTTTCTCAAGATTGTATAAGTTTAGTAGAAATGAAATAAAATGTATATGATATAACCTTTGGTGTCATTTTAGAAATGGTATTTAGATAGGATTGTAGTTATACTTAGAGACAAGGGACACGTTCACAGATTCTATTACAATAAACTTGTTATCTTTTTATTATAAATAAGATCGCTATAATTACAGACATTCTACGTGGAATCAAATTCCAAACTCACCATCGGGGAGATTATACCATGGAGTGAATACTATAAGATATATAGTACGAGGTATACCAGATTTATAGTACTATGTAGGCCACAAAATTTATAGTACAAGGTAGGCCATGAGATTTGTACAATGTGGGCCAATTTAAAGTACAATGTACACCATAAGGTTTGTACAATTCATACCAATTTATAGTACAATGTAGACCAGTTTATAGTACAATGTATACCACTTTATAGTACAATGTAGACCACTTTATAGTACAATGTAGACCACTTTATAGTACAATGTAGACCACTTTATAGTACAATGTAGACCACTTTATAGTACAATGTATACCACTTGATAATACACCGCACCATAGTACAACCACAATATATCTCTTAATATAAACCCCGCCACACTACTCAGAATCACTCTCATAATCATCAATATCAACAACATCCTCATCATCATACCAAATGGTATCACTTGATAAGTTCTCGATATTGAAACTACTATTTAGTACATCCTCTTTCAATGGACTTCCAGCTTTATTGGGAGATAAGGTTTGAACCACATCCAGGAAGAATCTTGAAGTTTTATCAGATAAAGATTTCAAATCACTCGCGGCCATTTTGGTATTATTCAAAAAGATATTCGATGCACGATTTGTAAGTTGGTTGATCTTTGGTATAAAATCGGGTCCATTTAGAAAGTCCGGACCTTTGATGTTACTGAAAATTGAAAAATCATCTGTTTCGGAATTTTGCTTCACCTTCTCCAATTCTTTGGTTGTCTCAAGGTGAATTTTCTTGTAAGCATCATTTGACATTGCACCCAGACTAAAAAGTAGATTTCTTTTGCATTCTTCGATTTGAGTTTCGATTTCAACCATTTCAAACTTGGTTTGCTCAACCATTTTCTGGTGGTTCATTAAGACAAGATTCTTTTGGGAGAATTGCTCCAAAAGATTTGCATGCATTTGTTTGTATGATACTTCGGTATTTGGATGATTAGTTGGTGTTTGGATGACTTTTCCATGGACTTTCTTAACTGGGGTGGTGGCGGATACCAGGGTAGTTGGTTCGTCCAATGCAATTTGTCCTGGATGGATTGATTCGGTGGTTTTTGGAGGTTGGGCGTGGTTTGGTGTGTGACGAATTGATACATTTGGACGTACTGGAGTGGCATGAACAAGTTGGACTGGTGAATTTGGACTAACCGCCTTCCATGGTGTTTGTTTATACTTCTTACTATCTTGTGATTGCAACAATTGTTGCTTTTGAAATTTATCAACCAATTCACTCACACTTCCCGATCTATGAATGGTTTTGCTTCCTTTGTGAAAAACATTCGGAGCATTGAAGATACCATCGACTTCTCCGAGAATTTGACGATTCCGTCTTGTTGGGGTACTAACCAGTGGGTTTGTATTTTCTTTATCCATAAGGTGTAATTACGACTATAATGTGGCTGTTTGACCCGGTTTATGAACGGGTTGAATGTGGGTTTTTATGACAGGTTCTTATGACAGGTTCTTATGACAGGTTCTTATGTCAGGTTCTTACAGGCTCTTATGACAGGCTCTTACAGGCTCTTACAGGTTCTACCGGTTCTTAATACAACTTATGACAGGTGTACCGCTCAACTGTAGTATTAAGTATTCCTCTTCTAGTTAATCTGATCCTTCTATGCTCCTACATTGGGAAATCAAAACAATAACATTTGCACGTGCACTTCTGACCCAACTTTTCTGGTGAGGACACACCGACGTGGTTTGAAATTTAGCAAACACATTTTTTCCAACACAACACAACATGGCTTCATTCAATCAAATCAGATTAATTCTTACATCTCTCGTTGCCATCTATACGGTTTATTTGTTTTCATATAAATGTGTGCAATTGAAGGAAACTCCGTTGCAACATGCCGTTGGATCAGTCATCCATCCATTGACACATACTCACAACGAAGCTTGTGAAGCGTTATACAGAGGCGAACAATATATTGCTCCTTATGTTACCCTGGTTAAGACCTTTTTGGATACCAACGTCCACTCTCACCCATTGTTCAAGGCTTACAAGGTTGACGAAGCTTTGCAATTTGTTAAGGATCAATACATTGGGTACGTTTATCCTTTGGTGGTTTACTTGTTCAAATGGATCGAGATTGCGGAAGTAAAGGCCTACACTCATTTTGAAACCGTGTATGCTGAGGTTCAGAAATTGACCAAGGGGTTGTTTTAAGGGTGAGCCGAAAGATGCCGAAGGCGAGGAAATTCAACATAACTCCTTAGGTTGGTTATCTTGTGCTACAGCCTTCCGCTCTGTATGATTTATTGAAGTTGTTGAGTACCGGTACTCCTGTTTGTCGTATGAAGCGATTTATACGAGAATGATGTATTTACGATGAAACTTAGTATAGTAATATAAGAATATAAGATTTATAAATGTAGATAGCCAAGTGAACACCGAGCGAAGCGAGGGGTGAGCTGCGAGCACTCTTCGACCATAAGCGCAGCTTTGGGAGCTGAGCCGTGCGCCCTCAGCAACCGACCATACCCTAAGCGTAGTTTTGGGTATGGGAGCTTAGCCATGCTGCGAGCGCCCCTACAACCGAGCATAGCAACCATAGCGACCATACGTAAGCTTTAAATAGTGCTTATTTTCATCTTCATTTCGGGACTTTCAATTTCTTCGTCATTTCAATTGCACTTCAATCTACTGTGTGATCTCGAGGGAACTCCGAAAGTGCGACCCTATAAATCTGAAACAAGGGAATCAACAGCAATTTTGAAAATTGACACAGCAACCACATTATGTGTAAGCAAGATGTACGGGCAAATTTATCACTGTAAGGTGATTTATGACATTGTAAGGTGAATTATGACATTGTAAGCTGAATTATGCCAATTGAACACTGTAGCCAATTTGGTGCAAGCCCCGATGGAAAGTATCACAAGACTGGGATGTTTAGCCGTGAGAGGGGTTTCAATTGTGTGAGGTCGTTTAGGTGAGTTTAATGACGTAGGACCTTGCCTCAAGTGGACTTGAGAGCGAAGCGATCAAGTTCACGTCCTTTCATTATGCCTCAAGTAGACTTGAGATGGACTTGAGAGCGAAGCGATCAAGTTCACGTCCTTTCATTATGCCTCAAGTAGACTTGAGATGGACTTGAGAGCGAAGCGATCAAGTTCACGTCCTTTCATTATGCCTCAAGTAGACTTGAGATGGACTTGAGAGCGAAGCGATCAAGTTCACGTCCTTTCATTATGCCTCAAGTAGACTTGAGATGGACTTGAGAGCGAAGCGATCAAGTTCACGTCCTTTCATTATGCCTCAAGTAGACTTGAGATTTATCGACTCATCAAACCCTTTGGAATTTATAGACTCATCAAACCCTTTGGATAAATTCCTACCCTTTGGGATTTATCGGGGTTGGCTTGGTCCATCCAGGGAATTGGCTTGGACCTTACCAGTTGGCTTGAAAATCACCAACTATACCACCTCACTGCCCTATCGAAATTAACCACCACCAAACTTCCAATCAGGTTAATCCCATTACTCATTCCATTCTTAAGACCACTGATTGCATTCAAATCCCCCTTCAACTTCCCAAAATCCTCTTCCAAATCACTTACACTGATTTCATTTTCAATGGTCATTTTCTGAAGATTCCAAATTCTTATTTTATTATCAAACCCAGCAGTTATAATCTGATCACCTTTAAAGGAGATTCCTGTGACCCAACCTGAATGAGTAGTAGATTGGGGATATTTTATAACACGGTATAACCCACCTAAAGTTTCACCATTCATATCATACAAAGTGACCAACCCACATTCCTGACAATCTCTTGAAACTGCTAGAATCGAAGAAGATTTTGAAAACTTAACAACTCTTGCAATTCCACTTCCTTTTAGGTTATATAGAATTTGACATGATGGTAGGTTGTACACCTCAACATTACCATTGAGGTAACCAATTGCAACTTTATCATTGGAAATGGATAAAGAAATTGGTAAGGAGGGGGGGGTGTTGGTTTTCTTAAGGTTACATGATAACATACCATACTTATGAATATTAAAATCATCAACATTTGAAATACTAAAAGTATATACATTGATCACATCAGTACCAGTTACTACTAGAAAGCTTTGCTTTCCATTTGTATAGAATTCAGGTACAATACAATTTTTACGAAAGTTAGTTGGTGATTTAATTGAATGAATAAAGTGATCGATTGAGTTGACTTCGTTATCTAATTCATCTTTGTAGTTTGTTTCTCTTACATCCTCCTCAAGCAAACACTTCAAAATGATGGACCCATCAAAACACCCAAATGATAGTAGAACTAACGATCCAGTTTCATAAGAATCAATATAATGAACACCAGAAGAATTGATCAATTTCTTCCCCACAAGTTGATTCTGTTTATTCCAAAAATTGGCGTATCCATCACTAGATACAGTGATGGTGTATTTGGAAGTTACGGTTAGGTTGGTAATATCCAGTGAATGTGCATTCACACTGGTATTTATTAATTTAAGTGGCATGTTTATAACTTGGGCTGTACGTGTAGGTTAGGTGTACTCTGTGTTGTTATTTACTTACTACTGTGTACGCGTCCATACTACGCGTCCGTGTCTTCTTATACTTATTGATATACTTATTGATTACAATCTGTTGCTAAAACCACTTCCTATACACTTGTCCCACTTCTAACTTAAGTAGACGTCATGTTACCTACAACCCCCGCTAATCTCCTCATCTTAACTGGTCAGTAAGACCCGGTGTTTCAGAGTAGTTGCAAATTTCAGAATGGTGGCAAATTTCAGAATGGTTGCAAATTTCAGAATGGTGGCAAAAATTGAGTATGAAAATGTCAGAAAGCTTTAATGTGATGGTTAAGGAAGCATTAATTTGAATGTCAAGGAAGCCCATTCTAACTTATTGATAATCTTGATACTTGTTTCCCTGTACTGTTGTAGATCAACCTTAAAGTTTAAATATGTATTTCTTAAAAAGTAGTTACAATTCAATACAAATTACATTCCAGAGGTCACTTTAATATTGCAGTAATTCCCATAAATCTACATTGAATCATCCTCTACCACTTCCAGATCCCTCCTTCTTTCACTGCTATTTAAAATAAAAATATCCCAAACTAACCCAGCATTCTACCATCACTTCTAACTTGAATCATACAAATCAGGCTCATTCTGAATCATACTCAAACAGGCTCATCCTCAATCATACTCAAACAGACTCATCCTCAATCACACCCAAAACAGGCTCATCCTCAATCATACTCAATCCGGTTCATTCTGAACCAGATCTCAAAACAGGTCTCAAAACAGGCTCATCCTCTCCCACACCTCACGTGACCTGATCCAATCTACCTTCGCTGCTCACCCTGATCACGCCGCACGAAAATCCCTACCATCAACAATGAGGTGGCCATCTTTGCTGTTACTATTGAAGTTTCTAGTCAGCTACATTGTTTACACGGCGACATTCACGTGTCCCATCAACCAAGAGACCACCTACACTCTGGGGTTTGCCCCGAATGCTTTGACCTGTAGAGCACTCCATGAAGTCAAACTAGAAGTTGCACCGTACGTCGGGTTTGTGCGGCCATTGATAAGCCAGGCGACCGCGCCGGTTTTAAAGGTGGTCCAACCGGTTTGGAATGAGAACATCCATTTGGTAACCCAACATTTGGATGTGGTGAATCATCACATCAACATCTACCATCAAATCTTGGTGGCACGCGCGCAGCCATTAGTGGATTCTTCAAGATCCATTGTCGAACCAATCATCTTGTTTTGGATAGAAAACCTCAAACCAAAGGGAAAGCGTTTTAATGAACGATTTGAAATCACAAGCCATATTTCTCATACCTTGGTGTTTTTAGAAAAGGAAGTGGTCAAATTTAGTGCTTTTCTTAATCAAATCTGGTTCCACACAATTTACCGCATCATTCAATTTAAAGATGATTACGTGATTCCATTCAAGAACAATCAATTGATTCCATTTCGAGACAATCAATTAATTCCATTTCGAGACAATCAATTGATTCCATTTCGAGACAATCAATTGATTCCGTTCTTAAAGGTTGTCCAAATCGAACTCGCGTATCAAGTCCTGGTTTTAAAGGCCGTTTTAAATAGGTACCTTCAATTGGGTTGGATCCACTTTAAGAGTCAATTGCGGATTTACGTTTATCCGTTCTTCCACCAGGTTTATGAAATCAAGCAAATTGGAGCCATTGTGGATAAGCTCTTGGAGGGGTATGTCATTCTCCTTGATCAATTAGCAAAGGTTTGGACTCAATTGTTGCAGTCTCCAAGCACTTTGAGTTTACAGAGGAAGTTGGAGTTTTTGAAATCGGAGGTTAAGGATTTGACTGAGAAATTCCCTGCAAAGACTTCCTTCCCTGGGAGTGTTGATGCGAGGTCTAGTTGGGCCACTGGGAGTGTTGTAAGTGGTACTGGGAGTGTAAGTGGTACTGTAAGTGTAAGTGCTGGGAGTGTTGTAAGTGGTACTGTAAGTGCTGTAAGTGCTGTGAGTGATGCAAGTGTAAGTGCTGTGAGTTATGCTACTGTAAGTGTTGTGGGTGATGTAAGTGTTGCAAGTACTGATGCTGTTGGTGCTGTCAGTACTGATGCTGTACATGCTGATCAAACTATCAACCAAACTTCAAGCACTCCTCTTGGCTCTGAAAGTCAGGAATCCGACTCCGCAGAAACAATCACAATTACATCCACCATACTTAGTTCCGAAACTGACAGCTTTACCGAGGAATCCAGTGATGCCGATTCCAATGGGATCCAAACTGGAACGGTGGGAGATGATTCTATACACTTGAACGATCTCAGCCCAATCGAGTCGCAATTAACATATTGGAGTTCCAAGGTGAATCGTACGCTTAACCTTGCGGTTGTGCAGATTGAAGAAACCATTGCACCAATCATCAATGAAACGATATCTCGTGCGGTGACTCCTATTTCCAATGAGCTCCAAGAACTCCAGCGGGCAAACCACAAGCAATACCAAGAGTTGAACAAGATGATTATGGAAGTTAATAGGGACTATGAGAAAATGAAGGTTGAGCAAGATCCAACCATTGAGACGGTCACAAGGCAGCAAGTGCGTGATTTGATAGCGGAAGCAAGACAATTGCCAGAAAATGTTTCTATGATCATCCAAGATCTTTTGGTATCACACCATGAAACCCTTATTGAGTCATACTTTAGAAGTGTTCAAGACACAATTGACGTGTTGGAAACATTTGCTGAAACCACCATCAGTGAGTTTCAAAAGAAATTGTCTGGGATCTTGGAGGACCAGGATGATGACGTGATTTGGGCCACTTGGAAAAGGTTCCATCAAATCAAGGAGAATATTTTTGAATTTAGGGATTATGTTTTCAAGCAAGCCAATGATTATAAAGAAGATAATAAGGGGAATATTGGCATTGGGTTGGGTGATTGGAATGGTTATCTTAGGAAGGTTGAGTTTCATATTAATTATTTGATGAGAGATAATGATGATTATTTGAGGTTGGTGAGAGCTCAAGCGAATGTTGCGTTTCAATTGAGGGAGGAGTTGTCGGTGCAGTTGACGGAAGCGGCGAAAGAGGCAGCGGAAGAGGCAGCGATAGCTGCCGAGGAAGCTGCGAGAGAAGCTGATGAGGCAGCGAAAGCTGCTGAAGAAGCTTTGAAGGTGGAAGATGAAGAGGCAACGAAAGCTGCTGAAGAAGTGAAGGTGGAAGATGAAGAAGCAGCTAACGCTGCTGAAGAAGCGAAGGTGGAAGCGAAGGTGGAAGTTGAAGCTTCCGAAGAAGCTTCCAAGGTGGGCGCCTCAGAAAAGGCTGGGGAAGTTTCAGATGAATCTGAAGTAGAGGTTGTGACAAACTTAGAAGATGTGGCATCCATCGAAGAGGTCAAGACAGAGAATGTGGAAGCCGTAGTAGAGGCTATTTTAGACTTTACCCAAGAACCAGTTGATCAGGATATTCTTGAGGTTCTTGAAGAAATCAAACACGAGGATGAACTTGTGAAGGAGGAGTTGGAAGCCATTGAGAGTGCTCAGGAGGAAGAGTTGTTGGAGGAGATTTTAGGTGATTTGAAGGGGCAGGAGTAGGGAGTGGTGTAGGAGATGATTAGGAGATGAGTAGCGTAGGGAATGAAGATTAATGCAAACAAAGTAAAAGATCGGCCATCTTAATAACGTGCATTGTCGAATTGTCGACGGAAGTATTTAGTGTCTATAGATTAATATTATTTATTAAGTGAATGAGCAAGACTGTGTAGATTTTTTATAGAAATGATTTGGAGGTGGGGAAAGTGATTAGGAAGGAGAATTAGTTAGGAGGTAGTAGGAAGAAGAATTAACTTGAAGTAGGAGTGACTAGTTTTATTTAAGTAAAAAGATGAAGACCAAAGTGTGATTGTAAGGAGAAAAAGTTAAATTAGACATAATTTTTTTATTTCAACTTCACTTCACTCTGTTGGGATTTGGCTGCAAAATGAATTTTTCTAAGTTTGGCTGCAAAAAGAGAAAAACAAGAAGTTTAAAAAATATGGAAAAAACATTAAGTATGGAAAGAGATTTGAGAGTGTGAGTATGAATAGAAAGAAAGTCAATGAAGGCAATAGGTTGATAAGAAAAGAATTTGTAGTAAAGTGTTTGAAGAAAAGTTGTACAAAGTACATGTAGAAAGTAATAGTAGAGAGAATGTAGAAAGTAAAAGTAGTGAGAAGAAAGTACTTGTAAAGAGTAAATTTTATTTATTCCTACCTCACCTCTTTAACTTTCCAATGTCACACTCTCGCATTCGCATCCACTCATTTTTCACTTTATCTCTTTTACCTTCCTCTTCGAGGATGTCGAGTCGACATTTCGTTCAAAGTCCACGTTGATACACAATATAAATTAATAAGATCTAAGTAACAAAATCATCGAATATGAAAGCCTAGTTTGTGGGGACTATAGTAGTAGGGGTGTAGGCTTATTGAATAGGAGATAATGAGGAGTAGTGGAGATAGTAGTGGGAGATAGTAGTGGGAGATATTTTGAGGAGATTTTAGTTGAGAAGTATGGGGTATAACTGATGTAAAATTGTAGAACATGTTTAGTGGTTCGGAATTAATAAACGGAGATAAGAGTCAAACAAGGCAGACAAGTTTGAGTTGAACAAACATACAAGATAGAAATAATGATGAATTAAGTATGTTGTTTGAATAGGTTAATTGAGGTCAAATCCTACTTTGAAGGTCAGTATGAATGAAACATCAATAATTCACAAAATGCAAAGTTTATAAGAGTAAGCCTCTTACTCTAAAGGTAACCAAACATAACATCTAATGATAGTTCATTTAGTCCATAAAGTCCAAAGTTTAAAGTCCATTTAAAGTCCATTTTAAACATAATAAAAATGCCACTTAATATTAACTCAAACTCTTAAAGGTACTCTTATGATCCCTCTTCCTTATTATATCCTACTATTTATTGACCAGGTATTGTAACTTTGTACCTAATTACGGTTTCATTGTTTGAAATTGGCATATGCATGGAGGATGCAACGTCAAACGGTAGATCTTGAAACTTACACAGAACTTGTGAATGACTTGATGAAACGTAGTTGTAACGGCTGTGTTAATGAATATGCACAATTTAATTAGAATTGTGGGGAATTTGTTGGTGTGGTTGAGGCTGATTGGGAGTTGAATATGGGTTGATGAAGATGAATTTTAAAAGTTGTTATAATAGTATAGAGATTGTTATGGAGATTGTTGTATAAATTGCTAGAGATTGTTATAAATTGCATTGCTAGACAAATTGCTAGAAACTAAATTTTACCAGTTCTATTGTTAACTTATAACCCCACCACGTTATATCATTCAAATCATTCATACTACTTTATTGTGATTTATTTCACCTTTAATGCAAATGGTCAACCCACTTAGTGTATGTTTATTAAATCACAATCCTATTGAACTTGTGCTTAGTATGCTTAACTTATAAACTTTTCACTTCGTTTTATGATATAGAACTCTCTTTAATATTAAGAGTCTCTATATAAGAAATCTCTATTTAAGAAGTCTCTAAGTCTCTCTTTAACTTCAATGTATTCTATAAATCATAATACAGACCTATTGTCTTTATTTAGCCGTTCATCTAATAAGGCAATTGAAGGAAGCGCGGTGGTGATGATAGTTCAAATTGACTGAAGAATAAAATAAAAGAAAATTTACTACCAATCCAAAGTAGCTTTAAAGTGCCAATCTAAAGTAACTTTAAAGTAGTTTTACTTATTCTTTCAATCATCTCTCACTTTATTGCTTTCACTAATCTATACAACCTCCACTTTTTGCACCCATCAACGCGCATGTACAAACACCTAACCTATACCAACTTCAACCTCCAACCTAAAGGTTGGAAGTTAAGAGGTTGGAAGTTAAGACCTAACAACTTCAACCCCCAACCTAACGTTGCAAGTTAAGGTTGGCTTAGAGATAAGATAAATCTTAAAAATTACTGATAAGATATTAGGGGTACCATAATATCTCGACTTTGATTGGGCAAGATTATCAGGATACTAGACTATAGATTATCAGGATACGGCAGAATAAGAATACTGGTAGAATAACTGGTAACTAAACTAGACTAATTAGCTTAACTCCTATTACTCCCTTCAGCCACCTCCAATTTTGAAATTAACAAGTGGGGTCTTATCGCAGTTTGCAGCCTCCCATCCGATAAAAAAAAAGGTTCGATTAATTGGTCGAAATGATTATTCGAGATTAAATGATTGACATGATTAAATGATTGACATTCAAAATAATTGGTGATGATTGGCTGTTCATTCCAATTGATTATCATTCTTCAGACTCTTCATAAGCCACCCTAATTTAACTTATTCTCCTAAGCGGTTGATCTTGTTCATACACTTACTGCATACACAATCACATGGTGCCCTCCTATCGGGCCCGATCAAAATATATTGCTACTGCATGTAGCATGTAACATCCTGTACCAGTTCTGTACCAGTGCTGTATATGGACTTCCCAAACCTGTACACTCCTACATACAGACCAACACCATTCCTGCATACGCATATTGAAAACCTACATATGTATTAATCAACCTGCACACACGTTAATCAAATAATCGATTCCCTAATTGGCTCTGATAAGCAAAAGAAAAAAACCTTTGTAAACCGAACCCACCCGCACCTACCAAAAAAAGGTGTATATAAGTTGGCTAAATCCCTCTGGCTTTGTAAACGATAACTTTGTAGATTAACTTTCATAAAAATGGTTTCTATACTTGAACAAACTGCCATTTTGGCCAAATACCTTGATCTTGATCAAAGAGGAAAAGTGCTTGCTGAATACGTTTGGATTGATTCCGAAGGTGGTACCAGATCCAAATGTAGAACCTTAAGTAAAAAGCCAAGTACTATTGATGATTTACCAGAATGGAATTTCGATGGTTCATCCACTGGCCAAGCTCCAGGTCATGATTCCGATGTTTATCTCCGTCCTGTTGCCTTTTACGCTGATCCATTCAGAAAAGGTGATAACATTATTGTCTTGACTGAATGTTGGGGTAATGATGGTACTCCAAACAAATATAACCATAGACATGAATGTGCCAAATTAATGAAGGCTCACGCTGATGAAGCCGTTTGGTTTGGTTTAGAACAAGAATATACTTTATTCGATCAATTTGATCAACCATACGCTTGGCCACAAGGTGGTTTCCCAGCTCCTCAAGGTCCTTACTACTGTGGGGTTGGTACTGGAAAGGTGTATGCCAGAGATGTCATTGAAGCTCATTACAGAGCTTGTCTTCATGCTGGTGTTACCATTGGTGGTATTAACGCTGAAGTGATGCCATCTCAATGGGAATTCCAAGTTGGTCCATGTGAAGGAATCGCCATGGGTGATGAATTATGGATTGCTAGATACTTATTACAAAGAGTTGCCGAAGAATTCGGTGTCAAGATTTCATTACATCCAAAGCCTTTGAAGGGAGACTGGAATGGTGCTGGTTGCCATACAAACGTGTCAACCAAGGACATGAGAGTACCGGGTGGTATGAAACATATTGAAAATGCCCTTGGTAAATTGGCATTGAGACATAAGGAACATTTAGCTCTTTATGGTACTGATAACGATATGAGATTAACTGGAAAACATGAAACCGCTTCAATGGAAGCCTTTTCTTCTGGTGTTGCTAACAGAGGTGCTTCTGTTAGAATCCCAAGAAGTGTTGCAAAGGAAGGGTTTGGATACTTTGAAGATAGAAGACCAGCCAGTAATATTGATCCTTACTTGGTGACTGGTATTATGGTTGAAACCATTTGTGGTTCAATTCCAGATGCTGACATGGCTAAGGAATTTGCCAGAGAGACTTCTGATTAGAGAAATTTCTGATTAGCGATTGGGTCTATTGATTCATTAAAAGTAATGGGACCGTATATATTAATGATATAAAAGGGTTATAACGTGTAGACTAGACTACGACCGAAGGGAGTAGTAAGAGTTACTACGAGGGAGTACTAATGACTTATAACGACCGAAGGGAGTACAATTGCTACCAAAGGGAGTCTAGTGACTAATAACGACCGAAGGGAGTATAATATCGACCAAAGGGAGTCTAGTGACTAATAACGACCGAAGGGAGTACAATTACTACCAAAGGGAGTCTAGTGACTAATAACGACCGAAGGGAGTATAATAACGACCGAAGGGAGTAATAGTAACAACTGACGGGGGTAATTGTAATGACCAACCGGAGTAATCGTAACGACCAACCGACCGGACTATTCGTAACGACTTAACGTACAACCACCAAAGGAGACATCTCCCTTAGTACGATCTTTTTGGCTGCAAAAACAGTCCATTTGCAGCAACATTTGCAAGATCTTTCTCTACAATAGCTAATCATTATTACAACTTTCTTCTACAATACACATCATCTTGAATTGTAACCAATTGCAACATCATCTTCAATTGTAACATCATCTTCAATTGTAACATCCTGTATAAGTTAATAGCACAGATCAAACTAAGCCCTCGATCTAAATATCGATCTAAAAAAATAGTTGGATTTGGACTGATTTGGACTAGTTTGATATCTTAATCACTAGTTGGACTAAAGCCTCGCTCATTGGAACCTTATCACTAGTTGATAGTACTAGTTGGTTTCTCACCAGTTGATAGTACTAGTTGGTTTCTCACTAGTTGATTTGAAACCTTCTTTTAAATTAAGAATCTATACCAATGATAATCACTTCAATCCTAATCATAATCCAAAACCTGGGGTATCATGGATATCTTTAATTCTTCAATTCTGGGGTACTAATCTTAAACAATGGACTCCCGGTAATTGATTTGACTCGTCACGATGAGTTGCAATGACTGATTCCCAGTTAAGAGGGGATCGGGAAGATCCAGAGTGCAATACATAATAGAGGGCTAGTGAGTGCAATACATACTCGGGAGAGAGTGCAATTAATCGAGATAAGTCCTGAAATGGTTAATCCAAAGGTTAAAGGTACACGTTGTACACTCGTATTCACATACCAAATGAATCATATCACAATCCATCATATCACAATCCAATGTTACTCAATCTATCTCTCGCCTGAAGAATCCCGGAATCGCTCCGCTATCAAGTCTTTTCAAACAGGATTCCTCCACTGACCCGTCAGTCACATGTCACTGTCTTGGAAAACGTCCCAATGGCGCACGATACCCTCTTGTGACTTAGCGCATTTCTCTTGCTGGCCCGAATTTCTTTTTCGGTTCTGGCCTTTTTTCAGGTGTTCAATTCGCCCCAGCCTGGCCCGTCCTCGCCTGCGATGAAGGAAGTATGTTCCCGAAATGAATTACCGGTAGAACAGGTGTGATTTCTTTTAGTCTCAATCGCGTGATGAAGGAGGCTGTTGAATGGTTCAAGCCTCGATTTCCACGGTAGTTTTAATGTCTACAGTGAATTAGTGTAGTAGAATACAATATAGTAGAATAAAATGTAGTAGAATACAATGTAGTAGAATTCAATTATGTAGTAGAATACAATCTAAACCTACAACTCCCCCATTACATCATCGATACCAAGGAAGAAAGAAAGGGTTGTAAAACAGGATTATGCGCACTTATGTAATTATTTAAGGTAGAAGCAAGCGATGATGAATGTATAGGCGAGTTTTCTTTGTTGAGTGGTTGTGATATTGAAGCAACTGAACCGTTTTTTGTACTTTAGGTAGATTGATTCGATTGTTAAATAGGAATGCAAATACTAGGTTGCTTCTAAATAGGTAATAATTCCTATTTTGTATTTTTCTTTATAAAGAGAAGTAGAATAGTCTTGTTTCTAAATAGGTAATATTTCCTATTTTGTAATTTAAAGAAAAGAAAATAGCCTTGTTTCTAAATAGGTAATATTTCCTATTTTGTATTTTCATTTTATCAAAGGAAGAGAATATTATTACCAAATATGGAATATACAAAATAGGTAATATTTCCTATAATGTATTAGATATTAATTATATTTGGTAGTATAAGAAGTAAGCACAAGGGGATAAGGGGACTTAATATCCAAAAATTAATCGCACTTCTACACTCTCAGGGGACTCTCATAATTTTAAGGGACGAACCCATCACACTATCATCCTACACTTCTCAATTCTAAAGGTTGTATGTTCTTAATCTAGTGATTGCCCAACTCTAAATATATCATTCTTCTCAATTCTTTTTACACTTAATTATGGACTCTTCTTTTGCAACCTGTTTACTTCAGTCCTAAGCACGTTGACTATGGCTTTCAAATTGACTCTTAATGTGTTGACGAGAGCATCTTCTTCTTACAAATTGACTCTTAATGTGTTATTGTAAACCATTTCAAAACCTCCTAAGTTTGGTTGTTACATCCTTATAAGCTCCATTACACTCTGCATTGTTACATTTCTTCTTACTGACACTCTATACTGGTTTTATCGTACTCCATTTGACACTCCCTGCCACCTTCGCACTTCCCTCGCACTGACTCTTAATCGATGGTAATTTAATTAAATTCGCAGAACGTCCAGTCAGTGTTACTTAACATGAGTTTCACCATTGATAGCACTCTCCTAAACGACTCCAAGAAGACGATCAGGGAAGGAATTCTTCCATGGGAAGGATTATCCCGTTCCGGAGCCGTTTCAGAGAATGATTCCAAATACATGAAGATTTTAGAGAAGCAATCTCCAGAGAACAAGAAATTGACTATCTTAGATAAGCTAGAATTGTACACCAATACCATCTTAAACTTGTTGAACAAGTTGAACGTTAATGAAAAGGTTGATGTGATCAAGACGGTATTGACCCTTACTAATGATTTATTGTTGGATGGCACTGAATTCGCCCAATCTTCCTTAAGCTTAAGCACTGTGGATGCAGGTTTACCTTATGCTCCATTCATCAAACACTTGGAAAACGACGATGATATCGTCAAGTCATTGGCCGCTTACAACTTGGTCTTATTGTTGGTTGCAAGTGGAAGTGTCACTGATACCACCACCAAGGGAGGTCGTGTCGAGGCCAATAACGGTCGTGCTCCAGCCAATGTTGATAAGGAAATCCTTATCAAAGTCTTTGATACACTTTCCGAGCATTTCCTTGGGCATGCTGATAACAATTATCAATACATTGGGATTCAATTGTTACAAGAATTACTTGTAGTGAAGGAATTCAAGTTGATTTATGAAAAATCAAACTTGGTAGCCAACTTTGGGTATCTTAACCTGTTGGTTGCGCAACTGGCGAAACATTCCAACTCAGTTGGACTTCAATTGAGTTATAAGGTGTTATTGAGTATTTGGATTTTGACCTTTAGTCCTAACATCAACAAGGTGGTGTTACACAACTTTCCTGATTTGATTGGGTCCCTTCTTTTAATATCGAAAGATTCCATCAAATTGAAGGTGGTTCGTCTTAGTATTGGGATTTTGAAAAATTTCGTTGCTGTAACCACAACTCATGCAGAACAATTTAAAACCATAAAATTGGTCCTTTTCCATGATGGGTCTTCTACAATCAATACCTTGAAAGAGAGGAAGTTTGCTTCCAATGGATCGGATGAAGAACTTTCAAATGATCTTATTTATCTTTCTGATATTTTAAATGAAATAGTCACCAATAAGTTGACCTCATTAGATGAATATTTGACCGAATTGGATAATCCTAATTTATTAAGTTGGGCTCAACCAACTCATAAATCTTCGGACTTTTGGTTGGAAAATGCATCCAAGTTTAAGGAAAATTCATACAAGTTGGTGAAACAAATTTTTGTTATTCTTGGTGCGGATGGAAGAACCACTTCGAAAGTGATCTTATTGAGTGACTTGCAATATTTATTGAAGAACTTGGGTTCGGATTTAATTGGTTGGGTGAATAATGAGAAGGGGGGGGAGTATAAGTTATTGATCATGAGTTTCTTGGAAGATAATAAGGGGGATAATGAGTTGAAGTATGAGGCGTTGAGGACGGTTCAATTGTTGGTGGGTGTGCAGTAGCGCGAGCAGCGAGCGACGAGCGACGAGCGGCGAGCGAAGCGAGCAGCGAGTGTAGCAATTAGCGCGCAATTAGTGAGCGCAGCGAGCCTAGCAATTAGTGAGCGCAGCGAGCGTAGCAATTAGTGAGTGCAGCGAGCGTAGCAACTTGTGAGCGCAGCGAGCGCGAGCATTTCAAGTTATCATGTCAAGGACAAAATATGTGAGTGCTGCCAAAGTCAAAGGCATAACGGCCAGGACCAACAAGTCACTTTTGAAAGCTTAACCAACACAATATTTGACTCTCAAGGATTATTCTATTACATGATTCTATTTCATCAAAATTCATAAGTCATTCTATCCTTCAAATATATAGAGGAATTCCTCAAAATAGTATGTACTTGTAGACCACGAAAGGATTATGAGTTTGATATACTATACGTATCCCCGTGTAATTAAATTGATAATAAAGTTGACATATCCCCCGTAATTACATAGGAAACCTCAGATTTAAACGGCTGCAAATTATGGGTTGTATGCAGGCACACCAATTGGGTGCTGTGTGCAGGAGGCGATATAGCAAGGTTGTGCTTCAGTCTATTAGGTGTTAATAGTTGCCATGGCATGGCCGTGATTTTTAAATAACTATAGAGGGGTGCTTAATTAAGATAGGGTGCTTAATTAAGAGTGTGGGTAACTAAGATAGGGTGGTCAACTAAGATAGAGCTTAACTAAGATAGAAGACTTAACTAAGATAAAAGGTACCTAACAACAGTTCATATGGTAATCGCTACTCATTCTATATACCGCCATAGATCATCTATTAAAATTGTTTGAACTACTTTAACATGTTCCTCTCATTTTCATGCACAGATTAAAAGTCATTTTCAGATTAGGAGTCAATACTTTTGATATTTACCTTAGTACGCGTCAAATCCCTAAGCTGCCCACACAATCAACTCCATAGCAATACCCTATTGATTCCAATACTTCTACTTAATACCAAAAGATAGCCATTGCTTACATCAATCCAAACATATCAAAAACATTGCACAATAAATTATCATGCCACCCAAGAAATTGCTAATGAAGCATTCGTCTAACCGTTTGGCCACATTCCACACACCACAACTCCATCAAATCTCCTACCAACAAGACGCTAGTCTAATACCGGCATTGGTAACATGGGGGTTCTATTTTAGTCCGTTGAAAAGCAACGCCAACCGAGTAATATGCGTTCACTGTAACAAGTCTGAAACTGTGGATCAAACAACCACCCACGATGATATCTTAAAGAAGCACTACATCGCCAGTAAATTCTGCGTTCTGTCTCTACGGAGTCTATTTGGAGTGATTAAAGCAATGCTGGATAAGGAAATAAAAACGTACTGGGCAAATCATGATTTTTTAAGTGATCCATTGGGGCAAGAAGTGACTGAGATTAGAGTTAACTCGTTTGTGGGGTATAAAGGTTTGGTTGATGCTGATGAATTGATTCGTGGTGGATTCATGTACGCACCAAAAGATTTTGAAGATGATTTGGTGAGCTGTATTTATTGTGGGTGTAGTTTGAATGGGTGGGAGGGCGATGAGAATGTTTTGCATGAGCATGAGAGGAATAAGGAAGTTTATTGTTACTTCTTAGAAGCTTTGGAAAAGCAGGGGCTTTCTTCAGCAAAGTTGAAGGAGACATCCTCCAAGAAGCGGATCGACTCCAAAAAACCAAACAAGCCGACAAGGACAACCAAAAAGGACTTGTCTGATATTCAACTCCTGATTGATTCTGCTTCACACTCCACCGACGACTCCGGTCCATCATTGGTGATCACTTCATCCACCACAAAAAAGGTACTTCAACAACTTAACAAAAATGAAGTAATCAACGTTGATTCAGATATTTCTGTGGATATTACAGAGAATCCTACAATCCCCAAGAAGAAAAATCTGAAGGAGGCTAAAGTACGGAACATTCAACCTTCCCAAGAGGTTGAGCAAATTAATTCATCTGATGTAGTTCCTAAAAAGTCAACCACCTCTAGGGAAGGTTCATCCAATGGGAAGTCCAAAATGAGGTCCAAAGTGAAGTCATCTAATACCAAGCCAAATACTTCAGAATTAACAGACAAATCAATTAAAGCACCCGCATCCACCATTGATGACTACTTCCATAAAGGTTTAGACGACGACCTTTTGAATGAGTTCAAAGTAACAACTTCCAAAGCACGTATTGTCACCCGATCACCAGAACCAATTAAAGTCCCTATTATGAGGATATTAGACGAAGGAGACGACTCAGAGGGTTCGGGAGATGATTCGGATGATATTCTGTTGGATGAGGTGGAGGAGAAGTCCCAACCTATCCAAAAGGTGGACATCCCAAAAGCAGGTATCCTAGATGGGTCGGATACTTCGGTGCTTTCATTGTCTGATAATTCCTTAGGTTTGAATAATTCAGATTTGGTTGATGTTTCAGGTTTGCTTGGGAAGGAGTTACCTGATGTGTCGGATAATTATATATCAGATGTGTCTGAGGCTGAGTCTGATGGTGTGCCTAATAAAGTTGCTGATACCATTCATGAGTCTGATATTTCTCTTTCCGATGCAGCTGCTAAAGTCAATGGCGAAGTGAATGAGGACGATGTGTCTGATGCTGATGAAGAAATGTCTGACGTAGAAGGCTCCGCTGACACAGAAGGATCTGTTGGTACTGATGCTGGTACTGACCCTTCTGAGGAAGTCTCTGAAGATGACTCCGCCGAAGGTTCCGCATTTTCAGGTTCCGACGTGGAAGTCTCTGCATCTGATTCCGACTCTAACTCCTCGGATGACTCTCTTCTCTCATCTGATTTTGACATTGAAGATCCACCAGTGCGACCTGTTGTTAAGCAAGAGCCAAAGGAAATCCAAGAAGAAGAAGATGAAGTTGAAGAAGAAGAGGAAGAAATGGAACCAGTTAGAGAAAAGGTTGCCAAAAAGAAGTTGCGTCTCAGAAGATCCCACGGCACTCCTGTTCCTGATTTAGACAACGAGGATGATGATTACGGTGAAGGTAATTTGGATTACTTGGAAAAGATTCCTGTGACTAAAGAGTTGATTCCTGAATTAATAGTATCTGAAAGGGAGGTGATTTCCGATAAGATGTCTGATCTTCCGAAACTTGCTAGCAAATCCAAACTGTTAACAAAGAACCTGCAAAACAAGACCACCATAGAACCCCTTTCAGCTCCAATCAAGCTTGAAGAAGACCTCCGCCCAATCAAAAGGAAAAAGATTTCGTTCCATGAAGTAAGTAAAAAGAGGAAACCCAATATTTTTGATATGTCTCTTGAAGATGATATTCTTGGGTTTGAGCTGCCAAGGTTGTCAATTGCTTCAAAATTGAATGGATCCCGTTTGAGTGATTTTAATCTCAATATTAGAAAATCTGATTTAGAGCCAAAGAAGATTGTTGAAGACGTCCCAGAGAGGAGGCTCCGAGGTGATGCCAAAAAATCAATCAACTCAGGAGATTCTGCAAAAAGATCAATCAGCTCAGGAGATGCAAAAAGATCAATCAACTCGGGAGATACAAAAATTGGGAATGATGAAGACACCCACCGGTCAAGTCGTACTGATGACAACAGACTACCTGCGAAGGAAATACCAGCTCCACCAAGATTAAGCCAGTCTCATCTCAAAGAGGAAAGTCCCGTAGAGGATACGTTTCCAGCAGATATATCAGTTTCCACCGATGTTGAATCTTTAATTTCGAAGTTGGCAAGTGAGTCCAGGGGAGATGACTCTCCAATTGGGGTGATTCCTGATTCGGGTGAGTCTAAGTCAAGGAAGATAGACAAGGAGTCTAATAATGGCAAGGAGTTTAGTACGACAGATAATAGAAAAGGTGAATCAAAATCAAAAGGCAAAGATGTTCAAGATTTTGAACACCTTCATTCAGTCCCAGCTGAAGATTCTCAAGATGATGAAGCCTCCGATCCCCCGGAGAATCGGCGCTTTCGGCATCGTAAATCTAATATCAAAAGTGACAAATCGTCTATGGACACCCTGATTGACTATTCTGATTATATCACGGATATACGCAATCTAAGTGCGGAGGTTCTGAGGTCTTTGGATATGATTGGTTCAAGAAGGAATGCTGGTAGAAGGAAGCTGAGAAGTGTTTTCAGGATAATAGATGGGCCAATTGATTTGTCCAATCGTGAATTGCTGAGACCGGGTAGAAGTCACTTTAAACTTGGAAAGGTGGAATATCACGAAAGTGCTAAGAAGGTATCCAAAGGAGGTAACTCCTCAAAACGTATTAACCAAGATCTTTTGCTGACTGAAATTCAGTCCGAAGTACGCGCAGAGCTTCCGGAGCTTGATGCATACGTTGATTCACCAATACCGCAGGTTAAATTGGAAGAAATATCGAGGGAATTTGCTGATAATTCGGAGCTTGATGAACTTGAAGGGGAAGTGGTTGAATTGGGTGAAGATGAAATAGAAGAGTTGGAAGGTGAATTGGAGGAGTTGGAAGATGCAGCAGATGAGTTGGAAGGTGAAGTGGATGAGTTGGAGGATGAGTTGGAAGGTGAGTTGGAAGTTGAAGTGGATGAATTGGAGGATGCGTTGGAGGATGAGCTGGATGAACTGGAGGATGAGCTGTACGTTGAAGTGAAGGAGGATGAGTTGGACATTAAACTGGAAGATGAAACCAACGAACAAGAAACAGAATTGAATGAGTTGGAAAATTCCGTAGCAAACACTTCAGTACGTTATCAACCTCGTAAGGTCACTTCACAGTCTTTCATAATAACGCCATCCAAATTAATATCGATCAAGCCATCGTCTGATATTTCTCCTCTTGCTCAATACACCCGATCATCTGGTGATTTTAAGAGTGACAGATTGTCAGGTAATTATAGTACCTTGCTTGAATCCAGTACCCCTTACAAACCAGGCCCAAAGACATGGGTTGCCACTCCTTTATCTAATTTCTTGGAAACACTTAATAATATGGAAGGTACCTCAACTGACTTGAAAGAACTAGCCAAGTCACAGAACGATCTACATGACGATTATGATAGTGAGTTAACGAATTTTATTTCGGCCATGCCTGAGAATGAGGAGCAGATGACGATACAAGAGTGGATTAGGTATAGTGCTGAGAATAGTAAGAATTTGGTAAGGGAATATGCCAATGATGCGGTGGACTTTTATGTCAAGGAGGCAGAGAGGGCGTTAGGTGTTTTGGAAAGGCTTCCTACGAGATAATCTGGATGACTTGGGAGTTGCTTAATAATTTGAATGTAGTTCTCAATATCACTTCATCATATGCAGAATACTTTGGTCTACCAAGTTAAGGAAACTGGTGGTTTAAGTCATTTTCAATGCCAAAGTCATTTATAATTTTCTATTCAATGTCAATTCAATGCCGAAGTCATGTTCATTAAGTCATATATTCATTTCCAATCCCATCAAACTCTACAGAAGTACGTAGTATATGTTAGATGTATTAGGTAATTGTAGTAATACATTAATTCTTTAAACTAGAACAAAAGATAGTGACCACACTGTAAATCCTAGTTTAGCCGCACCTAAACTTTAAACCCTTGGTGTTCATGGAATTTCCAATTTCAAGTTTGAAGGAATTTCCATTTCAAGTTTGAAGGAACTTCCAATTTCAAGTTTGAAAGAACTTCCAATTTCAAGTTTTGAACTTCCCATCCAACTGCATTCCTAAACAATCAAATATAATTGTCAGTGGAAAGTCAATTTCATAATCATCCGAGGTGTGAAATTGAACAACCGATCAATCTCGAAACAAGACCCGACTGGTTTATCCGAAAAGTACGGCCGCTTAGTACAATTTCGGCTGTAAGATGAATAAACTTTCAGGGCTTGGTTAATACAATGGAATGGTTTGTTTGATGTTTTTGTCGGTAGTTTGGGAAGTTGGAGAAGGATTAAGTAAGAGATACCCTCGGAAATCATTTCAAAACACCTCAATCTATAAAAGATCTTGTAAATGTAAAGCAGTTTGCACTATTTTGAAGGATATTTAAGCCTCACTTAGAATTTAGGATGAGTTTGAAGATCTCAAGGTGAGATATCAAGTGATAATTTCATCATTTCAAAGTACTGAACATTTCAAAGTACTTCTTCATTGGCAAGTCAAAATCAATTTAGGTTGCAAATGCGAAAATTGGGACCATTTTTAGGCTGCAAATGGGAAAATTGACCACTTTTAGGTTGCAAATGGGTAACTTGACCACTTTTAGGTTGCAAATGGGCAACTTGCACCACTTTAAGGCTGCAAATTTGGATTTCCTATCGATAGAAATGAATTATTCCTAAACGTAGTAATATGCCAGGAATTGAAATGAGAGTTCAAGAGGTACAATCAATATGAAATAAAGGGTATTAAAGGATTGAACATTTCAATTGTTATATTCATAAACTTGAAAATCAAAACTTATTTGAAACTATTCATTATTCTTTAACAAGTACGTCTTCATCCGCCTTATATTATAGTGATAAATTTATATGGCCAGTTTCTTGACCTATGCTTGCCTATGAACACATCAATATTTATTAAATGGCTGCAAAATGAACCAATTTTCGTAAATGTCCTTCAACAGATTAGAATTGGATTTGGTGTAATTTTGAGATTGTCTGTAATGTGAAATGTTTATTCCATCATACTGGGAATTCGTATAATTGAGTGTAACTGCATACCTGAGTACTGAGAATGCACAGATTATACACACACTGAATGCACACTGAGAATGCACACTGAGAATGCACACTGAGAATGTACACTGAGAATGCCACTGAGAATAGATTGGCAATAAACACATTCAAGAATACTTTGACAATACAAAGATTGGATATGAATATGGATATTTTCTTTAAAGTTACTTCTTTTCCTATACAATTTAACACACTCTTAAGGAGGATATTCTGGAATGATATATTACACATGGTACGATTCTTCATTATCACTCCCCTTCTATCTAAACTTATCACTTCTCCTACTCACCACTTCCCAATCACCACTTCCCAATCACCACTTCCCAATCACCACTTCCCAATCACCACTTCCCAATCACCGCTTCCCTTGAATCACCCGTCTATCTTTCTTAAAGTGTGCCTCCTATTATCACAAATAACCTTTACCATATATCTATTTAAATAAGCTCGTTGGTCTACATTTGAAGCCTCATTGTCGTTGTTATGCTACACTCACTACCCGCGTATATAATCTCACTTTTCCTCTACAAAAAACCCAACATGTCCTTCTGGCCCTTTTCAAACTCATTGAACAACAGTTCACAGCTCCAGAAGTTTCTAGATTCGGTTGTGGACTATTCAACTGTAACGGTTGATGATCTAATCGGAGACCCAACGCTATCTCAAGAACTCCTTGATGAACTCAACAATATCAAAGGCAATTACAACCTATCAACGTTCCAATTACTGCAACAAAGTGGCGCTACATCCAATGATACATCCCTCCTTACTCCATCCGATGTAGTTTCATTATCATCTTCAACCAACGAATTAAATACAAATAGCAAAGATGGTCGAAGCACCAAGTTGTTGGAATTGTTGATCCAACCAAACATCTTAAGTGGATTCCTCGATTATTTACAAGAGAGTGTGGAGTTTTTTCATCAAGAAGGTTTAAGAAAGAGAGAAGTTTTAGATGGCATGATCAATTGGGATGAAGAAGATCCGGAACTGGTGGAAAATAAATCAACTTTAGACGCGGATGGAAATGTCATACATCACGATGATTCAGAGACGAAACCTTTGTCACCAAATGCGAACTCCAAACCTTTGTCACCGAACTCCAAACCTTCGTCACCAAACGCGAACTCCAAACCTTTGTCACCGAACTCCAAACCTTTGTCACCAAACGCTCTGCCGTTGGCACAATTGGTGGACGCAGACTCAGAATTAGAAAACCCTCTGTCTCCAGATTTGGATGATTTATTAACTCCACCAGATGAAAGTTTAAAGGTTGCTTCGAATTCAACTTCTCCCGAAGAATCCCCTCATGAAAAATCATCCAGATGCTACCAAACATCTTCCGATATCCTATCAATTGATCTTTGGGTCATCTCCAACCGAATCATCGAAACCCCAGTCATAATGACCAAATTATGGCAATCATTAAAACTCCCATTCCTCGACGAATCATCTCCCTCCGTTGCATACATTGTAAGAATTCTTGATCAGCTTATGGACACCAACTCCATTGAGCTTCTCAATTTCATCCGTAGACAGCCTGATTTGGTGGACATATTCCTCAATAAAATCGAAATACCCATGCTCATGGATTTCTTCTTGAGAATCATTCAAACAGACAAACCAGACTCGCCAACAGGTATCTTGGAGACCCTTTCGCTGCAAGAAATCATCCCCAAGCTTATTGAGATTTTACGTCCCGATGAGTCTCAATTCGTACCTGGCGACACCATACCCAATAATGAACTTTTTTTCAAACAAATAGCAGCAACTGATTTCATCAAAGCATTGGCCACGATATCTTCAAATGCTGCCTTGGCTGTTGTTTTGGAGACGAATATCGGTCCGAACCAGTTGACCAGAGAGTTGGTGTCTGCTAAATCCATTTCTAAAATGATTGAAATCATGTTGTATAAACCTAACGACCGTACAACGAATAAGTATGGGATCAACAATTGTGTGGGGATCATCATCGAATTAATCCGGAAGAATAACTCGGACTATGACTTGAGTTGTGGGAACTACACATCCATGTTGCAAGAGAACAATGGCGGAGATTTGAATTCGTACGTGATGTTGCAATGGTTAAAGGACTTTGAACAAAACCCACCGGGTCCAAGGGACCCAATCTATTTGGGAGACATGTTATTGCTCTTTTCAGATAACCTCGAAAAGTTCTCGGAGTTGATGGAGTTGCAACCAGTTGCTCCCGCAAACACAGAACAGCCGGTTTTGGGTTTCACCAAGTTCAAGCTCTCGGAGCTTGTGGCGGAACTTCTTCACTGTTCCAATATGGTGTTGCTTAATTCGAAGAAAATAAGAAAAATCATCCAGATCAGAGACCATGTTAGGTTGCAACAGCAACGAAGATTAAGGAAAGCATTAAGTGATGTGATTGTGTTTGGGTTTGAAGAGGATGGCATAGAAGCATCTGGAGACTTGGCTGACGTTACCACCGGTTTGGATGATGTTTCTTTGGATGTAGGGGATTCTGCAGATACTGATCTTACGGAATTTGTAGATGCCGGGACTTCCTTTGATGAAGATGCAGATCCTTCCAGTGAAACCAATGATTACTCCAAGCTCATTGAAAGTCTTAATAACGATGACTCCGATGATGAAGAGCCAATGATCTCGCCCGAAAACCCCTTTGTTAGTTCAGAGAGGGAAGAAACAATCAAAGCAGATCCATGCATTGGAGATTATTTCAAGATCAAGTTGATTGAGCTGGGGATTTTCATTGATATCATTTTCAAATTCACCCAGTTCCCATGGCATAACTTCTTCCATAACGTTGTGTTTGATTTAGTTCAGCAGATCTTCAATGGTAAGCTCAATTCGTACAATTCCTTTTTGATAGTGGAACTTTTCAAACCGGGGAAATGTGATTTGACTGATTTGATTGTTAAAGCGTACAAGACTTCGGTAGTGCCTCGTCCCGGGTATATGGGACATTTGATTTTGATTAGTGAAGAAGTTGTCAAATTCACCTCATTGTATAAACCGGACTTGATCCTGCCTATCATCGTGGATTGTATCACAACTCCCGATTGGGAATGGTTTGTCAGTGATGTTCTTTTAAAAACAAGAGAGGTTTACAACGTTGTACTTGGTGCAGATGGTGATTTAGATAAGGAGTCGTTGTACGGTAAAGATGATGAGTATGGTAAGGATGGTGACGGTTATGAAGCAGATAAAGGTTTGGTGGAAAAAACGGCCATAATTTTGGGTGACAACTCAAACCATGACATGTTTGTCAGTGATACTGGAGATGATGATGAAATGGAAGAAGTTGTAATGCCTGATTTTAGGGCGGAGAATGTTTCGCCAAAGCCAGAGATACTTGATGAGGAAGAGGATTTAATAGATAATATCGATGGGATTGAGAATTTATCGGGGTCTAGCTCGGATGAGGAAGATGAGGAGGATGGAAGTCATGAGTTAAGGAGAGTTCAAAAGCATGGTCCGTGATTTGGCGTTTGCAATGATAATAATAATTAATAAGAACAAAGACTAGCATAACCAATGGCTAGCATAATTTATAAGAACCACCAATGGCTAGCATAATTTATTAAGAACCACCAATGGCTAGCATAATTTATTAAGAACCACCAATGGCTAGCATAATTCATTAAGAACCATCATGGCTAGCATAATTTATTAAGAACCACCAATGGCTAGCATAATTTATTAAGAACCATCATGGCTAGCATAATTTATTAAGAACCACCAATGGCTAGCATAATTTATTAATGACTAATTTACTGTCCCCAAAAATAACGGTCTAATAGAACAAGCCATGACACCTCGAATAATCAATCCCAACGTTGAACTCCTCCACAATGATTATAGAGCAAAACGCTCATCAAGCGCAATCGTAAGTTGATCTACAGAGCTGTGCAATTAAGCTTCAGATACATTCGAACTTGCAACTTACACTTTATAGTTAACAACAAGTTGACCTTGTAAAACTCTAGAACAAAAGTAAATACAAGTTAGATTGACTTTATAGAATGTAGAATTTGCGTAGAGTAGAGATAGCGAGTGTGAAACATGGGGGCATTGATTGTATGAAGTTTCCACCATTTACATGAAACATTGGGCAATTGTGGATTAAACCTTTATAAATGCAAAAGAAGAACGGAAGGAGCATTGAATTAATGGGACTTTCAAAGGGGAAGAGGAGGTAGAATTATAATTGGGTACTTATAAGACCGGAAATTTATTTTGAAAATCCTTTGGGCTTACATTTTGAAAGTTAATCCATTGGGCTTTTCATTTTGAATGCTTGCGTGCAACAATGCAATTCAAAGCAAAAGTAACCATAGTATCTACCAAGTAGTCCTTATTATCAAGACAGTAGGTGCAACGAGATTTTCCAAATTTCAGTACACAGCAGTCTTGTTAACGAGACTGTAGGCGCAACGAGACTTTACAAAATAGTAGTACAAGTGAGAGCCAATCAAAGTAATCATATACTGTAAGTTGAATTGGAACTTAATACCCACAACTTCTAACTTCGTTTGAGTTCAATTTGCATGCAATATACAAATGTTAGCGCACAACTGGGCTTTGTAGAAGGGCCAGCTATCTCATAAATTTGATTGTTTTACATGATCTCTTACGACGCTTAAAGACCTAATTAACGATCTCTTACGACGCTTAAAGACCTAATTAACGATCTCTTACGACCCAACAATCCAATTAACGATCTCTTACGACGCAACAATCTAATTAACAATCTCTTCACCGTGACTGCTTACCTTCTCCCGTAAACAACCTTCCCATTTGGCAACTCCACCTTAGCACCCCTAGACCCCTTTGTCTTTTTCTTAACCTTTTTTTCAGGAACATCGACAACCTCTTTATGTTCCCTTTCGAAGGAAACAGAGGTATCAATTTCCCCCACGAATCTTCCAAGAGTCAAATTCCACAACTTCAGTGGGACTTTAAATAACAAACTTTCCTTGACACCTGGGTTCAAGTTGATATCGTTTTCATCAATAAGAATGAGATTATCTTTACCATCGACGGATTCTACCAAGTATACATCGCCTGTGGATTTGACCAAGAAAGTTTTGCCGCTATTACCATCACTCAATTTACGATCTGAACCATCCAAAGGAGGGATTTGACTTCCCCAAGCTTGTCTTTTGATATTAACTCTAAGTTCTTCCAATCTCTTAAAATCTTGTTTTCTATTGATCTTAAGGGCTATGAAGTGGAAAACACTGACAAGTAAAAAGACAACCAATAAGGTAAGGACCACGCCCGGTCTGAACTTACTATAGTAATAGCCGGTTCCCTTCCATTGTGGGAATCCTTTACTGTAGAAATAATCGTAACGCTTTCTTAAAGATTGATCTCTTAAGATGTTACCAATTCGAGATAATCTCTGGAACCTTTCCTCAGCATCCTTCTTGACTTTTCTGGTGGACCCGGAAAATTTATCAGGATGCAATTGACGGGAGATTTTTCTGTAAGCCTTGGTGATCTCTTGGATCGTGGCCTTTGGACCTTGTGGTAATTCCAACCATGAATAAAAGGTGGTCAATTCACCAAGATCTTGTTGAACTTTATCATTAAGATTGAATATTTCATAGTCTTCTGGCGACCAGTTGGAGGCAAGAACAACTCCAACGAGACAGAGAAGGTATACGAACGATGTAATCTTCATGTTTGGTTAGTTAGGGTAGTGCTGGCGAATTTTTCACAGCGCGTGGTCCTGCGGTTGGCGCGGAGCGAGAGATGCCACCTCCAGGATTAGGCAGGGTGGGCATCAACCTGAGCATTGACAGGGGCAAACACCGTGCTAAAGGTAGAGCTTATTAAATATAGAGTATATTGTTAAAAGTGACACCAAATAGAAGATGTTGTAAAGTGGCAAACAAATATAGAAAATGTTGTAAAGTGACAAGTGGGTATAAAAAGTGATGTGTATTATATCCTATCTTAATCTTTAGTGATACTTCTCTCCAAGTAGTTCTTGTAAAGTCATCTTCTCAAAGCAAAGTAAATTCATCTCAAAATAAACTCGTTTGCCTTGCTTTCTCCTTCAGATAGTCCTTTGAACCACGTCTAATGTTAGTCTTGACCTGCATATATTGTAGTTTGAGACATCGGAGTAGATCTCACACATAGCCCATACATTTTACCTTGATCCATTCATTATACTCCAATAAGACTGAGACGCTTTTGAAGTTTTAATTGGCTGTCAAATTGATAAGAAGACTCAGACGACTTCAAAGAGCGAGCTATTTGGTTTGAGTTGTAATTGATAGAGTACCTAAGTGATCTATCAATAAGTGTACATTTTAGACCTCCGTCTAGTGTAAAGCAGATCTTTGGAAGTACCACACATAACCTTGCTTCATAGTACAATCACAAACAGGTCAACCACACACCCAATATGTACCCCCTCCCATTAAACCTCAAATTCGTCTTCTTTTACAACACCGCCACTGCGACATTATGGTTCTGTTGTCTTGGACGATTCCTAATCCTCCTTCCACTAGTTGGAAGACGATTTTTACCAGGAGGAATTGCTGATTTCTTCCAAGTTTTAAGTTCAACATCACTATTAGGAACCATTCTCGTCAAAAAATTAACAGGGAAGGGATCTTGGTTAAATCTCATCAATGGTGTCAGAATGATAATCATCTGTTTTGGGATTATCTTCCCTCATCCAAAAATAGCAAAGCATACAACTTATTCACTTTTGATTTCAACATGGTGCATTTCGAATATGATACATTTTTCATATCAAGCTTTCAAGATCAAAACGAAAGCTTCTCCACACTTTCTCTTTTGGTTGGAGTATCATAATTACTTTTTAACTTTCCCTTTGGGTTTCATTGCTGAGATTGTTTTGATATTCTTGAGCTTACATTTCATTGAAGATGGTCTGGCATTGGAATGGGCTGTGAAATGTGCTCTTGTGGCGTACATACCAGGTGGTTATTTACAATGGGATTGGTTGAATAAAAGGAGAATTGAGAAATATCGGACGGTGATGGAAAGGAGATTGGCGAAACAAGCAATTGAATTGGATGTGCGAGTTGAAGATATTCAGTAAGAGTGGATGATAAATACTACGATGATATGTTACGAATTGGAAGTATTACGAGAGCTGCTTGATACAAAGTATTTTGTAGTAATTCATCGGCTTATAAAGTTGATCTTCATTAGGTCTCCAGTTTCATCAATTCCCAAGTTTCCCCAGTTGCATCAACTCCGTTTCCCCAGTTTCATTGGATATTCAAATAGGATCTTAATTGTTATTCATCATGATATATTATCAATCTTAGACTTCACCGATGGTCATACGTCATCTCTTGACCGGTCATACATCTCATGGTTGATAAACTATTTGAAAAAAAAGTAATGAAGTTTCATGGAATTTCTCTCAAAGTGAATGTTATGGCATTTGTGAATAATTCTTGGTGAATGAAGACTAAAATTACACTACTATAACTACTGTGTTTTAAAACTACCCCAGAGCAATAAATACAATGTCTCAGACTGACATACAAAGCAGTAATAAAATACCATGACTAAATTGGTACCATAAAACATTTTGGCTGCAAAATTTGAAGAAATTGTGAGATAAGTGTACTTCTTAATATGATGCAATTCTAAGTATCAAGATTGTTTACTATGTGTTAGAGCTACAGTAACGGTTAAATATAATACCGAAGGCCACACATCATCTCAAATTTACATGAAACCTTGCAAGGAATGACATCCTAGATTGATAGCATTTTCATTTTTGCGATGATTTTAAGCTGACTATGAAACCATGACCTATCTGTTATACTTATTATTATCAAACTTAAGTGTACAACTCACAAATATATTTTTAAGTGCCTTTTGAGACAAAGCTGCCCTATATTTTAAACTACCTTGACTTGATATTAGTCCATGGGTGTAGTATATTTTGTATATTTGTTATGGTATAGTGATTTAGGAAGAGATTTCTTTATGTGTAGTATGGAGTTGTGAGTGCAATGTGTAGAGTCTGTGGTGTGTGTAGTCTGCCATGTAAGGTATTTATCTTGTATGTAACAGTATTTGTTAAAAGTATATATTATATATAAATGTATTTTGTTGGCATCCTAAAGCTTACCAATAGTAATTGATAGGCCCTTCCTAATACCACAAGTTTGTTATCATACTTGTAAAACTTGGGCATTCTTCCCTTCCATCAGACACTCTAGTGATAATTAGTGCTTAAAATGATCTCGTAATGCTTTTAGGCGTTGTTGACTCTTAATATGTGTTTCGTGTTGACTCTTAATCTGATCCTTTGTAACTTGCCCATGATCTCAGTTTTTTCCTAAATCACCTATAACTCAACAGAAAGCTGATTAGTATAAGGATCATCCCAAATCAATCTTCAAACAGTATTTTATATGAACTTTTGGTTGAAATAAATGGACCATATCTACTGACCTCAATGACCTGCATATAAGCTTTGGGTGGAATTTTGGAACCAGATAGAGAGGGAATCTATCAAGCGAAGCGAGATAGACTTTGAAGATTGAGAGATAAGAGGGCTCTATCTCGCTGTGCTCGATAGATTTGGTATATAAACGGTGCTTAGTTTTTCTTGCAAAACTTCACACATTAATTACAATGTCCCTACAATGAACCCATTTCGCCTTGGAAGGCACATTACAATCTTGATCACTTGTAATCCTTAGTGATATCTAACCATCCTTGGTGATGTTTAAATTTCCATATCCGTTGTTTTTAGTAATATTCAATTGTGTTTGGTGATACAATCGGACTTCTCGTATAAACTTTGCCAAATGATGAGTTCATGAATCGTATCGATCATGGTTATGACATTGTTATTGTGATTAGGCGACGCATTGTAAACTATCAATGTATCAATGTAACCCATCAATGTAAACCATCAATGGATTGTGATCGGCCGAGATGTATTGTGATCGGCCGAGACACCGTATTGTGTTGGCAAGGCACTACAATATTGTGATCGGCCGAGACTGCCGTAGTGATCTTGACTCGGCACTGCTAAATTATATTGAACAGATATGATCTACTTGTGTTATCGTTTGAAGTGGAGATTGCGATGGACAATCTCTGGTAATTAGGGATAGATTAATCTCGAGCGAAGCGAGATATTGACTTATAAGTCTCACCTCCTCTCGAGCTAAATCTTTCGCTTCGCTCAAGATTAACTTCTCGATTCGTCTCATTATACATAAGGTACAACGAAACAAGCGAAGCTATCTGAATTAGGTAACATTGAATTATAATCTCATTTACCAAGGCGGGTTATAAAGTTTTGTGATAGAGCTTATTATCTCGGGTTGTTCATGTACGAATTATTGTGCAATGTATCGATGAACACAAACGGTCATGGATTAAAGGGAGCAAGTCGGTAATGTATTGTCGGCAAAGGATGCATCAATGGTGAATTTATTGATGATGACATGGAATGTACAGCGATGACAATGTACAGAGACTTGAAATGAGCGATGACAAGGTACAGCTACTTGAAATGAACAGCGATGACAATGTACAGAGACTTGAAATGAGCGATGACAAGGTACAGCTACTTGAAATGTGATGACTTGGAATTATGTAGCAATGATGATGACTTGTCAATGATGACTTGGCAATATCAAGGATGACAATTACGATAAGTTAGTATGATCATGATAATCCTAGATGATATCAAAGGTGAATTAAACTATGACGATGCATTAAACTAAAAAGCATAATGTCTTCCATTACAGGGGCATTTCTAGGGCCCAACGGTGCATGGTACCGAGGCCCATTCTGGAGGCTTTTCTGATTCGTTTCAAGATATTTTCTTTAGGGTATGCATAAGGATGTCAGTAATTTTTCAAAGATCGGCCTTATGAGGGCTCGTATCGTGGGGAAGATCAAGTGTCTTCAATTGGCACGAAGTGCACCTTCAATTGGCACTTCGTGCCATACTCTACAACTTGCCCGAAGTGCACCTTCAATTGGCACTTCGTGCCATACTCTTCAAATTGCACGAAGTGCAACTCAATTGGCACTTCGTGCCATACTCTACAACTTGCCCGAAGTGCAACTCAATTGGCACTTCGTGCCATACTCTACAACTTGCCCGAAGTGCACCTCAATTGGCACTTCGTGCCATACTCTACAATTTGCCCGAATTGCACCTCAATTGGCACTTCGTGCCATACTCTACAACTTGCCCGAAGTGCAACTCAATTGGCACTTCGTGCCATACTCTACAACTTGCACGAAGTGCACCTCAATTGGCACTTCGTGCCATACTCTACAATTTGCCCGAAGAGCACCTCAATTGGCACTTCGTGCCATACTCTACAATTTGCCCGAATTGCACCTTTAATTGGCACTTCGTGCCATACATTAATTGTATTATGTATAATTTAAATAAACAACAGATCAACTGTTGAAAGGTATAATAAGAATTGGATGAACCAAAGCATGCAAGACTTTAAGTCGGCTAAGGTGTGTTGAGAAGTTTAGAGAATGTGTTGACGATGAATAGAAAATATTAAACCTTTATACTCAACCTGGTACCAACTAATACTGACCTGCTCATCCCCCAGAAAATCATCCCTAATAAGGACAACCCCCCAACTAAACAAACGAAATCATCATAATTTTCAATGCTACCTTTACTGATGATTGCACTTGCAATTGGAAGACCAAACAAATTGGAAATGCTTAAGCAAGCATTTAAGATTCCATAAGTGGTACCAATTTCATTAACAGCAGTAACTTGAGATAAACAAGCAGGTAATAAGCTTGAGATGGAACCCAGGGAAAATCCAGCAGTGGCAGCAAATATGAATAAAGTGGTTGGATTTTTTCCAAATGGTAACCAAAGGGTAAAGATGCTAAGGTTTAAGATGGCCAACAATAACATGTTGACATTGAATCTTCCATAAATATCGGAGAAATAACCTGGAATAATTCTACCTAAAACACCAGCAGCATTCCAAATGATCAATAATAAATATGAGTTTGATTCTGAGAATCCTTGAGCCATAGCATATGAACCAAGGTATGTAAAAAGTAAAATGATTGAGATTTCTCCAAAAAACCCACCTAAGATAAGAAAGGCGAATTTCGGTTTCTTTAAAATATAAAGACCCATTGAGTTGATTGAATGATGAACTTGACCTGGCCATCCCAATTCTATTTTCTTAGGTCTTGTAACTCTTGATTTCACCAATGATAAGGAAATAAGCATACATATAAGACAAATGTAAGCTAAGATTTTAATTGATTTAGCAACTCCATATTGAGGAGCTAAATTTCTAAGGATCAATGGAAAAATTAATCCACCAATAGATCCACCACTTGAAGCAAGACCTGTTGAATTCCCTCTTTTTTCCAAAAACCAATGAGTTATAACACTAATGATTGGTGCTAAACCAAGTCCATTTCCAGTACTTAAACATATTAAACTTATAATAAGTTGCCAAATTTCAGTACAACTTGATATTCCCATAAGACCAATGAAGATGAGAATGGTTGAAGTAGTCAATAATCCAACCGGTCCTTTTCTATCAAAGATATTTCCTCCAACTAAGGAGATTGAATAGGTAAGGAATAAATATGACGAAAAAATCCATGAAAGATATGATATTGAAATATGTTTGAATTGATTGTTTGTAATATAAATTTGAATGGCCCCCATGGAATTGATGAGTCCAAAGTTAACAATACTACCCATGAACAGTCCAAATAAAACTTTATAAGCAATCAAACCTCCATCGGGAGCTTTATCTTCTTTATAATCAAAAAGTGCTTCTTGAACATCAAATGGATCTATTCCACTATTTCTTCGAAGTGATAAAACCTTTGTTTCGTATGTTTTGGTTATGACTTGGGACATTGAATGGAATGTTGATGAATATTGATTGTTGAATTTTATGATGAATATTGAATGTTATTGAATATGAATGTTATATAAATGTTATTGAATATGAATGATGAATAAATATGATAGATGATAAATTATGATAGATGATAAATTTCAATGCCATGGCAACCTAAAGATTTAAATATAAATTAAGAGGATCCTGTGGCCGCTTTGTGTCATTCCTACATGTGGGTACGAGGTGTTACAAAATGGCTTTGAGTATACGATGAGATGCATTGCATACAAACATGTGATAGAACCAGGCTAAGGTTGGTGGAATTAGGTCATATACAGATTAGGTGTAGGTGTACAGATTAGTATACATCATTAGGTATACAGATTAATATTGGATAGACAGATTAGGTATACAGATTAATATTAGATAGACAGGTATACAGATTAATATTAGGTATGCAGAATACATTATGTATCAGATTAGTATACATCTTAATATCATTAGGTCAGATTAATATGGTCTTAAACAGATTAATATCATAAAGATTGGAAGAGCTTCAATGCTATGGTAGAAATCTTAAGATTGGAAATTAGAAGATAATACTATGAGATGGAAAATCTATGAATTAAGAGATGAATAATTTATTGAGTATCTACCAATAAGATAATAATATGAAAATGAAAACCAACATGAGATTGAAAATCTATATAAAATTGAAAATCTACAACATGAGATTGAAGATCACTCCCATTGATGGCTCATAATAACCTCCAGTTATTTTCTTAAGCGAGCGAAAGAATACTCAGGCCGAAAGGTGCGCCGTCTTAAATTAGCCAAGGCATTATTTTTCATTAAAAGAAATTTACCCAGAATGTTGATGAAATTCATTAACGTTGGAAGTTTACGAAGTGTTCTAGAAATTGTATCAAGTGGGATTGCTTATCGTAATGTTAACATCTTTATCGTAAAGTGTAATGTTAACATTCATCGTGTAAGTTTATAGATAAATCTTCCATAAATAAATCTTTCACTTAACTAAAATGAGCGCAGGAAGCACATAAACGACCATCACAATCCGATTTATCAGTTGATATTACAATATAGGAGTAGTACAATTAGAGTGAGGTCTGTAATATTCACCGTAGTAAGAACTGTTGAGTGATATTATCTCAACTGAATAATAATAACTCAACATAATAACTCAACTGAATAATAATGAATTAACATGAGGCGTAAATTGATGAAATAAGAAGTGTTGTGAAAGTAGCAATAGTTAATGAGTTGTGAATAAAGAGGTATAGGAAGTGAAATGACTTATGAATAAAGATAGTAAAAGAAATGACTTATGAATAAAGATAGTGAGTGAAATGACTTCTATAGATTTGATAGCGAGTGAAATGACTTCTATAAAGATAGTGAGTGAAATAGTATAGAGCATGAGTGAAATAGTATACAAATAAAGAGCATGAGATATAGAGTGACAGTCAAAAATATCCAAAGTACATGAGGTATCCCCAATATAACCCAATGAAGAAATCCAATTAAGATAAACTCGTCAGTGTATCAAATATTTTTCACCAAATAATCGTTTCATATATGTCATTTGTACTACCAAAATTTTCCGCTTAGGTTGGAGTCGAATTAAAACTAAAAATGCAAGTTAAGCACTGTGTTAATTGTCTGTGTTGAGTCTGTGTTGAGTCTGTGTTGAGTCTGTATTGAGTCTGTGTTGAGCCTATATTAATGAGTCTGTATTGAGCCTGTATTAATGAGTCTCTGTTGAGCCTGTATTAATGAATCTGTGTTGAGCCTGTATGAGCCTGTATTGAGCACTGTGTTAATGAACCCTGTATATTATCATAATCCACTCACCATCCGAAGAATAAAAAGATTAGGCATATTCCAATGAGTACACGTTCATCAGAGGTAAGGAGTAGTCATCGCTTGGAGAAATCATACGTCTTCAAGTGATACAATCAACACTCAGAATAATAAGTAGGAATTTAGTAAAAATGAGGCTCAGCAAAGGTGGGACCATTCAAATGACCTCAATGATACCTTTGTCCTTTATGCACATGTATGGAAGGACTTGCCAAGTGTACACAATCAAATACCCAATCATATTCCTTTTAGACTTTTCCATACCATGTACACAAACTTTGGACCGTCTCTGTGACAAGTCCCGTGGGCGTAGCTCAATCGCATTCCACATTTAGCTAGGCATTCCACACTTAGCTAGTGTATATTCCTTACACTTTTCTTACTCTTCACACTTTACTCTTCACTCATTACTCTTCACTTATTACTATTCTCACTCATTACTATTCTCACTCTTTACTGCCCACACCACTACAATTCACCTATCAATGCACTAAATCCCAGGTTAAATCCTCCACACTCTATGTACGAGAATTCATCTGCATCCATACATAATCTCATAACTCATCTCATCATATTTTTTATATAGCCTAAAAGTTAAGAAATTATCTCGCCTAGACTTAAACCTTCATCTTATAGATGACTTGACCCCGCAATGTATTCAACCCTCATACTTCCTCGCTAATGAATAAACAATGATAAATACTTCTTCGAAATATACAATGATAATCTAAATCCTTCCTCGAAGGAAACATCGATAAATTAAAATCCTCCCCAACCCTCCTATCATCTCAAGCAAAACCACCTGATTGAAATCTCCAGTTGCTCGGTCATGTGTCGATTAACAGAGACGCGGCTGTAGACACAATCTCAAGATCCACGCCTTAGCCAATGATTAAGGCAGCCAATGATTAAGGCAACCAATGATTAAGGCTTTACCGAACAATATTACTCATAAGCATGAGAGATTTTCGATTTGTATACGAGTGGATACTTAGAGTTTCCTTGTACTTTGCCTGATGAGATACCCCTATTAGTGGGTGATTATCTGAAGAACCGTGTATAATTCATGAAGTAACTGTGTGAGCGTATAAGCCTCTTTTAATAACCTGATAAAATATTTTAATCCCTTGAGAAGTCTTATGAGGATCTTTTCCATGGATAACGTTGGGGCCTCTGGATCATGAGGATCTTTCTTCAAGGTCTACTATCATAATTTAGAAATAAACTCTAATATCATACTTGAGATTAATCCTTTCCACATAACCAAAGTTTTTCTATGATGAATCCCTCCTTATTATATTCCATAAACTATCATAAACCTATAAACTACCATAAACCTATAAACTATTATAAAACTACAAACTGCAGTGCAACTTGAAATAATGTAGTGTTTAGATGTTGAAAATCATTAAATCTTCACTTTGAAGTTGGTCAAGTCCAGATTGACCGACCTTAATGGAGTGCATATAAGGTGGTGAAAAACATTACGGATAAGTCATTGATGTTTTGTTAGGGAGTGCTTTCCATTAAGATTGTATGAGAGCTGTTTTGTATTACGAGTTATTTGTATGAAAGTTATTTGTATGAATATTCGTATGAAGAATTATATGAATAACTATGATAAAACTGGTCTCTAAGGACAATAACCTGATTAATCCTCACGAGTTTAGTTCTCACCTGTTAGTCCTAGGTTGAATTCTGACCCTCTGGCGCGTAAAAATCAGACACTTCGAAGCTTATCCTGGGTGCAACTTTAATGGGTGGAGGTTTTACTTTAATGGGTGGAGGCTTTACTTGTGTATCGCAATTGATCTCAAATTGCTATGCCTTTATTTTATACCTTTGGTGATAGATTAAGTATTATCGGAAGATTAAGTGTCATATGATTGATTGTATTATTGATAGATAAAGTTTCATTGATAGAAAGTATCATTGATAATATCATTGATAATCAACATTGATAGATTTAGAATTCTCGAATAGATTAAGAATCATATTATTTGATTGAAGTATCAAATAATAACATGTGTTATATCAGTTGTTATGACAGATGAGCTTCTCAGATAGATTAAAGCATCCAAAGTTTAAGTTGAAATTATCACCTGTCGAAAGCTACAATCAACCAACTACAATCAATATTAAAGGTAAAATCTACTAATCTTAAAATGGAATATAAATAGAAGATATTAGATGCCGCTTATTAAATTAAATAAAAAGGTATAAAGAAAACTAATGCTTCCTTGAAAGTGTATAAGTCACATTTAGACTATTTGTCATATGGACTAAATCACACATTATAGACGAATAAGATATGCACACACATTTTAGAAGAATAAGGCATATGCACTGAGTCACACGAATAAAGCACACACATTAAAGAATAAGGCATATGCACTGAGTCACACAGGCAGATAGCATTGCGCCAATCTGAATTAAATCTAACTTGAGTTCGTAGGAATAGTCAACCATATGAAACAATGTTGTACTATTTAAGCACATTGACTCTTCCAACAGAAGTTTGGTAAAACATTACTGTTAGCAACTTCCAATTCACTAAGATCAAACTTGGTGTTGACAGTCTTGATGATCTTGGCCCCGGCAGAAGTCCTTCTAACTTCAACTCCGGATCTCTTGGTAATATTTTCAAAATCTTCGGAGAAAGTGTATTCATATTTGGTATCGAAATGTCTCTTCCATTGCGTAGAGACCTTACTTGATGGTTTGGAACTCCAATCGAATTTGATTGCGAGATCTTTTGGCAAACAGTGAAGATTATTGTGTTGAGTAGCTTGAACCAATAATGTGATGGACCACTTGGAGAAGCTATCGATTTCACTGTAGGAAGATCCATCCCATAAAACAATATCTCCATTACCAGTACCATGAATCTCTAAGGTTCTCAATGCATCTTGGTAGTTCTCAAAAAGATTTTCTGATTCAGATGTTTCAAAGTTGATTGTAACCTTGTATTGATCTTCTTCAACCCAAGCAACGTCTGAAACACTGAATGTAGCTTTTGGTACGGCCTTGACTGGTGCAACCTTTGGAATTGCATCAGAATGAGTGAACGAAGTTAACATTCCATAGAAACTCAACTCTGAACCGAGGAAGGAGGATCTCTTGGTGATATCAAGTCCAACCTCAGCTCCAACCTTGGCTTTGATAAGCCCGAGGATGTCCGCAACAAGTCCAACTGCAACGCCAGCGTCAATGTCTCTCTTAGTGATTTCAAGACCAGCTTCTACTCCAAGTTTGGCTTCAATTAATCCGAGAATGTCAGCTGCAACACCAACTGCTGCTCCAGCATCGATGTCTCTCTTGGAAATGTCAAGTCCAACCTCAGCACCAACTTTGGCTTTGATAAGCCCAAGTATGTCTGCGACAAGTCCAACTGCAACGCCAGCGTCAATATCTCTCTTACTAATTTCAAGCCCAGCTTCGACTCCAAGCTTTGCTTCAATTAATCCGAGAATGTCGGCTGCGACACCAACAGCAGCTCCAGCGTCGATGTCCCTCTTAGTAATGTTGAGTCCCACTCCAACTCCGGCCTCGACTCCAACAAGTCCTAAGATGTCTGCGACAAGTCCAACAGCGACGCCGGCATCAATATCTCTCTTAGTGATTTCAAGACCAGCTTCTACTCCAAGTTTGGCTTCAATCAATCCGAGAATGTCAGCTGCAACACCAACTGCAGCTCCAGCGTCGATGTCTCTCTTGGTAATGTCAAGTCCAACTTCAGCACCAACTTTGGCTTTGATGAGCCCGAGGATGTCAGCAACAAGTCCAACTGCAACGCCAGCATCGATATCTCTTTTGGAAATTTCAAGTCCAACTTCAGCTCCAACCTTGGCCTTGATGAGCCCGAGGATGTCTGCAACAAGACCGACAGCAACGCCAGCATCAATGTCTCTCTTAGTGATTTCAAGTCCAGCTTCGACTCCAAGCTTTGCTTCAATTAATCCGAGAATGTCAGCTGCGACACCAACTGCTGCTCCAGCATCTATGTCTCTCTTTGTGATGTTAAGTCCTACACCAACACCAGCCTCGACTCCAATGAGTCCAAGGATGTCAGCTACAAGTCCCACTGCAACACCAGCATCGATATCTCTCTTTGTAATATTGAGTCCTACACCAACTCCGGCTTCAACTCCAACGAGTCCAAGGATGTCTGCCACAAGTCCAACGGCAACGCCGGCGTCAATGTCTCTCTTACTAATTTCAAGGCCAGCTTCGACTCCAAGTTTGGCTTCAATCAATCCAAGAATATCTGCTACAACACCGACAGCTGCTCCAGCGTCGATGTCTCTCTTGGTAATATTGAGTCCTACACCAACTCCGGCCTCGACTCCAACGAGTCCAAGGATGTCTGCGACAAGTCCTACGGCAACGCCAGCATCGATGTCTCTCTTGGTAATATTGAGTCCTACACCAACTCCGGCCTCGACTCCAACGAGTCCGAGGATGTCTGCGACAAGTCCTACGGCAACGCCAGCATCGATGTCTCTCTTGGTAATATTGAGTCCTACACCAACTCCGGCCTCGACTCCAATGAGTCCGAGGATGTCTGCGACAAGTCCGACGGCAACGCCAGCGTCAATATCTCTTTTGGTTATGTCAAGTCCAACTTCAGCACCAACCTTTGCTTTGATGAGTCCGAGGATGTCAGCCACAAGTCCGACGGCAACATTTGCATCAATATCTCTTCTAGTGATTTCAAGGCCAGCTTCGATTCCAAGTTTTGCTTCAATTAACCCAAGAATATCTGCGGCGACACCAACAGCTGCTCCAGCGTCGATGTCTCTCTTGGTAATGTTGAGTCCTACGCCAACTCCGGCCTCGACTCCAACGAGTCCTAAGATGTCTGCGACAAGTCCCACTGCAACTCCGGCGTCAATGTCTCTCTTGCTAATTTCAAGGCCAGCTTCGACCCCAAGCTTTGCTTCAATCAATCCAAGTATATCTGCTACAACACCAACAGCTGCTCCAGCGTCGATGTCTCTTTTGGTAATTTCAAGACCAACGTCAGCTCCAACTTTGGCTTTGATAAGCCCAAGTATGTCAGCAACAAGACCTACAGCAACATTTGCATCGATATCTCTTTTAGTAATTTCAAGCCCAGCTTCGACTCCAAGCTTTGCTTCAATCAATCCGAGAATGTCAGCTGCTACACCAACAGCTGCTCCGGCGTCGATATCCCTCTTGGTAATATTGAGACCTACACCAACTCCGGCCTCAACTCCAATGAGTCCAAGGATATCGGCTACAAGACCAACGGCAACACCCGCATCAATGTCTCTTTTAGTAATTTCAAGGCCAGCTTCAATTCCAAGCTTTGCTTCAATCAATCCAAGAATATCTGCAGCGACACCAACTGCTGCTCCTGCATCGATATCTCTTTTCCAGACATGAACTGGATTGCCAATTTCATATATTTCCCTAAGGCCACAATACTTGGTAGTTGGCTCATTAGTAGTTAAGTCTGCGTAGTCATCATATAAATATTTGTTGTTGGCATGGGCAGAACTAAAATACAAGGCTGATGCTAAGATGATCCCAGCGGATTTTGTGAATAGCATCTTCTAATATGGTGCGTAATTGGGTGCAAAAAAATTCAATCCGAAAATGCTCCAGAATACGCTTTCCAACTATTTGCTTAAACTGGGTTATTCAGTGGGTGAATTTGAAGCTACTTATATACCTTGTTGATCTATATTTGGCATTTCAAACTTTAAAAGGTTTGGCTTTGGTATTGTCTAGTCTTTCAAGAAGTAGTAGAAAGGTGGCTGAAACAATACCACAAATTTACCCGTAAAAAGAAAACGCTTACATGTACTGTGTGGGTTCAAAAGTGACGAAGTTTAAATTAAGCTAGCTTAACAAACCCTTAATGCAAGGTTACTAATTTTTGGTAAGACATAAAAGTGACATAAAGAATTTGGTGTTGCAGCGAAAACAATGAAACGCCATTAAAGTTAATTGGTGAAGTAAACTTTGCTCTATGAACTTTTAAGATATAGACGAGTAGACGCGACTGAAAGAAATAAGGAGTGGTTAAGGTGATGAGGGAAGTGGTGTAGAGTGAAGTGATTAATGATGTGATTAGTTCTTGAGGGAATTGACGATGATTAGATATTCCGAATGATACGATAACCGTGATGTACCTAATCGCCCATATTTGGTTCCTGAAAATAAAGATTGTGGTCGGGTTTTAGGTCAAAGCCTACAAAATTAGGTTTGGGATCGGAACACCATTGTGTTGGTGTGGTGGTATACAATCCAGGAGGGAGTTATGAACATTGCATTTTAGGTTCGAAACAACACGATATAGCTCCTTATCACGTATAAAGTTTTACTTTTGTTCACACTCATATTATAGGAGAACCATTATACCACCGTTGAAAATTCATTGTATATCACAGTTGAATATTATTAATGACTTTTGTTGGCGCTAGTAATTCGGTTACACGATAATGTGTCCTCGAAATCAACAGTTACGATAGATTCTCGAATAGTCCATCACAATGAACGTTGGACATCCATTGTTTGAGACAATTAGAAACGAGTAACAATGTAAACTATTCGCGGTACTATTGTCTGACTGAAGTCCTTATTTTGATTTTCCTAATTCAATGGAACTATTGTGATCCTCTACTAAGTAAAAATCATATAGATCCACACTATGTAGGATCCATACTTTTGGGTGCAAAATTTCAAGTATCATTCTAAGGCTCAATTAGGGTTTGAGAAAGTCTTCCATGAGTGGTACGTGTGACGGTTATAAATTACGCAATGGAACAAGTTGGTTATGATAAGAGGTTATTCGATTTTGTCAGATACGTATTCTTTTGGATTATTTTCTGTTCATTGCATGTAATTGTCTTTCGGATATTATTTAGTCGTCTTGTCTGTTCATTTATTTTTCGGTATTTACACAGTCGTCTTGCCTGTTCATTCGGATATTATTATAAATGATTTGTCGAAATTGTTAACTTGCTTTGTTCATTAATATCGTATTATTTGAAGTTCGGTTATTTACCATCTCGTCTTGGTCGATAATGCAGCTTCTTTAATGAGGGCTTTTTTTATAAAAAATACACTTTAGCTGGATAAACTTTGGGCCCAATTGGGAACATTCCCATACATATTTGGAAACGAATGTGTCATGCCCTTATTTAATCTGTTGCATGTGGTGTTTTTCACTCGAATCAGGGAATTGAGGGGGGTTAGACGATCTGATCTGCTAGTTCTACAATATGAAGGTTATCTCTTATCAGTGCGCCAATGGTGTTATCTTCCCCTCCATAATCACTCACAGTAGATGAGAAGTAGAGTTTGTAAACAACCCCAGGAATTGGAGTCGAATAATAGTCTGTTTTTCAAGTCGAATAAAAGTCTGTAAAGTCTGTTTTTCTAACTAGCTCATGTACAAATTCAGATGCCAGCTCTAAGCTTGGTGTGGTAGACTAAATTAGCACTTTATGCTTTATGTGTCTGAGTCAATTTTAACCGGAAGTGATCTTAAGGAAGTAAATTATACCCGCGTTATACTTTTGAATAACCAGTATAACAGAGGGTTTGAAAGTGAATGGTTCATAGAGAAGTCGTAACTGGGTGTTGTAGAACTATAATCTGTACCTGGGGCGTGTTTACGTTGATTTTTAGCCAGATTGAAGTAACTATGCATTATATTTATACTTCCATGTGATGGTGATGATACCCTCGGCAAGTGGTCATAATGGTGGCTCAATTGATATTACTTTTCGGTTCCATATGATTGTGCATTGCGCAGGACTTGACATATTTTTCAAAGCTCCCATGAAACTTTCTTCTAGGCGAACGAATCAAATGATCCAGAAGTAAACAATAACATTTCAATTTAATAAATTGTATTTTCACAAGCTTACTTTTGAATCTTAGTTGAAATGATAAAAAAAAAAATATTTCGACTTTATTTTGAAATGATTTTTTTAAATTTTTTTCAATTGATTTAACAATTCTTCGCTTAGGTTTGGCTTATTTGTAAAGCTTTGTTGTAGAGTTGGCTGAGTCATTATCCTGTTGTTTAGTTAACTTTCACATACATCCTTGTCGAAATTTCTCGTAAGCTAGTGTAATTTTGTCGACATATTAAGTATTCGTTAATACAAAATACCTCATAAATATTATTTTCTCCAAATAGTTAGTGTATTGATGATACAAGCGTAACTAGTCCATGAAACACCTCAGTATCTAATTTTGAAAGTATTTTTTAAATGGTTCTTCAATTTGCAACCACTCGAAAAATCAAGTCCAAAAAAAACAAATGCGCCAACGGGGAATCGAACCCCGGGCATAACAGTGGGAACGTTATATTTTACCACTAAACTACTGGCGCTGTTCCTTAAGTACAAAACAATGTTTTGACACTTATACCTTGAATGATTAAATCAAATTCACAACCGCTCAGATATTTGATGATATTTTGGGTGTATATTATATGGAAACTCTCCTACTAATACTAACAGTAATTATTTAGTATGTTTTCATCTAAAATCAATCTGAACCTTGATCACTTTCTCCAGTCTGATCAACCACGCTCTAAAAAAATTTCACAATTCTCAAATTTCTTAACTACAAGCAGTATGATCACCAAATACATCAAAAGCGTCAAGGTGAGCTTTAATCCATTTTTGGATAGTGGTAGATCTGCTAGATTGTTCCTTGCTAGGATGCCTCAACAAGTAAAAGTGGAATGCAAAGTGCTAACCAAGGCTTCAACTGAAAAACCAAGCATTGAGGTGACATTCCAAGATAAGTTGGTGATGCAAGCAGATCCAGCGTTGATGTCGCTGAACGATTTGAAAGAGCTTTTTAACACTCACTCAAGGAAGTTGGCCATTAAGGAAGCTATAAATGCGTAATTCCAGAGTCAGTCCTTAAGGGTCTCGAGGGAGCTGGGCAGTTTGGGATGAAACTTGAAAGCAGTGCCATTATATAAGGCGTAAGCAAAATTTCAATGTATCAATGATTTAGAGGGTACGAAGATTCGTTTTAATAGTAGTGAATTGAAAGTTGGATCATCGCGTACTGAGAGACACTTAAGACCCGTAACTGTATTTATTGCCAGGTTTGCTGGCTATAATCATCCAATCTTACGCTATAGTTAGCTAAACATATTTACTTGTACATAATATAATTTAATTTAGTAATTTGTAGTGCCATTTAATCTAATAGAAGATGGAAAGTACTTTTAATTTCAAAATGCTGTGTTCCTAGATTCGGTAGGCAGGTATTGTCATACCATAATAACTACGTTTTCCTAGCTCCACCTTTTGAATTAATACATTCTAAACCTCATGGCTTCGTTTGAATTACGTTTCAATTTGTTTCTATTCAGTGTCATTAAGTTGGATCTCTATAAAATTAATCTCCATTTAAGTTTAAGTGGTTTTTATTCACTTTTAAGTTTAAACTTATTCAGTAGTATTCTTCCTTCGCATTTAAGTTTCAACTTATTCAGTATTCTTCCTTCGCATTTAAGTTTAAACTTACTCAGTATTCTTCCTTCACATTCATTATGTAATTTCTCATACCTTCCAAAGCCTTTCAAACCACTCCGGAACGATCTCTCCAAATACTTCTTCCTCACCACTCTCAAACCTCATGATAGAATCATCCAAACCTTCACCACTTACAAAAGATAATTTCACAACCTCAATCGACTTCGAAGAGTCCAAAGGTCTTTTGCAAATAAAATCAATAACCATTTCAAACCAATTCTCTAAAACTTCTGGAGTAATTTCCACCTTATCATTCAAATAAATCGGATCTCGTTGAAGATGAGCTTCAATCGATTGCTTTGTATGGTTTTTAATTTGCTTCAATTGACAATTGTTTGATCTATAACCAAACAAACATTCATTGCCATTTACAAAGGAGATTTGACAAAGAGCTTTTAGAAGCTTCAATTTGTAATTCATTCCATCTTTGTTTAATTTCGACAGGGTTAATGTTTTGAGTTCGACATAGCTTTCAAACCCTTCTCCAGGGATTGCCGCATCGATTTCAGCTGTGAAATGAATTGGGATGTCATTAGCAGTTGAAGAATTGTTTGATGTGGTTTGTGATGCTGTCGTTCTCTTCACAACTGTATAAAACTCAGTGGTATCAATATTCCCAGTCATCACTTGCTCAAACCTATGCCCTGAATATTGGTACTTTGTAGTACCATTCTGTTCCGATCTTGTGTGTTTCCAATCATAATCCAAAATAATCAATCCTTTCCAATAGATCACATTGAACCTAATATCTTTTAAATTAATGGGAATTTCCATTAAAAGCGTAAGAACTCTTCTTAGGCTTATGATTTTGAATTCCAGTTTGGGAGTTCCATTGTTCACCAAATATATCATCGATTTGAATATATCGTCAAGTGTGAACAAATCCTTATTTGATTTTGATTTGAACTTAGCATACCCAATTGAAAGATCAGTTCCAATGAATTCGGAATAAGGATTGGATCTCTTGGTTCTTTGATTATTGGACTTTCTCTTATATGGATTCTTTTTCTTTATAGGGACTTCATCAATATCACCAGTCAATGGGACTTTCAACCGTTTTAAACCTGAAATATCATTGAAATGTAAATCTTGATTAGATTTGGTATAGAAAAGAACTTCCGTGGAGTTGGGCTTGGTGTGTTTGTAAGGTGATTCAAGTGAATTTAATGAGATCATTCGACTTTTCGCACACACTTCGGTGTATCTAAATAAATAACGAATGAATAGATAACCAATTATTAGTTAACTAATTGATATCAAAGAATGATCCATTCTAATTATTACATAACGTCAGGGGATATTTCCATACTTAGAACTTGAATAGTCTTTGAATAGTGCTGAACTCACTTCTCTAACTAATCAGTATTTAGATATACTCTTGAGCTTTGATAGAGTGATATAAACCGAAGCTGTAAAATAACATCCTTATCAATGATTATTATGACAAGAGTAAATAAAAATGTTTAAATTGCAAATATTAACCGAATTTTAAGACAAATGTCCAGAGTAATTGCAAATATTAAGAGAATTTTAGAAAAATATGTCCAAAGTAATTGTAAATACGAACTGATTTTAGAAAAATTAGCATTTAGGTGGTATAACTTTAATGCAAAACTCAGATTCAAACTTCAAACTAAAGATCAAATATATACTCCTAGGGTTACGGATTAGCTAATGAGAACAGAATCATCTAATATTTTCATAAGTTACGAAGAGTTATGATATTAAGTTGTGAGTAGATGCTAGGCTATAATAGTATCATAGTACTTCTGACACGCTATTAGTATCATAGTACCTCTGACACGCTATAAAAGTATCATCTAGTCCCTCTGACACTTGATCGCATTCCTGCATATTTTTTGCAGCCAACTCACACACCATCCTACACCTTATCAGTAGCAAGTACACATGAGCAACTTTGTATATATTTAAAAGAAACAAATATCTGCCATCTAAATGTCTTTCATACTTCTCTTCAAGAATGTAACAATTATGGAGTGACGAGAATTACTCTGGTTAATAAAAAACAGCCGAGGCCATTGGTGACTTGAGCAGTTTCGTGGAAATTTAACTTGTTGAGACAGTAGTTAGAAATGATGTGGATAGTATTTGATATCTTAACTCAAGTTTTAATAGACTATAAAACATTTCGTGACTGGATGGCGATCAACAAATGTAACAAAGGAACACTGAGTTATAGAAATGATAAACATTTACAAAGGTGAAATGAAGTATTTATAATTCTGAGCTCTTCTCCAAGTTATGAAATCAAGGAGTTTATGAAACCTATGTGTACTCCTTATATCAATTGAAACCTATTGGTAATGACCTCCTTATTCTTATGAAACCTATTGGTGATGAATTTCTTATATCAATTCTTATGAAGCTTATTGGCAACTCCTTCTTATGAAACCAACTGGTAATGAATTCCTTATCAATTTTTACATGTGTTTACAAGGGAACTTCGACAAGTTCCCAAAATTCTCGAGTTTATTGTCCACACCTACACTCAACAATGTGTAAGGTCCACACTGTTCAACAATGTGTAAAAGTGGTATTACATAGATAATATGTGGAGTACAGAACACTCAGGAGCATAGATTATATGTGAACTCAGGAGTAAAGATAAACTCAGGAGTATAGATACGTGAACCATAGGAGTACAGATAATATATGTACACTCAGAAGTAAAGATAATAAGTGAAGCTCCATTAATTACAGATCCTTTGAACACTACAAGAAAGCTGATAAAACATCCACAGACACATCAGCCACCCCCACAAATTTATAAGCATGACATATTCATGAAATAGCAGACATAGCCGAGAATCCAAGGCTGAGATAGAATTTGTGGAAATACAAGGTACGATATGAAAGAACACAATTTCTTCCAATAGAATGTATATGGTGGGGAAGATAAGGCTTAATCATAAAGTTTAATCATAAAGTATTTGTGGGGAATGATTAAATGTTTGGAAACTTGGAGGAGAATATGGACCTTGCAAAAGTGATAAGGTTGAATTGGGTTAACCACTTCAAAGGAATACTCCTGAACATCAAGATCTAAAGTATAGATTGATCGCACGTCTCTAAGTGCCTGCAGGTGGATATTAAGATTAAAGTTTCGAGGAATGTTACATAGCAATGTATGGAAGCATTGATTTTTCTGCCACGTCTAATCAAATGACATATCAATAGTTTGAATGACATATCAAGAGTTTGAATGACATCAAATTGTAGATGACAAAACATGTAAATGACAAAACATGACACTTGTACAGATACAAGTTGACACACTCTATTCAACGAAGTCTAGAACACATTAATTCTATCCAAATCTCTATACAAAATATTAATAAAGTTCAATTTAAGGTATTTCCGTAATTAATTTCTATTTCTGATGAATTTTGTTACGGCGAAAGTTTGCTGATCATGAATTCATCGGTTAATTCAATATATAGTAATATGACTAATTTATTATTGTAGTGTTAATTCTTTAGTAACAAATTAAGCCATATCATACGATACAGTATCTGCAAAATTTCTTAAACTTAGTTGGGGACCAACAATACTGGTTAAAGAATGCGTTATAATGATTCCAAGAATAAAGTAATTGCGCTATCCAAATTGCGAACCAATCGATTTTAGCGCATGAAGTATGCCTCAAAGTGGTAGCTAAGTAAAGATCGCCTTGAAAATTTATTATCCTTACGAGTTTTACAATGTGAACTATCATTATCAATCTTCGGAGTATTAATCTAACAACGGAGTATATTAAACAAAGAGTAAACTTGGATCAATATTCGGAGTATCAAATCAACACTCGGAGTATGTTCGGTATATAAAATTAAACTATCCAATACGGCTCCAGAATATTATACCTCAACAAGGCAACATAATGAATAAAATAAAATTACAGTGTAGTACTCGTAAATTGATCAAACATTTGATATATTGATCAGCTTTACTATAATATTCGCAATTCTATAAATCTTTCCGAGTAATCCCCCTCCATCCCCCTCTTACTCTTGACAGGCAGTAGTATTCACCAACTTGGTAAAGAAATCCTTCACTTTAGATGCAGAGCTAAAAAGTTTGCCGTGGCAGTTCTCCACATTTCGCAATAACTTCGTAAAGTGAAAGATTCTCGGAATAATTACCCAATGTTTTCTTGGTGTACCTGCAAGTTCAAATACTGCACCCTTTAATGTGGGGTGGAGGAGGGGGGAGGGGGCGGTACACGATCTTGGAAGTGCCCCGCAGATTCGCGTTTTTGTGCTGCGAATGCCTTTGTTAAACGGCTTCGAATGTGGTGGGGTTGAGCTGCAAAATAAAAAGGAAAACATTCGATGTTTAAGGTTATTATATATAAAGACTCGAATGTCTTTAGATTTAAACATTATCTAATATTAAAAGTTTTCTTTTAACTAAAACTCCATATTAAAATTTAAAAGCAATGTCTGACTTTGATGAAAAAGCTCAGGTCGAGATCTCTGATCAAGATTCAGTGGTAATGGACTATGTTTCCAAATTCCTTGATATGTCCAATACTGCTAAAGAAAATGACTCCGAGGAAAAAAAGATGGGTTTCAAGAAGAGTATTAAAACCTTCCCAAAAGCTGTCTTATGGTCCGTTGTTCTTTCCCTGGCCATTATTATGGAAGGTTATGATCTTAATTTATTAAGTTCTATGTATGGTTTCGATGCTTTCAACAGAAAATTCGGGGATTACTTCCCAGAACAAAATACCTATCAAGTTCCTGCAAAATGGCAAACTGGTATTGCTATGGGTTACACTTGTGGACAAATTTTGGGTTTATTCATTGCCGGTATCGTTGCCGATATCGTTGGTTATAGAAAAACTATGATGTATGCTTTAGCTGCATCTGCTGGATTATACTTTATTCAATTCTTTGCACCAAACAGAGATGTTCTTTTGGTTGCCTATGTCTTATTAGGTATTAATTGGGGAAGTTATCAAACTTTGACTGTCACTTATGCATCCGAAGTAGCTCCTGTCAATTTGCGGTTATATTTAACCACTTATGTTAATATGTGTTGGGTATTTGGTCAATTATTATCTTCTGGGGTTTTGAAAGGTGTATCTCAAATGGAAAGTGCAAGTGCTTGGAGAATTCCATATGCAATCCAATGGATTTGGCCTGTACCTCTTGTTCTTGGTGTTTTCTTTGCTCCTGAATCTCCTTGGTTCTTGGTTAAGAGAGGAAGAGATGCTGAAGCTAAACATTCCTTAAAAAGACTTTTGACTGAACATCCAGGTATGCCAGATAAAGATGTCTTAGCTCAAGCCATGTTGGTTAAAATTCAAATGACTGTTAAAGAAGAAGCTGCCGAATCCCTGGGAAGTCTTAAGAGTTGTTTCCAAGGTGTTAACTTAAGAAGAACTAGAGTTGCTTCTATTACTTGGTTATTCCAAAACATGACTGGTTCTTCATTGATTGGTTACTCCACTTACTTCTACATTCAAGCTGGTTTGTCTCCTAGTCAAGCCTTTACATTTTCGATCATTCAATATTGTTTGGGTCTTATTGGTACTGCAGGTTCTTGGTTCCTTTCTCAAAAGATTGGTAGATTCCCAATTTTCTTTGGTGGTTTGGTTGCCCAATGTTTGATTTTAGTCATTGTAGGTGGTCTTGGTACTTTGACGGATAATAAGGGTGCATCTTGGGGTATTGGTTCCTTATTATTAATCTACTGTTTTGTTTATGATTTGGCTGTCGGTCCAATCTGTTACTGTATTGTAACAGAACTTCCTGCTTCCACCTTGAGAATTAACACCGTCATGCTTGCTAGAAACATGTACAATCTTTCAGGGATTTTCACTTCCATCATTACTCCATATCAATTGAATCCAACTGCTTGGAACTGGGGTGCCAAAACCGCCTTCTTCTGGGCTGGAATGACCGTTATTGCTATCGTATGGGCATGGTTCGATTTACCAGAAACTAAAGGTAGAACTTTCGCTGAATTGGATGTCTTGTTTAGTAAAGGTATTAAAGCTAGAGATTTCAAACACACCCAGGTGGAAGTGTTTGATGCTGGTAAATTGTTAGAAAAGATTGGTCAAGATGGTGTCAAGACTTTTGTTCAAACAAAGGAAAATGTTGATGTTCCTGAGGAGAAGGCATAAAAAGATACATTAGATAAAGTATAGTAATGAAAATTATAAAGATAATAGTTGTAGTTTGAGTGGATTTATTTGGATTTGCAGTGAATTTGCAGCCATTCTAGCATCGCAGTGTTTTTTGCAGCGCTATCCTTCGCAGTGTATTTTGCAGCCATTCTATTTATCAGCCATTCTATCTTTTCCAATGAGCTTTATTTTGCAGCCATTTCTGACATTTTATTATCCTTCACAAGATGCTTCTTCAGAGATTATTCCGTTATTTCATAAATTTGAATACATAAACTAAATAAAGAATAAGAATGGCTAAATTCCCCTCATAAGCTTTCACTTCTTTTCAATCTTACTTCTCTCCCCATAAGCTTTGGTAGCATAATCACCATCAATAACAATCAAATCTTGAGGTCTGTAATCATGTTTACCAGTAAAGTATGATTCCAAAATCTCTTTAGTCCCCTTGGCATATCTTGCTTGAGCATCGAGGGAAGTACCCGAAACATGAGGAGTCATTGCATTCCCCCCACCAAATTTATTTTTCATTGATCTCCAAGGATGATCTTTTGGAGCCGGTTGAGGGAACCAAACATCACCACCATAACCACTGATTTGACCGGATTCCAAAGCTTCAGCCACATCCTTGTCATTACAAATTGCACCCCTTGCGGTATTAACCAAGAGGGCACCTTTTTTCATTTTTGAAAGTAATTCCTTATTAAATAAACCTCTAGTAGATTCATGTAAAGGACAATTAATTGTAACGATATCAGCTTGAGAGAGCATATCAGCCAAATCCTCAACTCTTGAAACAATGTTGTCTTTATCATTAAACAATTTGGAAGCATCATTCAATTTCTTAATGGCAGAGGCAGGTAAATCTTGATAATCATAGTATAATAATTTCTTTGGATTAAAGGCAATTAATCTTTCCAAAACTCTATACCCAATTCTACCTGCACCAACGGTAGCAATGATTTTATCTTCCAAATCATATTCTTGTTTTGCAACTCCAGCAATATCCCAAATTTTGGAATCAACAGCTTGATGATGAGCAGGTACGAAATTCCTAACCAAAATTAAAATGGTCATGATTACATGTTCAGCAACAGAAACAACATTTGAACCAGTAACTTCAGCAACTGTAACCTTATGTTTATTCGCAGCATTTAAATCAATATGATCCGATCCAATCCCTGCAGTGATTGCAATCTTCAATTTCGCAGCCTTTTCAAACCGAGATTCCGTCAAATAAGCTGGGAAAAAGGGGGTGGTGATTAAAACCTCAGCTTCTGGTAAATGTTTATCAAAGGTTGATTGTCCTTCTGGATCTTTATCAGCAGTTGTAATCAATTCATATCCATGACTTTCAACAAATTTACGGATCCCCAATTCATTTTCCAAAGTTCCTAATAATTCTGGAACTTCTTTGGAATGATTTCCTCCTTCATATAATACTAGTAATACTTTTCCTTTAGACATGATATAGTTTGTATAATGATATGATTGATCTGTACTCTGATTGATCTGTACTCTGATTGATCTGTACTCTGATTGATCTGTACTCTGATATAATTCATCTGTAATCTGATATAATTCATCTTATATACTCTTCATCACCCCCACATACCCCACAATAAAGCTCTTCACTGAGCCATTTATGGAAAGAATATCCCTGAATCTATCCAAGACTATGAGCCATATTTGGTTAACCTTTACCTATCCGATGTATAATATCGCGGATCAAACTTAATGTGGGGTGGCAATTGGAGGAGGTGAGCATCTTTGAGAACATCTTGGCGGGGATACTATGGAGTGGGAACACTTATTCACCTTGTTGGTGATAGTTTGGAACACTTGGATTCATCTTGTTGGGGATGCAAGAAAATGAGTGATCTTAAAGCTTGGTGCAGAGTGTATATAAGTGTAGATTGTGTGGTGAAGACTTGTGTGACTAGAGGATGGGTGAAGATTTGGACAGGAGATGGTAGGTGAAACGTAGGTGAGGAGGGTATGATTAGAAAATTTAAATTGGTCATTCGATCGATATCGTTTACGTTTTACTCGATCGTTTACGTTTTACTCGATCGTTTACTCGATCAATACGTTCACTCTATCATTTCACTCTCTCATATATTCTTCTACAAATCATTACATAAATGTTTGTGAATGCTAATGTATACTTTACAAACCATCGGAGGTCCAAAATAAACCTTTCATTATATAGTGTTGAACTCCTCGTATAATCTCCTCCATTTAAAAATGACCTAAAATCCCTTATTACATCATTTGAATTGCTGAATGTTTATCAATGAACGTTTATCTCATAAAGAAGTATAGAAAGTTTCTCTCCTTAAATTAGTTAAGATGAATTGTTATCTATGAACTCATTTGCTCCCACTTTCCACTCCAATTCTTCAACTCCAATAATCATCTCAACTAATATAATATACAATACTCCCTTCCTCTACACAAATTAATTTCATAAATATTCATTGAGATATTCTAATTGCACTCAATGAGTATCAACCTAATGAATTAGGAAGAATCTTTGCACATGAGGTCAAATTAATAAATTAGAAATATATAGACCTAGTCCGGTGAATGCGTCGATAGTACTTGAGATCAAATTGAATTGGTATATTTGGAGGAGAGTTCATCATTGGAACTTATTTTACCATCATTTGATACTGAAGATTTCACCTGGTGCTGAATGTTTGCTTCTCTCAGGTGCGAATATTCGCTTCTCTCAGATGGTGCTGAGTATTCGATTCGCTCAGATGGTGCTAAATATTCGCTACGCTCATTCACTTCCTCACATGGTACTGAATGTTCGCTTCGCTCAGATGGTGCTGAATATTCGCTACGCTCATTCACTTCCTCACATGGTACTGAATGTTCGCTCGCTCATTCACTTCCTCACACTATCCGCACGCTCATTCGCTTCGCTCACACTAAATATTCGCACTCATTCGCTTCGCTCATTCGCTACTCAAACGCCAACTGCTTCTTAATCTCAGCAATAGCTAACCCAGGATTCAACCCCTTTGGACATGTCTTGGAACAATTCATAATCGTATGACATCTATACAAACTCATTGAATTCTGTAACATTTGCTTTCTTAATTGACCAGCTTCATCTCTTGAATCAATCAACCATCTGTAAGCTTGCATCAACACAGCAGGACCCAAGTATTGTTGTTGATTCCACCAATAAGAAGGACAAGAGGTTGAACAACATGCACACAAAATACATTCATATAACCCATCCAACTTGGCTCTATCTTCAATACTTTGTAAATTCTCACGACCATCCACAGGGTGAGTTTCTCTTTGTAAGTAAGGTTGAATGGATTTATATTGCTTGTAAAAGTGAGTCAAATCAGGTACCAAATCCCTAACAACAAACATATGAGGTAATGGATAAATCTTGGATTCTTTCGATACATCCGTATCTATTCTACATAAACATGCTAAGGTATTAGTACCTCCAATGTTCATTGCACATGACCCACAAATCCCTTCACGACATGATCTTCTAAAGGTCAAAGTAGCATCTTGTTCATTCTTGATCTTTAAAATAGCATCCAAAACCATAGGTCCACAATCATTCAAGTCAACCTCATAAGTTTGCATCTTTGGCTCAACTTCAGGAGTATCTGGGTTCCATCTATAAATTTGGAACTTCTTGATTTGAGGCGATGGAGTGGCAATACTGGCCAAGCTCCTTCTTCCAAGTCCACTTAATGCCTTGTTATTGAGTATTGATCTGAACATGTTGTATGGTGTTTTTCTCTAACCTTACCTTATGACTTTTTCTGCGTGAATAATGAGCTTTAAATGATTGGACAGGAGAGGCTTATGTAATCCGGGGATCCGAGGTCTTCCCGGGGGGAGTAGAGGTGGCAGTACAACTTGTTATATAAGTGGGTTTTATAACTTTTTATACAACTGGGTTTTATAACTTTTTATAATTGATTTATAAGTGGTTTCATAATTGATTTATAAGTGGTTTTATAATTGATTTATAAGTGGTTTTATAACAGATTTATAACAGATTCTCATGACTGACAACAGATTTTCTGATTATCATAATCTTGCAATGTGATATCGACGGATATTACATACTTTTACTGTCAACTTAATATACCCTAACTTATTACCATCAACTTAATATACCCTAACTTATTACCATCAACTTAATATACTCCAACTTCTTACTATCAACTTAATATACTTTCACATTCTATTTATTATTAACCTTATTTACTCATAAACCTACGGATGGGTAGGAATATCTGGATATCATTTCCCACAGCAGACTAAGCATAGTCCACATTTAATTGGCTTATAAATTACTACCCAAAGGGTAGGAATTTATCGACTCATCAAATCCTTTGGATAAATTCCTACCTTTCGAATTTATCAACTCATCAAACCTAAATTACTACCCTTCGGGTAGTAATTTATCAACTCATCAAACCCTTTGGGATAAATTCCTACCCTTCGGGTAGTAATTTATCGACTCATCAAACCCTTTGGATAAATTCCTACCCTTCGGGTAGTAATTTATCACGCAATCAACCCCTTGGATAAATTCCTACCCTTCGGGTAGTAATTTATCCTTCGGGTAGTAATTCATCCAATCAACGAACTCACATTCTCCCTAAACGAAGCAAACCCCATTGGAAAATACTCACTCTCCTCCGGATCCAAAGTAAACGGACTGGCCCAAGTTTTATCATAATTTTGCAAAACAGAAACCCTCTTCAGCTCAACAAAGTAACGATTCACACTTTCTGGATTCTCTCTAACTTCTCTTTCCACCAAAAGTTTAAACTTTTTCTTCAACTTCTCCTTTGGAAAATCCAAATGCATACTATTAAGTGAAGTATCAATCATATCAATCAAATCATCCAATTGACCTTCGCTTAATTTGAAATCACATAATCGTTCTAATCTTGTTAAATCATACGCTTCCTTGTGAGTGATATGACATTGGATTTCTCCTGTATAAGTCTTGCAAAACAAGTAGAATGATGCCGCATTATAGAAATCTTCACAAAACACACTATTCAAAAAATACGCTTGTAACGAACAAGAAGTTCTTGCATAAGAATAATAATCTCCAAATTCAAGTAAATACCAAAGGTTGATTTTAATGGTCTTTGTAATTAACAAGGAGAATTTGGTTAACTTCCTGAAATATACCTGATATTCCGGATTGGTTGCCATATTCTCTTTATGAACGGATATATCATTATCACCGCGGATTAAGGTTTGCATAGTATAAGATAATCTTGTTAAAATTCCAAAGAGATAATAGTTTGACTTTTTCAATAACATGATGATAGCTGGATTCAAAATCAAATTCAATGCATTGCCAAAGAAGAAATGATCCAAATTCATCAATTTTTCATAAGTAGGCATCAACTCCCCAATCATAACAATGAGTAACTTCTTCAAGTAAAAAAACGTCAATGTCATATCATTGAGATTCTCATAATACATGAAAAAATGATAATAGTTTCCAAAAAGTAAAAGTCGGGCAACGATGTAATGAGACACCTGCATCACGTAATTGATCTTATCATCAATGGAGAAATTATTCACCATATCCAACATCTTACTAAAATCAGAACAAATGTCTTTTGAGATTGTAACTTCAATATCTCCTAATTTCGTGGTCAACACAGATAAATTGATCTTTGGAGAATTTAAAACCAACTCCAGAATCTCTCTGAATCCTTTATACATTTGATCCAATTGGGACATTGAGTCATGAGTGAATCGTTCAAGTTTAGTAAATTTCAAATTCCCATTGCCCTCTTCATAATATGGAGGCTTGGTGGTATCAACCTGTGAAATGAAACTTGATTGTCGACCATTATACTTGATCATACATAAATCATGATGTTTCAAATACCTCCAAATTTTCCTTCGTAAGTTGTTTACTTTGGGGTCTTCCGTTTGCGGTTCCTTATTTAAACCAATAAGATATGCACTTTGAAACAATTGAGCATCAAAGGCTTGGAATTTAACAGTCTCCGCAGGATCATCATAATCACTGGAAGCCAATGTATAGTACACCCTCATCAATGATAAGAATTGAAGCATGGTTAAGTTTGCTTTATTGGAAGTGAACAATGGTTGAAGTCTCACAATAATGTTCTTAACTATACTAATGGATTTCACATGGATTGGTTCTTTCAACAACATCGATAATGTTTCAATTTGATTCAAACTTAATTCTTGCTTGTTCAATGGAGATTTTATATCATCTTTCTCTACGTCAAAATTCTCATAATAATCATTTGTCTCCTTATTTCTTGAAAGTAAGGCCTGATAACTTAAATTGAGAAGTAAAAGAAGAATTCCAATATTGGCATATTCTTCTCTAGTTTTCAAATGAACGGAACTTGGAACAGTATCTTCATCTCCTTTTCCAAGTAATGCTTCCAATTGAGAGGTATATTGGGTTTCATCAAGAAATGGATAAAATGGATATATGAGACGGAAATATCTCCGAACATGTAACCATATAAACTTCCTAGTTGGTAAGATCTCCAAAATCTCCTTGCTTACATCAATAAACAAATCTTCATCATCTTCAGATAATGGCTTCACCAATTCTTTCTTCTTCCCCATCACCTCTTCTTTACATTTCTTCTGCTTGAGATTCACAAAGGACCAAATGTCAGATAATCCAACATCTTTCTTCATCATTGCAAAAATGGAAAATGGTCCATGGTTGATATCGCTAACTACAGTGGTGGTAGCATCGTCCAAGATCTCGATCGATGGATAATTCCAGAAAATATCACTGGTGGCGTTTTCTTCCAGAACAGGATTTAACCCAGTAACATCTTGGAACGTCTTGAATCTTTCAATCACAGCTCGAACATTGTCGGGAGTTGGTGGTCTGGATATTTTGACTGGCAAATATGGTGCCAATTCGGAAACGTATTTTTGAGGTTCTCCCGGGGTTTGTTTCGTTCCATCATCCAGGTAAGGAGGACTGATTTCTTGGTTGGGTATGAGGACCGTGATGGTCTGTACTTTAGCAACATTTGTAGGGTTTGATGGATTGATTACTTTGATTTGCGAGGTGACTGATGTGATGGGAAGTCTACTTGATACTAAGGAAGATTCAGTCGATGCTGTGATTGGACGTGATGCTTTACCTGAAGCTTCAACACCACTTGATTCAACACCACTTGAAACTGATAAAGGACCATCCACAGGAGTAAAAGGAGTTATTGGAGCCACAAGTGGAGTATAATTGGCCAGGTTTGGTGTGAAAATTGGAATCGAACTGGTTGGTATTGGAGTTGTTAATCCTGAGATACTACCGGTAGCAGGTGCGCCAGATACATTAGTGCCATTACCAGTGCCAGATACATTAATAGATACATTACCAGATGCATTACCAGATACATTGCCAGATACATTGCCAGATACATTACCAGTGCCAGATACATTACCAGATGTGCCAGATACACCAGATGCACCAAATTCATTACTTGATGCGCCAGTTACACCAGATGCACCAGATACACCTGACGCACCAGATACACCCGATGCACCCAGTATCAGTGGAATCCTAGAAAGTGTTTGGAAAGGGGGTAGTGATATGGAAGATGATTTTGGCATCGGTAGAGTTGGTTCATTTTTTGTATTCTGATTTATATTTGATTCATTATAATTCGGGTTGATAGAATCATTTTTAAAGCTCGGTTTTGATTCATTATAATTCGGGTTTATAAAACTCGGATTATTTGATTCATTATAATTCGAGTTTATAGAATCATTTTTAAAACTCGAGTTTATAGATTCAATTTTAATATTCGGATTTATATTTGAATTCAGTACTGTTGGTGGTGTGGATGTGATGGAGGATGTTGATACCACTGAAGTTGAGGATGTTGATACCACTGAGGTTGAAGATGTATCAGTCAGCATCGATGGTGGGCCAGTAATAGGAGGTACTCCTGATGGTACGGTTGGATAACCATACATTCCATATGGATACCCATAAGCTCTAGGACTTTTCTCATCGAATCTATGAGCCTCCGACCTATAATCTGGTCTAAAACCAGGAGCAAAGGTTGGTGGAGCCATCATAATAGGAAATGAAGGATTTGTAAACTGCGGCAGAGCATTTGCAAAGTGTTGTGGATGTTGGGGATTTGCAAATTGTTGCGGCAGTTGATATTGTGGAGGAGGTTTTCCAGAGCCTGGATATTTTCCAGAGCTTGGATATTGGGGGTATTGAGAATAATATGGGAATGGATATTGAGGTGTATAAGAATACCCCATCGGTATTTCGGAATGACCTATAGTATGATTTGGAATTTGATGAACAGGATGAAGATTGGAAGGAAGTCCGTGATTATTAGGATATCCATGAGGAAGTGCTGGACTAAGTTCCTCATCCTTTCTTCTTCGACGTTTTGGTTTCTCTTCATTATAAGTACATAAATGAATCGAACTATGTTTAACACACAGTGTACAAGGAGATTTCCTATCACATTTGACCTTTCTTGCTTTACAAATATTACAAACCACAGTAATTCTATTTCGTTTCTTTGGTTGTAAAGTTGGTTCACTCGTGGAGGACATTTCCAGGAATTCAACGGACATTTTGGGATGTCTTAATGACTTCTTGAATTGTGTTTGGATGTATTTGATTTAGCTTTCGCAAGTTGAATTTTTCTACTAAATCTTAAAGTACTTCTTGAGTTCGAGTTCTCTTGAGTTGTTAAGTTGTTAAGTTGTTAAGTTGTTCTTCTTAGTTCTTCTTAAGTACTTCTTCTTCTTCTTTCTTCTTCTTCCCTCTTCTTTCTATCAACTTATCTCAACTCTTCTGGCTCTTACAGTAACCTTAAAATAAGATTTATAAGCCGGAAAATTCCAGGTTGAATACAAGAAGTAGGCAGTGAAAGTAAGCGAGAACTTATGGAGGATATAAGAGTTTAAGTTTTAATAAGAATGTGCAAGTTTATTAAGGAATCAGTCAAACCGGAAATAAAAAAGTAAAATGCATGATAACTTAACCCGGCAAAAACAATCTTGTTTCATACAATCAGCCCGTCTATGACTGCTCCTCTGTTGTGTGTTGTTTGCAAGACCCTTCTTCAACCTCCACCCGAATTATTTTTTTGACCATTGTTCTAGGAGTTGGAGGCATCTGGAAAGATGAAGGAGGGGCGCACGAAGACGGCATTATACGATTTGCAGACTTACTTTCACCCCCAACTTCACCCACATCCGAGGTGATGTTGGAGGCACTGAAGTTTGCCACTAGCTTCTAAATCGGGTTAGAAGTTCCATAACTGATGGTGCCGATCATCGCATGTGATGAGTGAAGGAGCATGATTGGCAAATAGGCAAGATATGAAGACATTATGAAGGACATTATTACGCTTGATGTGAATGACATTATTACTCTTGATATGAATGACATTATTACGCTTGATGTGAAAGTCATTATTACACTTGATATGAAAGACATTATTACACTCGTTATGAAAGATGAAGTAATAATGGAAAACTTTATTAATATCCGTTATAACCAAAGTAATGGTTAAGCGGTATATTGTTACAAAGGATGAATGCTTAAGCGATTATTGATTAAGCAGTTGATATTGATTAAGAATTAAGCGACTGATTAAGCAATCATTAAGCGATTATATTCAATCATTCATTCAACGATTATTCAATCATTCATTAAACATATTATTTCCCAATCATTAAACCATTGATTAAGCAATCGTTGAACATGATATTAAGCGAACCTCAACAAATCCCTACTCATGAACAATTAGACGCCGAAGTCAATATCCGTTAAGGTTAGAAATGCATGTCTATAATGTACAATGGATAGAATCATTGAGTTTGCCGATTAGAAGCATGCCGACATGAAGAATTTCCGATGTCAGAAGAACTCCGAGGTCTCTACAACATACTCAGGAACTCCGACATGATACGGAATGACACCCCCCCATCGGGGAGAATATTCAAAATGTCCGATGCTAAACAAAAAACCCTCGGTTATCTACATTGTATGTTAACCCAGATTGTCTCATTGTGGATTGATCTTGGCGATATATCAAATCGTAGGCGGTGTTCAGTCGCCAAATGGTAATCCAAATGGTATTCCAAATGGTGTTCCAATGTGTATGTTTCAAGACTAGTCACAAAAAAATATGGTGAGCCTCATTTGATCTTGGGGGCAAATCTTATAACTGGTAATGATCTCACTATCTCTCAACAATCAGCAGAAATTACTAGATAACATATGTTTAATTTCCTATTGTGGTTATTGTTCAATCTCAGATTGTCCGTGTGGGTGATTGGCAATGGTGAATGACAAGGCTTATGATATAAATCCGGTGAGGCGAGAGCCTCGAAAGATATTATTTATGAGGCTCAAAGTAATTTCAAAGAACTCTACCACAAGATGTAATAGCTGCAAAAACCGAAGTGGTGGAGGGTTCCTTGAATACGCGAAAGTTACCCAATTTAAAGAATTTAAGGAACAACTTCACAATGCCCCTCCCAATTTGCAATTGACATGTGCATGTATGGATTATTTTAATAAGCGATGGCAACACGGAAACAATTGGAAACCGTGGCAAAATCATCACAATAGGTCAATTATAACGGAAGTGACTCCGCGATACTATATCATGCATTAACCGAGGAGAAAGTATGATAAGGAGGTTTGGGGGGTCTACAGGGAAATACTGGCCTTCTACAATTTGGGGGGACATGGCCTACAATGGGGTGTCCTTCTAAAATATGGGGCAATGGGGAAATGGCCCTCTACAATTTTTAGCTTCACTGGTTCCACTCAGGGGTTTACTACTCGGGGAGTTTACTACAATTGGGGCTTTTTCCACAATTGGGAGTAGTTGGCAATACAATTGAATGGTCTATATTTCCATGACATATTTGACAATCAAATGTATCGTTTCTTATAACCATTCCGTTCGATTATTGTGGGGTGTCTTCTCTTTTTAGTGTTATTTTTGAAGAAGTCGGGTATACTTGTCATCATATATTCAATTTTCATAGTATTACTCTTCTTCTTGCCAAAGTTAGACTTCTTCTGCCAAGGTTCATATTAGACTTCTTCTCGTGATAGTTTATTTTACTTCATTCGTATAATTCGTGATAATTCATTTCATTCGTATAAATCTGATAAAGTTTATATTAGTCTTTTTATTGATGCTTCATATTAGTCTTGTTAAAGTTTAATGCCTATAAATTCATATTAATTCTGTTAGTCCTTTTTGCCTATAACTTCATGAATCCCATGCAAATTCATCTCCCATTCAATCACTTCATGCAATTCCTCTCCCATTCAATCACTCCATGCAATTCCTCTCTCTCATGCAAATTCATCCCCCATGCAATTCCTCTTTCTCATGCAATTCCCTCCCCATGCAATCACTCCTCTCTTCTTATGAGTTTTCTATTTGCCATATCTGGCAATTCTTCGATATCTTCCATACATGACACCGCCGTTCACCTGGGGGCCTCTCATTCGGTACATGTTGCCATATTCTACTCGGTACTTTACACCTCTTGTCGAAATACCTCAAGTTGCAACCTCATGCAAAAAAAGCTTTAGAAGGATGCTGGATAATGCTATTTATTTTATCTCTATTTATCTCTTCTCCTGGTGGTGGAATTATCAAGTGTGAGATCATTAATGATCATTATGAAATCCTCAAACTTTCATGATAACAATGAGTGAGGTTATTACTTATCTATACATTTGTCTTCGTCTCCACCTCCATGTCTTGTCATTCTCCTTCACCTCTGTCACTAATAAAGGCCAGGTCAAGGGCCAATTGATGACACTGGCCGTAGGCCAAGGCCAATATTGACACTGGCCGTAGGCCATTACAGGCCGAAGGCCAGGTCAAGGGCCAATTGATGACACTGGCCGTAGGCCATTACAGGCCAAAGGCCAAGTCAAGGGCCAATTGATGACACTGGCCGGCCATTATAGGCCGAGGGCAGAGGGCCAGGTCGAAAGCCAATTGACACTGACCGTAGGCCATTACAGGCCTAAGGCCAGGTCGAAGGCCAATTGATTACACTGGCCGTAGGCTATTACAGGTCAAAGGGCAGGTCGAAGGACAGGTCGAAGGCCAACTGATTGCACTGGCCGTAGGCCATTACAGGCCGAAGACCAAGTCAAGGGCCAATTGATGACACTGGCCGTAGGCCATTATAGGTCGAGGGCCGAAGGCCAGGTCGAAGGCCAATTAATGGGACTGGCCGTAGGCTATTACAGGTCAAAGGGCAGGTCGAAGGCCAATTGACACTGGCCGTAGGCCATTATAGGCCGAAGGCCAATTGATGACATTGGCCGTAGGCCATTATAGGCCAAAGGCCAGGTCAAAGGCCAATTGATGGCACTGCCCGAAGGCCAGGTCGAGGCCCGAAGGCCAAATGATGACACTGGCCGAAGACCATTACAGGCCAAAGGGCAGAAGGACAGGTCGAAGGCCGAGGGCCAAGTCGAAAGCCAATTGACACTGGCCGTAGGCCATTATAGGTCGAGGGCAGAAGGCCAGGTCGAAAGCCAATTGACACTGGCCGTAGGCCATTACAGGCCTAAGACCAGGTCGAAGGCCAATTGATGGCAGTGGCCGTAGGCCATTACAGGCGGAAGGCAGGTCGAAGGCCAATTGATGGCACTGGCCGTAGGCCGTTGTAGGCAGAAAGCCAAGGCCAATTGATGACACTGGCCGTAGGCCATTAAAGGCCAAGGCCAAGTCAAGGGCCAATTGATGACACTGGCCGCAGGCCATTATAGGTCGAGGGCCGAAGGCCAGGTCGAAGGCCAATTAATGGCACTGGCCGTAGGCCATTACAGGCCAAAGGCCAGCAAAAAACCAAATTAAGGAGGCCGAAGGCCATTATAGGCCGAAGGCCAGGCCAAGGACCAGGCCAAGGACCAGGCCAAAGGCAACCTACCTCGGGCACTTCACACTTCACAGTTACTTGTGCGGCAGTGAAGCACCGCTTCGCGGCACTTCACACTTCACAGTTACAGCGTAAAGCACCGCTTCGCGGCACTTCAAACTTCACAGTTACAGCGTAAAGCTTTACGCCGCTTCGCGGCACTTCACACTTCACTGCGACGTAAAGCACCGCTTCGCGGCACTTTACTTTGGCAAATGCAACCCATCCAACTCATGCAAAACCAAATCAGTCAACCCCCTCACCAGCCTACCCCCCCTAATCCCATCAAACCAAGTCAAAGGGTTATTAGCATTATGAACCCCATCAACCAAACTCAAAAGAACCTCACTTGTCAAAGCTTTCTCAGGAGTTGAAACAATTGGATCATCAAATAAATCATCATCATCAACAATCATATCATCTATTTCATCTCTTATTTCCAATTTGATTTCATTTTCATCAACATTGAATATACTTGAAAAATGATTTTCTTCACTTAATTCAAATTGTTCATTAAACACGTTGGAACTCTCTGGAAGATTCAACTTCAAAGGGTCCATACTAAATATTGATAACCAATGGAATTTCTCCTCATTAGTTTTAACCCCATTTAAAACCATTAGAACAACTCCAAGATTAATGATCAATAAAGTATCATCATTTTTTTGTTCGATTTCATCAACCAATAAAGCCACCAATTTCAGTGGGTTTTCATTATAAATGTTTAAAAATATATTTGACTTGGACACACCAGTTAAGTAGTTTTTAAATTGTACTTCCAAATCATTCCCAGGATATTCCACTGTTTCAACATAAATCAAATCAATATTCGATTCAACGATTTTTACAATATTCAGAATCTGAGAAGAATTCTTCCAATCTTTAACTTTTTTCAAAGTGGATAGGATTTTATTCCCTGTTATTTGGAGTACGATTTTAAATATCAATGAAGATGTGATTGTTTTGGAAGGGTCACCAAGATCATCAATTTCATTAAAATTACTCTTGATAATCTCATAAAGTACTTTAATATATAACAATTCATCATTGGATTGAAATTTGTTTAATAACCAATTAATTATACTCACCGTACAAGGAATCAAAAAGATTTGAGATAAATAATCAATTCCATTAGTTAGGATTTCAAAATTGATAATCCCAACTTTGGTTGCAACAATAGATTGTTGATAAATAATCGGTACTAATTTATAAATCTGTTTGATATTAATACTTTTAATTAAATCATCAGATAATCCATCATTTTTATCATCAAACAATACATTTACCCAATCATTGAATAAACCATTATAATTCATAATCACTGTTAAATCTTCTTCCGAGGATTTATTTGGCATTTGATTGGTCATATTATCAACCAATCTATAATAAAACCCATTGATATATTCAAATACAAATGAACCTTTGATTTTATAAAGTGATAAATTAATATCAAACGTTTCAATAATTAATAGGACACTTAAAAGTAATACACCAAAGTAGGAATAGAACTCTTGGAAATTCTCATCATCATTTAAATCGATTTGAAACGATTCTTTATCAATGAAATTAATAAGCTTATTTAAAATTTCAATGGGGGAAATATTAAATGCTATGATATTTATCAATTGAACATTATTTAAAAATCCCAATAAAAGTCGATTCAATTTTTCATAATCTTTACTGGTCATTAGATCTTGTAGGATTTTTATAAACAATTGACTCAACTCCATTTGTTTATCATAAGAATATTCCAATAATGATTGGAGGGAGTCGATGAACGATATAAATCCAGATTCTTCTAATGATGTGAATTCAACATTGATATGAAGCAACTTTTCATTGAATTTGGTAGAAAGGTTCCAATTGATATCTTGTTGATCGGTGTACAGAATCAATGGGAAGAATTTTGAAAAAGATTCCAGGGGGAGAAGTCCATTGAAAATGCAACTTTTAATGAAGGGAAGGAATGAATTAGTGAGGTTTAAGTTGATCTTGGAGGTATCATTGGAGGTATTATTGGAAATATCATTGGAAATATCATTGGAGGCATTAGACCCGTCGTTAGACCTTTTGTCAGACCTTTTATCAGAACTATCAATCAGACTTGTTAGACTTGTTACACCCTCAAGATACCTATACGCTTCAAGAATATCCTTCTCAAGATTATCTTCACTTTCCCCTCTCTTATTAACCAAACTACCCTTTAATATCCTGGGTAGTCTTGATAAAATGAAATTCCTCCAATTGAACAAAATATAAGGTTTCTCTTTAACTGCTTGATCCAACCCCAGGAAAATCGCCAGTATCAAATCAACAATCACACTTCCTTTGGTAGGGAAATTCAAATTGTATACATACAAAAAATCATTGGTATTGAAAGTCCATTCACTCATGATCTTCTTAAACCAGAAATATTTCTTCATATGAATATAACGATTGAAATTGATTGGCGATAACGCAGGTGTTCTACTTAGTGGTTGGCTATGTGACTGGCCAAGACTAAGTGAACGCCCTTTTCCATCTTCCTTAACCTCTGGGGTGCCAATTTTGAAACTCAAAAGAATATTTCGATTTTCCCCATTTAAATACACCTTCAGTCTGGAATATAAGAATCCAACCAATTTCTCATTTTGCTTCAAAGTCTTTAATAACTCTACTATGAATTTTTGAACTGAAGTTGAATGCTCAACTCTCCCCACAAAATTAGCAATAAAAAAAATGAGCTTATAAAGTAAGGTTTCTGATCCAATCGATCCACAGAACTTCAAAACATACTCTTGGAAAGCCTCTCCAAATAACCCTCGAACCACCTCATTACTTGCATTCAGTAACATCATTGGTATTTTGTTGATATAAATCAATTGATCCAGCTCTGAAAGTTTATTCAAATTCCTCCAGAACTTCTCAAGATTACCGGTGCTGTCGAGAATCTGCCCAAGTACCAAATGAACTTGATAGTCACTTTTGACCTCTAGAAATTCGCTAACATATTCACTTTCGGAAATCTTCTGTAGATTCTCCAATTGAAGGTATAAGGAATTGAAGGATTTGCTGGAGATCCTTTGCGAAACCCCTCGTTTAAGGAGCTTATGTAGGGTGATTGTAGCCATGCAGAGATTGGTTTTTTGAACCAACAAATAACTCTTAGGCTGGGTCACGTGATGGACAGGCTGTACAGAATCGTACAGGCTTACAGTACAGGATCACAGACCCACCGTACAGGCTCACAGTACAGACCCACCGTACAGGCTCACGGCAGACTCACCGTACAGACTCACAGTACAGCCCATTATATGCAAAGACTCACAGTACAAGTTAAAATATTACAATCAATCCTACGCTGTCATAAATAAGTCCTTAATAAACATACATACGTAAAACGTCCTTTTCAATTCCAAATACAAACCGAAGCAATAAAAAATGCAATAACCAGATAAATAAAAATAGCCAGATAGCCACTGGCTTCTCTAACGCACACTGGAACTCACCAAGAGTGAGATCCTCACTCTGTAATAAAAATACAATCACAGTACACTGACAATCACGAACAGTGTCGTCAACACACCAGTTGACCCTAATAACGTCAACAATCTGAGAACAGTGTTCCCGTCAACCAGTTGACCCTAATAACGCCAACAATCAGAGAACAGGGTTCCCGTCAACCAGTTGACCCTAATAACGCCAACAAACAAAGAACAGTGTTCCCGTCAACCAGTTGACCCTAATAACGCCAACAAACAAAGAACAATATTCCCGTCAACAAGTTGATCGGCCTACACCGTCAAATCCTCACACAATCCTCCCACCATCAACGTTCACCACAAACTCGAACCACCAAACATATTCGAAGGATTTGCAGTCAAACCAATGGAATTCCCAAGGGAATTCATGGAATTCCCAATTGAACTTCCAATGGGGTTTCCGATGGAATTGGTAGTATTCAAAGAATTCGTATTAGATAAAGAATTGGTTGGATTGAGCCCCCAAATCGAACCGGCAGTAGTTCCTGATGATGTACCCCAATTATTCGAACCCCCGACTGTGGAACCATTTGAACTTGCAGACCCATTTCCTGTTGTGTTGGCACTCATTGCCGATGTGGCAGTACCAATGTTGCCACCAATCGTGCTTGCACCACCTAAAAGATTTGGAGAAATAGTCAACGGAACAGTTGAGCCTGCAAACGAATTAGTTGGACTGGAAAATAAATCCGGTGGAGAGTTCTTATTAGGAGATTGCCTGGTGGGGGATGAATCGAAGATTTTCGAATGGGATGACGCTTGGATTTTAGGCGATGTCAATGAATTCGCACTGTTGTTCAACAGCATATAGTTTTTGAAGTCAATGTTTGGAGAAACAAAATCAGCAGGTAAGAACGAATAATTTTGGTTGAAACGATTGGTGGGGTTGTTTAGGCTAGCTTGGGTGGATGTTAAGCTATTGCCGTTGAGGGTGTTGCCTTGGGTTAAGGTACTGCCTTGGGTGTTTAAGGTGTTGCCTTGGGTTAAGGTACTACCTTGGGTTAAGGTACTACCTTGGGTGTTTAAGGAACCGCTGTTCAAGGTGCCTTGGTTTAAGGTACCGCTGTTCAAAGTACTACCTTGGGTGCTTAAGGTACCGCTTAAAGCATTACCTTGGGACGACGATTTTGGTTGGTTGGAAAGCAAGCTGGAAGTCGGTTGACTAGAAATCAGAGCAAACCCACCGGTATTTTGATATGGGTTGGATTCAGATTGGAACAGGTTATATTGTTGAGCCGGAGCATACTGAGCCAGGGAGAACGAAGCTGGAGTGTACGATTGTGCTGATGTGTATTGACCCAGGTTGTGTTGACTCAGATTGTACTGCAGACTAGCGTACTGTTGCTTGTTGGTTGTACCTTTTTGAAAAGTTGCCTTTTTCTGATAGTCATATTGGTACGAAGGTTCATATTGTTTCTGTTTAGGCTTTTGTTGCAGTTGATAAAATTGATTATACTGGGTGGCGGTTTGATATGGAGCAGAAGGTGTTTGCGGTTGGTTTCCAGAGACTTGGGGAACAGAACCTTGGTAGGTGCTTCCATTTTGACCGTAGGTGCTTCCATTTTGAGAACTGTAGGTGCTTCCATTTTGGGAACCGTACGTGCTTCCACTTTGACCGTAGGTGCTTCCATTTTGAGAACCGAAGTTGCTTCCATTCTGAACATTGCCTTGATAAACCTGGGTTTGACCACTTTGACCATTCGTGTGTTGTTGATAACCATACCCGAACTTCCCCTTCAGATACTGCTTATACCCATTATATTTAGTATAATTTTTTGATAGCGCTCTCTCAATAGATTCTAATTGTCCATCAAAAGGTATCAGATCTATTTGTCTTTTTGGATATGGTTCGGTTTGATCGGTTAGATTGGTCAGTTGATCAGTAAGGTTTTGATTAGTTACATTCTCAGTTAGCTTCGTTACATCAGTTAGTTTCGTAACATCCGTTAATTTTTGTTGATCAGGTTGATGTTTCGGATGATCAATAAGTATTGGTTGATCCATAAGCGATGGTTGGATCATGATATTAATATAATACTAGAATACAAGATTTTCAGTACAAGATTTCCAACAGTTATCTAATAGTCAATATGTCTAGAACTCCCCTGTTAAATTAAAATATGAAGAAAATGAAATAAAATGCATATATATCTTGGACTCAAAGTAACGATGGGTTGGTCTAATGATACTTGCTGTTGTTCTTGATGTTGTTGAGCTATGCACACAAGTTGGGATTTGGCTGTAATTAATGTAGTGGAAGATTTAGGTCGAGAACTTTTTCTGCCGAGTTTTTGGGTCACCTTGACCGTCAGCGTGGGAGTGATAAGTTAGGTGGAGTTATAAGGGAGATGTCTAAGAGGGGGATAAGAGGGAGATGTATATGAAAGAAGTATATAGAAGAAGCTGTATATAAAAGAAGCTGTATATAAAAGAAGTATATAGAAGCTGTATATAAAAGAAGCTGTATATAGAAGAGGCGTATATAGAAGAAACTGTATACAGAATAGGAACACTATTTCGTATATAGAGGATCTTGTCAAGAGTGGTCAAAGAAATTAAGCGATCATAACAAGTCTTAACAATTAAGATACACTTCATAGATACAGATGATAATCCGGTATAATTTGAAAACCGGTGCATCAGACCGGTGCAGGATGCAGACACCTGTACATCTTGCATCAAATCTGCATAACATTGTACTCAAGTCAACAGGCGTACCAATGTACCACTTTAAGGACAAGTAAGGAAGATGTTCTTTTAATGAAGCACCCTGGGGTAGTGTTGGCCTAGTAAGGAACTCACTTTACAATATATTAAATATGAACATGATAGAATCCAGCTTATCAAGGAAATTCATAAACACTCTCATTAATACAACTACAATATGTACAAACACTCTCATAAATACACCTACAACACATCTATGGTGTCGCCAGGGTAAGTTGCAAAACCCAAACAATGCTCGCTTCGAGGAGTGCACAAAAGTGCGCTGGTTAGGCGTACCACCTTGTAAGCCATATCCCAGTGTGCCAGTTTTGCCCAGTGTTGTGCCGGTTGTTGTGCCGGTTGTTGTACCTGTATTTATTATGCAATCTAAGAATTTACCTTATGGTTTGAAATATGCCTGTCCCGTTAACCTTAAAGAATTATCTAAAATAGTCTACAATCTTCATGTTAATATTTATTACGCTAAATTTGAAGGTGAGTTTTAGCAAAAACGTATTGAATCTGCTTGATTATCATTGCAATTCTCAATCTTCGCTTTCTCGTTTACATATAGTTTAGTGAGAGTGTTCAGTCTTCAGTTCGCCATACCTCTTCCTCATCCAACTTGTCCTTCCCTTTCACCTCCACTTTCACCTCGTTGACTTCCTCCACCACGATCACCTCCACCACCACCTCATTCACCTGCTCCACCACGTTCCTCGTTCACTTCGTTCACTCGTCACTTGTCACTCCTCCACCACGTTCCTCGTTCACTTCGTTCACTCGTCACTCGTCACTCGTCACTCGCCACTTATTGATTCGAAGAATTCAACTGCCATGATGGAATCCCCTCAACCTTCTTATCATTACTTGCATTCAATTGCCAAGCAGGAACACCCACCTTTTCAATGGCCTTCTTTACCGCCTCATCATCATCGATCACACTCTTAGGTTTATAACTCTCCGCAGCTAAACTTGCCTCCTCAGCTTTACTTGCAGCCAATTCCTCTTGTTGCTCCTTCAATTGACTTTGTATTTGCCAAGCTGGGATTCCAGCAGAAGAAATTCCATTAAATGTGGAAGGATCAGACTTGGTTTGATCGATAATTGGTGTGAATGCACTAAGAGTTGGCGAGGTCAGAGGCTTTGTTTCAACTGGGTTTGAGTCAACTGGGTTTGAGGTTGTTTCAACTGGGTTTGAGGTTGCTGACTTTTCAACTGGGTTTGTATTTGCCTTTTCAGTGTTCGTATTTGCCTTTTCAACAGACTTCCCTACCTCACCTTCCTTTGGAGACTTGGTACCATTCTGTACAGACTTTGCCGCATTCCTCTTCAATATTTCACTAGCAGAAGGAATGGAACTAACAGGTACAATCTTCCTCACCTCTGGAACTCCATTCTGAACAACACCACGACTCTTCACCAACAGCTTTAAGGATTGCAACTCCACTCCAATTTCCGCCAACTCATCCGCAAGATTCTCCTTAGTTCCCGCCAAGTTCCTCTCGAGACTATTGTTCAAGTTGTCGATCTCCAACTTCATCAACCTTAAGTCATCATCAAACTTCAACTTGTCCTTGTTATACTTGGACAAGAAGTCGTTGATATTTTCAATCACCGTATCGATCTCCTCAAGCTTGGCCACGTTCTGTTCCTTGATTTGACTTTGATCAACAGACAACTGCTCCAAGATCTTATCGATTTTGATGAACTCCTCATCAATCTTCTCCTTATCTTTATCTATGGCACTTTGGGATGGTGGGATGATACTGGGAATCAAATACTTGGTCACCACTTGATAAACCCCGTATGTCACCCCAGCAGTGGCACTTGCCATAATGAAGTAATCTTTCCATGATCTGTCTGGAATAGTGGGTGCAACATTATAATAATCAATAGGTGGGGCATAATTCGATGAAACTTGATTCCCTTGACTCCCTTGAGAAGATGCTTGGTTATTTCCATAGTTTGCTCCAGATTGTCCTTGATTTGTCACAGGTTGATCGGTGGTACCACTTGCCCGCTTGAGCGACTCCTCAATCTCATGCTCCGAAAGTCCCTTCGACTCTAAAAACTCAATCTTCTTCGCAAGCGGCGAGTTGGCAACATTGGGATCCTGTAGGAACGCTACAGCGCTGACGATTAGCTCTTCCTTCATGCTGGGGAAGTTAGTGATTACTTTTTCTCCACACTTACCGAGGGTATGAGGCTCACGACCTGGAGAATTTGGGGTGCGAAAAGAGAGCTTGTCTGCAGGTCATCCTGGTTCAGCTTATACTTCGGTCTGGTCCTGCTTTATCTTTATTCCTATATCTATGCTCCTCCTATTCATATTATCTATGCTTTATATTCCTATTTACATCAACTTTATACATGTGATCATTAAATCTAGACAACTGTGTGCTTTCGATCAAGTAAATGCTGTTGAAAGGGTGTAGCAACTTATGACGCCAGCTCTATTTACGCTTGGGTTCAATGATCCAGATCCATCAAGATGCTATCTGATCTTTCACGCTTGATCTATCTTCAGATATGTCCTTAAGAACTTCATCTTTCCATCACCCCTTTATCAACTCCTCATAAATACACCAACTAATCCCAGCACTTAAAGCTTTCCTACTCAACCTCAAACTCAACCCTCTAAACAAATTCTGAACACCACCCTCCTCACGCATCAAGATCCTTGCAGCCTTACTTATAGAAGTTTGATTCGTCAATTGTAACCTTGTTTTAATAGCATCAAAAGGAGCAGTTATAGCTGTACTTACACAAGCTGCTGCCACTGCAGCACTTGAATTAATAATCCCCGAACTAAATTCATCCAAGTTTTTTGGAATAATCCATTTGAAAGTTGGCATTAGATCGTTTTTAAATCCTTCATAGAATAAAACATACAATCCAGCATACGGACAATCTCTTGCTAAAGTTGCAATACTCCCTTTGAAAAAGTTATTTAAAGACTTTTTAGGAAGTACCAGTGACCCAGATACACCCGACCCAGATACACCCACTGACCCAGATACACCCGACCCAGATACACCTTTATCCAAATATATTCCTTGAACACTTTCGTAAATGGATTTATAATTGTACATGCTTGATTCAAATCTTGTTTTAACTATTGTAATCGGCATTGTTATCAATCCAACGATTGCTCTAACAATGAACCCAGCAGTTAGATTTTCAAAGTGGGATAGTTTGGGTAATACTGAAGTTGTTGAAGTTGTATCAATACTTGGTAAACGTCTCTTCTTATATACAGCAAGTTGAGTTCTTGTTTTTGATAAGAATGTAAAATAAAGTCCAGCACCAAGGGAAGTTCGAACCATTGAAGGTAAGGTACCTCTCCATAAATCTTTAATCTGAGTCAATTTCTTTAATTCTTTCATGATGGTTGTTTTGACATAAAGATTGGAACTACTATGTTGCTGTTGTAATCGAGTTTTAAGTAAGTCGAATGGTTGTAATGTGACCGATGCAATCATACCTGCTAACGCTCCGGAGAATAAATGGATAGAAGCTCCAGGTGTTATAGGCAATGCCGGAGGAGCATTGTTCATTACAATCTTTTAAGTGTGCTTTTCTGTGAGAGTTGTGAGGAAATTATCAAAGAAGTGGCAAGAAAGCTTTACTCAGCTTTACCTTTAAGGGAAGGCCATTACAAGTCTGAGAAGGGTGAATTTTTACCCTTTACTAACAAAGCCATGAATAAATCTCACAATGACCTTGGATCGAAATTCTGCTAACTCTATAATTAGTGAGCGGCATAAGGCTGCAAATTACAGTGGGAGTTTATTTGAAAATGTATCGAAAGTATCATGTGTTGAAGAGGTGTGTTGAAGAGGTGTGTCATGTAGTTGAAAGTATATCATGAGTTGAAGAGTATATTAGTTGGTAAGTATATCATGTTAGTTGGTAATGTAGTTAAAAGATCATTCATAGTTGAAAGTACATCATGCATAAATGCATCATTCTACTTGCTCTTGATCATAAAACCAAAGCTGAATCGATTCAATTCACCTAAATCTCCACTTAAACATTTTAATTCTGCTGGAATATTAAGTCATCTCAGGAGTGCTGAAATATAAAGTCATCTCAAGAGTGCTGAAATATAAAGTCATCTCAAGAGTGCTGAAATATAAAGTCATCTCAAGAGTGCTGAAATATAAAGTCATCTCAAGACTGCTGAAACATAAAGTCATCCAGACCTCAAGACTCCTGAAATATCATCCAGAGTCCTTCAAGACGAAGTGTCCACCTACACCTTATTTAACAGAAATGTTAAGAAACCATTTGTTAAGCATGGAGAATGAAATAAACTCTCATATCATCCCATCCAAAACCCCCCTTGCTTCCTTACTAATCACCAAAACCTCATCAATTCCATCCAACCCAAGTTCACCATCATCATCCCACATTGCCAAACTTGCCAAAGCCAAAAACGAATGAAAAGGATCAGGTCTACTTTCAAGATCTTTTTGGAATCCTCCCATGATTTCATTTTGAGTCCCATTCAACAAATAATCCTTTGCTGCCTCCAAATCACAGAGTACCAAATTCTCTTTCCCCAAAATCTTCAAACTAGCCGTACACCACCATGAATAACATGTATCACCGAATTTGTTCTCTCTACCATTGAAGGATCCTCTTTCTTCAGGATCATAGTATTCATATTGTTGTCCAGCATATAAACTCTTTGGATAATCCACTTGTCTATGAAGTAACCAATTTCGTGTTAAATCAAAGTCAATTGAAGAAGTTGAAAAATCATACTCCAATAACTTCAAACATGCAAGTCCACAGAAAGTAAATCCTAAATGTCCTTCATCAAGTAGATTCGAACTGAAGGCTCCGTTATATTGGATTCTTTCAACAACATATTTTATAAGAGAATTTTTATCTATGTCGACAAACGTACTTGAGTACTCAGACTTTCTTGAGTAATCATCATTCAGTTTTAAATCAGACCCTCGTCTTGAATCTGACTCCCCTCTTTCTGACTCCCCTCCCTCCTTCTCCCCTCCCTCCTTCTCCCACTTCAATACCTTCCGAATACAAACAGCCACATAACACAACCTCAAATCACTTTCTCCATACTGCTCACCATTTGATGTCAACGTAGGCACAAATGAACCTTTCAATGGACCACTTTTCACTTGACAATCCACCAAAAATCTCATGATCTTTTGTCTATTCAATCGCTTGGAAAAATCATACCCTAATGTTAACAAATTGGTTAATCCAAAATAAGTCGAAGATAAATTTGGCAAATCATACTTCCCTCTGAAATACGAAGTTGCTCTAAATGCACTATACTTGGAATTCTCTATTAGAAAGCCTCCAATGATCTCTTCAATATAGTTGGTCTTCTCCTCGGGACTGAAGTTCAAACGTTTGATTAGTGACAATCCATTGAGGCAAAATGCAATTAGTGCAAGTTTATTGGAATCTTCAGATTGAAGCGCAGATGGTAGCGCCGTAATGCATCGTTTGAAAAATCGTTCGTGTTTGTCTATGTTTAGCATGGTGTGTGATATCTAAGTATGATCGGGTCATGCAGGAGGAGGTATGCACTTTAATCAGGAGGATTCAATGCAGGGGTATTGAGAGTACTCTGGTCACTTTAGTGGTGGCTGTCGCAATATGATCTGGTGTGTAACGCGACTGTCTGAAACAAGTCACGTGGTGTTTGTGTCAAGTGACCCGGGTGACGTCATCGTCCTCCTCAGGTGTAACGATGGAATTCTCACTATGAATATTCTTTTGAGAGTTAGAGTCATCACCGATTGGTTGACCTGTAGAATACACTAAATATACAATGTGCTAAAAATACGGAATACATTATACCTGAATACACTAAATATACCTACACCTACCCATACACCTACCCTAAATATACTAAATATACCTACACCTACCCATACACCCTAAATACACTAATAAACCAGACACCAAACCTGACGCGTTTGCTAATCTAGACCTCGGAAAGGACTTTGGAACCCTGAGGAAGATTTCAAAAACCTGCGTCATCTTGCATACTGGCCGGAGTAATTGACGTAATATATTTTTCTTGGTGTTGCAGCCATCGTCCAATTAGGACTCCAGTTAGGGGAGATAACCGCTTGAAACATACATCCCCCTTGCGTGGTATGTTTGTGAGCAGTGTACCTTGATGTGGCGGAGTTTATATTGTGATAGGGCTTTATTTGATAGGGTTCATTTGATAGGCTTCATTCGATATGCAGGGCTTATTGGGCTGTAGGGCTTATTGGGCTGTAGAACTTTATTGGGCTGTAGGGCTTTATTGGGCTGTAGGGCTTCATTGGGCAATACGGCTTCATTCATAGCACTTCAAAGGCTTCAAACAAATTGGGCTGTATCCTAAACCAAAAGGCCTGCATGTTTCAAGTTGACGATTGATGCTGGTTTCTTTTGCCGGCTATGGTTGAGAATGTATCAATGCTCAAATCGACTCTATTACAGCATCGCCTTTACATCCTTAGGTATAAATACTCTTAAAATTTGCAAGACTTTAAACATTATCATCATGAGAACTTCCACATTATTAGTATTATCACTTTCCACATTAATCTCGGCCGTATCCGATACATCGGTTGAAACGGTTTCAGCACCAATCGCTGCATCCTTAGCTGGTGGCAGTGGCAGTGGCAGTGGCAGTGGCAGTGGCAGTAGTAGTATCAGCCTTGTCACAGCCAGTGAAATTTCCGTTGGTGAGCCTGTCGTATCATCTGGAGTTGGTGCATCTGGAGCTACACCTGGAGTTACACCTGGAGCTAGTCCATCTGGAGTTGGTGCATCTGTTACACCTGGAGCTGGTACTGGTACTGCCGCCATAGAAACTACTGCTACCGCAGTCCCTTCGGTTCTTGATACTCCAACTGAAACAGGTCTCCCCAATCAAATCCTCCCAGCAGGTAATGGTACACTTTCAAGACCAATTGCATCTGCTTCAGATATTTCCAGTGAAGGTACTCGTTCTGGATTCATAACATCTAGAACTGCCGGTTCAACTAGTGCCAGTGCCAGACCAGCAAATGTTTCATCATCAAGTGGTGATGCTGGTGGTCTTCATGGTAATGGTTTAATTGTCGTTGCAGCTGCCGCAGGAGCCTATTTATTTTAAGATGGGAGTATTGAATACTACATTGGACTTAAGAGACCACACCGTCTTAAGCTACTTAAATTTCCAAGAGAACCACTGAGAGAGCCAGGAACCGTCTTAACCTATTTAAAATGAATTGTTTAAACAGGAGATTGTAGATCAATTGTAGATCATTCTATTGTAGATCCAAACTTAAAGTACTTCACAAGCTACACTTGGAAAGTAGTGATGCTTGAATAGGGTTTTCCAAAGTCTATTCTGTCTATTGGGATCCTGTCCACTAATCTGTCGTATTCTTGCACAGTAATTCTTGGAGTGTTTCGTGGAGTGTACATCGATCAGGGTGATACTTATCCGGATGATACTTCATGATGTTCTTGTCAGGTAATATCACCTCTATCTCTGGTAATATCACCTCAGTTATTGTATGGAAAATTAACTTATTCTGTATGGTAAAATAACCTATTATCTTGTATATCACCTCTATTATGTTTTGATGATATGTCTTACTAAACTCATATATTCTTTAATACCTCCTCAATATCAACACTTAACACCCGAACACTTCCCTTTGTTTGCCTTATTATAGAAACGAAAACAGGAAGTTGTCCATCTTTACATTGTAACATTGAAGATTGACAATGAAACTGGTGTGAAGATAAAGCTTCAAGGAATAGGTTACCATTTAGAAGGTCTACATTGATCTCACTTGATGACCATGTTAATGATCTGTCAGTTAAGATATCGCAGTGATTTAAAGGTAACTTGGTTGAGCTGAAATGTACTTTATCCTTAAGTGAATTTGCAAGGAATTTATCTTCTGAATGGGTCAAACTTTCATCACCTAGTTTATCTTCATTTAAATCGGTCAAACTTTCATCATCAACTCTATCTTCAATCAACCTTGTGAAATAAAACTTACTCAAATCAATATTCAACCCACATCCCAAGAACTTAGTAAATGCCTCCTTCAAAGTCCATAATCGATTAAATTCCTTATATCTTTTGTCCAACCCCTCAATTCCCATAAGATACTCTTTCTCTATGCTATGAAAAATCGGATCGAATTCTTCCATGAAATCAACTTCACTAATCGATTGCTTTGAATGAGATAAATCTATCCCTATTGGGAACTCTGAAGACTCAACGACCAAACTTATAATTTCATTTGAATTACTCATATTGAATTGAAAAGGTAGATTCCACAATGGTTTACCAAATTCATTATAAGTGAATTTTATTTCTTTAAAAGGGTTGAATTGGATATTTCTTAAGATGTCTTTGTTTTCTTTATTTAACCCATTTCTTGAACTCTCTTTATTTAACCCATTTCTTGAACCCTCATTGCTTAAACCTTCATTTGAACACCCATTTCTTAAACCTTCATCTCTTAAACCCCCACTTAAACCCCCTGCCAAACCCTCTTTATATTCCACTTCACTTTCTAGATTGGCCCGCCAATCATATTGAAACCTCACATAATTAAGTACCAAGCGAGTAAATAACTTCCCAATTAATGTTCTTATTCTTGTTTCTTCATCCTTGATAGATTGAACTTTCAATTGTTCTGGTAAGTTTGATAGTAGACGTAAATATGTTTCGAAATGAAAATCATCTTGGAAAAGGGTGGTCAAAGATGGAGTTATATCGACCGTAAAAATGGTTGTTTGATTGATATTAGGTAGGTTTTTTTGAAGATTGTCTATCAACATGACACTACTTAAGCTTAATGCTTAATATACAAGAGGCTACTCTGATTATTGAGCTGACCTCTGACGCGATCTGTGAGAGAAGAAAAAGTCGCGAACTTGATATTGAGGCAAGTTCTTATCGAGCACTTATACACGGTCAGTCCTTATACGTTCCTTATACACGGTCAGTCCTTATACGGTCCTTATACATGATCAAGTGAGTCATTATTCAGCTTAGGTGAGTCATTACACCTTAGGAGAGTCATTATACACCGAGTCATTATACACGGTGATTCCTTATTCACTCCGATGGTACAAAATATTCTATATGTGTTATTAATCAATCTAATATCTAAGTAACATTGTTATGAAGGTTAAGGTGTACACTGGTTAGTGGAACAATTCAGGAAATAGAAAACTTCACAATTGATAGCGAAGCTTGTTCTGTATTCCCTTAAGCGAGCTTGTTCAGTATTCTCACTCCTTGAGCGGAGCTCGTTCCGCATTCTCGCTCTCCCGAGCAAAGCTCGTGCTCACGCTCCTTGAGAGCTTGTTGCGTAGACTTCTTGAGAAAAGCTTCTCAGCACTCAGACTTCTTGAGTTTTTACTTATTCTCTGCGTTGAGCATGATGTGCAACTCTTGGGTAGCATAATGTGCTGGTCTAGGGTCGACAAAGTGCTCACTAGCAGCAAACAAAGTGAGCTGCTAATGTGCTGCTCTAGCGTAGACAAAGTACGTAGACAAAGTACTTACTAGCGCATACAAAGTACTCACTTGCAGCTCACTTCGTTCGCTGCAAATGTGCTGCTCTAGGGCGACCAAGTACGCATACAAAGTACTCACTAGCAGCTCACTTCGTTCGCTGCTACCTCGCTCGTCTTCGTCTCATTCTGCAACTCCGTATAAATATTATAATCAATCTTCCCAACAAACGGTCTAACCCTCGCCTCCTCAAACGTTTCCAAAACAGCCTTCACCAAACTTTCAATACTCTCCTCACTTTGCTGATAATGAAACGTCAATCTTGACAAATTAGCTTTAATTCCCAACTTAGTTGATACCTCCTTAAAATAACCTGGAGACATTTTATTCTTCACCACATCAACAAACACCATATTAGTATGAACTGGATAACTCAATACAATTCCCTTACTTTCAAACAAATCACCAACTCTCTTTGCAGATTCATGAGTTTTCTTTAATTTCGGGAAATTTTCATCAATAGCCACTTGTGCCATGGTTGCCAAAAACCCAGATTGTCTAATTCCACCACCATTTTGTTTTTTGAAATGGTTTGCTTTAGAGATGAACTTACGAGTTGAAACAAGAACCGATCCAATTGGAGCTCCAATTGTTTTGGAAAGACAAAGACTTACACTATCGAAATGCGAGCAATATTCTTCAATTGTGATACCAGTTTCAGCACTGGCATTCCATAATCTTGCTCCATCCAAATGGAATTTAATATCATTGGCCTTACAAAATTGAGAAATCTTTTTGATTTCTTCCAATGGGAAGATTGTACCATTTAAGGTGTTTTCCAAAGAAATAACCTTTGTTGGAGCAGAATGGATTTCACCATCATCAGGCACGAAATTTGGGATAATATCGTCTTCCAATGTCAAATGAAGACCATTTTTTGGATGGACCGTTTGAACCATAGCTTGAGATAAACTAGCCAAACCACCAGCTTCAAATGAAAATACATGCGATCTATGATCACATAAAACAGCATGAGGTGGTTGGAATAAATTGGTACGAAGTGCGATTTGATTGGATAAAGTCCCACTGACGCAAAATAATCCAGCTTCTTTACCAGCTAAGGCTGCAACTTTCTTTTCAAGTTCAATGGTTTTGGTGTCTTCATTATAGACACTATCACCAGTTGAGGCAGTGCTAATGGATTGGAACATGGAGATTGATGGTGTGGTGAAAGTATCACTACGGAATTCATTATGAGCAGAGCTGATGTTGAAGTTGGTTAAATCGACCGACATGTTGTCTATTGATATTGGAGTGTGGTGTACGATTGATTATTCAGATAGTCGCGGTAAAATCGGTCGATACGGCCGTTGAGTGCGGGAAAAGTTGGAGGTGGAAGGAGGTGGAAGTTTGGGGGGAAGTTTGGGTGGAAGGAGGTGGAAGGAGGTGGAACTTTGGGTGGAACTTTGAAGAGGTTGATAAAAGTTATAAGAAGACTTGTGGTAACAGATAATCTAAGTTAGAAGACAATTTAAACAAAAAACATTTCCTGTATTAATTGGCTCTTGGAAGAGAAATATGCAGAAAGTTTTGCAAGCAACTGCTGTTCATTAAGGGTTAAGTATAAAGAAGACAGAAATCATCCAGATGAAACTTAAATTAAAAGTTTTGAAACAGATTTTGCAGCCAATCTTAAGCAAGAAATCGCATCCAGGTACGTTTCCGGAGCCCATATATAAAATCAACTCTGTAGTGGTGAATTGTAGATCGAATTAATGTTGCAGTGTCGATCTGCAATATCGATCTGGTGACTAATTCCAATTAATATGAGGAAGCAGGACAGTTATAAAATGTCACAAAATTCCTACCACACAAGACCAACGAGTTTCAATTTAAATGACATAGTCATTAAAGGTTGAGCCATTGAACATACACTCCTTGGTTTATATTACTTTTTTATATTACCACCATTGGAACCTTTTTTGCAGCCGCGAAATTAAGAGTAGGAGGATTTTGAAAGTCAACAGTTTTATTTGAAGGTTGAGATGTTTACAGTTTTATTTGAAGGTTTTGATGTTTGTTTTGTTTGAAAGTTTTGATGTTTACAGCTTAATTCTGATAAGGTTTAAATTTCTACTGAGTTTCAATACTCCTTGAAGATTTTAGTAATATGAATTGAGTAGTAGTTAACATTTCACTAACTCTGAAGTCCTCCTTATTTCTTCCTATGAGGGAGATACTTTATGGGTGGACAAAATAAAAAAGTAAATGTGCATACTTTGAATACTGCTTACAATTCTCGAAGTTTCTCTGCTCAACAGATATTAAGCATTACATGCCCATAAATAGAATGAAGCTCTTACAAACCTCCAAAGTATCCAACATTTTTATAAGCTGGTCCAACTCACAAATTGAATTTAATTTAACCTCTCCACTGGGAAGTTAATGGTTATATTATTGGCAATGATAATCGACATCCCATATTTAATTCGCATAACCCCCATAACCCCCATAACCCCAATATTTTTTACCAGTTTCTTTGTTTGGCAACCCTACACAGATCGACTCCATTTGGATACTACCCAAGTGTATTCAGGATACTTATTTACCAAGTGTATTCAGGATACTTATCTACCAAGTGTATTCCCTTTGAAATGCAAAATCTTTCATTGGATGGTGCTGTGTTAATTAAAATTGAGTTTCACCAAGGTTTCATCGCGTTACCTAAGGTTTCACCATTTAAAATTTCCGTATACATGGGGTTCCACCTTGAAATTTCCCGTCCACCTTGCAAATACACCTTACACTTTTGATATAGAAATTATATGGAAACGACTCAGCAATACCTTATTTACGAAAATTTCATTCAGATGTCAGATTGCAATAAGTTTCATAGTCCATTATAATTGACCATATAAACACCTTTCAGTCATAGTTCTTTATAATTAACCATACAACCTCCTTTCAAGGGTATGCCTTAATGGCTGCAAAATTGACAGATATTTTTCAAAGGTAATCCAAAACAATGCGACATTGTAAGTCCTCTTTTAAAGAGAGATATTGTTAATGCAGCTTTTCTTAATTGGGTGAATGGATGTAACAGAGAGTGGAAGTGTGAATATGAAGTTAAAAGTGTGAAGTATTTTAAAAGTGTGAAATATATTAAAAGTGTGAAATATTTGTTAAATGTATGAGTTGATTTAAAAATGTTTGCATTGAGGTTAGTTGAAACATTGAGGTTAGTTAAAGTGACTTTGATTGAATTTTTAAGAAGTTGAGGAGTGTAATGTGAGTAAAGGTGGGAATGAAGAAATATGTAGAAGAATCTTTAACCATTAATATTCTTACTATTGAAAGGTATAGTCTAATTTAACATGTTCAAATATGATTATGTTGACATGTCAATGATCCAAATTCCCAAAGAATGTGCTTTATTTGTTCTAATGGAATGACAAATTTTATATTACTAAATTTCTGTTGACATGACATATCAATGGAGATTTCCGGTAGTTGTGTAGAGCAATATCAATGTAGTATTTTTTGGAGTCATTATATTCAATATGTTTACTCTAATCAATTTAATTGTTTATTCTTGATCAGGACACAGAGGAATGATCAACATTAGGTAATGCTATTCACTTCCAGTGTTATATCAATGCAACTTCACGCATTAAGTTGCTGCAAAAAATATCTTTGTACCATTTTCTTAATACGAGAATTCACTCTTCAATTAATACTTTCAATTGTTTGTCTACAACTGTAATTAATACCTTCATTGATCCGAAATACCACCATACTTTGATTACTCTCTTTGAAATACCACCCGAATACCACCCTTTGAATACCACCCGAATACCACCGTTGATTACTCTCTTTGAAATATAACCCTCATATAACCCTCATATAACCCTCATATAACCCTGCATTATATTCTTACACCTTACCCAACCTTACTCTTTTAACTAACCTTTAACCAACCTATCCCTTTACACAATTTTCCCTCGGTAAGTTACGGTAAGGTCCGATACACAAACGCCCCTATTATCTCGTGACCAAATAGGGGTATGATAACGCTTGCTCTACCCCAGAGTCCAAGGATTATCGAGGTATTTTTATAACGAGGGTAACGGGTTCTATTGGGTTGAATTTTATTTAACAAGGGTTCTAAGAAAGATTCCACATCATGACAGTACTAAATAAAAACTTTGAAGAAGATATAATAAAATATTCAATTTTACCATCTGGATCATTAAAATATACACTTACGGTGAATTCTGGATCAATCCCAAGTTCACCAATTTCATCAACCATTTATCATATCAATTCATCAGCATTTGTGAATTTACCAAATTTCATTTTAAATGAAATCTTTCAATATGTTGATCAATTTGATTTAATCAATTTAATTCGGACTTGTTCAAGTTTCTATTCATTAGCATCAAATCGACTTTATAAAAGAGTTACTGTGATTCTTCAACCTGAATTACCAATTCGATTTAATAAAGATCAAAAAAAATATATTAAAGAATGTGGTATGATTTCGATGAATTCTTCATTGATTTTAAATATAGGGAATTTAATGAAGTTTTTAAATTCATTACATACAAATCCAAAACTAATACAAAAGATTAAGTTTTTTGTATTTGATAAATGTTTTGTAAATGATGGTGATTGTGGGGGGTGGAGTGGGGGGTGGAGTGATTTGAGTAATAATTTGACTGGTGATTTGACTGGTTTGAGTGGGGGTTTGAGTGGTGATTTGAGTGGGGGTTTGAGTGGTGATTTGAGTGGTGATTTGACTGGTTTGACTGGTGATTTCCCATTGAATGATACTAATCCATACAATTCTTCACCTCCCAATTCACCTCCCAATTCACATTCACCTCCCAATTCACCCAATTCACATTCACCCCCCCATTCACCCTCTTCACCCACCGATTCAATTGATATCTCCAATTTACAATCAAAAATCATCGAATTCTTCGGAACCAATTGTAAAGAATTGAATTTTTTACACATCACCTTTGTTGAATTCATGACTGGAGTTGTTAAATTAACCAAATTCTTAAAACATGATAATATCCGAAATAAAATCTTTAAATTGTTTGTTACCAAAAGTGAAGATTTATATGAACCAAATATTCCTAAAAGTCTTACGAATTTATTTTTCATGTTAAATGAAATTGAATTGATGGGAGAATTGATCGATGGAGTTCCATCCAAGAAACAAGATTTCTTTGACCTTTCAGCTCATCCTTATGAAGTTTTTAATACTTTATCAACATTAACTTGTAGTACCAATAATCAAATCGGACTTGAATTATTAAAAAGTATTAAATTAATAGATAATGATTATAAATTAAAACTTCGTGGGTTAAGTGTATTTCATTGTCATAAAGAAGGGTTTACTGATTCATCTATAACTGATGATGATGAGAAAGAAACATTTTTGAAGTTTATGAATGATATCGATACCAAATTAAATTTTACTATAATTGAAGAAAAAATTGATCTTACTTGGTTATCTCATTTATTTTTAAAGGTTGATTGTATTGAAGGAAATCATCAAAATTGTACATGTTTTACTGAATTTTTTAAAGATTTTAAATCATATTCAATTAAAAATCATGGACTTCCAAATTTGAAGAATTTCGAATTGGAATCATATCCAAATTTGGAATGGTTAAGACCTCATCAAATATTAGAAAATACTTTAACTCCATTAGGTTTGTTCATTGGAACTTTATCTAATTTGGAACGTTTAACTATTGATTTTGCAACTCCGGGGTTTAAAATGTTTGATCATAATATGGCAATGTCTTCAGTATTATTGAATAAATTAAATGAAAGATTAATGGATGCTTTTTTTTTAAGTTATTTTACTTCGAAATCTATAACGACTTTACAATTACCGGATTTCTTAACTTCGTTTATTTATTATAGACCGGATTTTTATGAATCTTTGTTACATAGTTGTAAGTGTGTTGGATGTGATTTGGTTTTGAAGAAGTTGAAGGGGTTGTTTTATCCGATAAAGGACCTCAACCTCAACCTCGAAGAGGTTGAGGTTGAGGTCAATGAGAATGAGAATGAGAATGAGGTTAATGAGAATGAGGTAGAGGTCAATGAAAATGAGGTCAATGAAAATGAGATCAATGAAAATAATGAAGAGGACAATGAAAATAATGAACACGTCAATGAAAATAATGACGAAGAAAATATATCAGATAGAATTGAAAGTGATTCTGCTTATTACTTAATTGGTTACATCCTAGGAAGATTACAAGCAGATCGAGAAGTTTGTATTCCTATTAAAGAAAAAATCCATGAATATCGCAATTATCCAATCTATAAAGGTCAACCACATTCTTTACATCATGGATTTCATAAGGATGATGTAATTTATGATGATTGTCATTGTGATATAACTGGAGATCCAAATGGGGTTGATGAAATGAATATTGATAATTTGGTAACCACTTATGTTATTCATCAATTGGAACCAATTGTCAAATATTTATCAAATATCTTTGATAATTTGAATAGTTTAATGATTCATGGGGTTTATTATGAGTTAGAGGATGGAGAATTTAAAACGATTTTTGATGCGGCAGAGTATCCTCTACAACATTTAAGTGAGGCAAAAGGTGATGTGAAACTTCCAAGGCAGAATATTACTGATGACATTAAATTTGGTTTTTTTAGAGAGTGATAGAGAAGAAAGTAGATATAAAAAGTAGACATAAGTGTTTTGTAAGGTGTAGAGGGAGTTGTAATGTGTGAGTTAAGATGTAATGTGAGTGAGTTAAATATATTGCTTGAATTGAGAGGGTAAGGTATAAATGAGATGAAAAGATAATAAAGCATAAATGAGAGGTAAAGGATGAATGAAGTAAAGAATAAATGAGGTGAAGAATAAATGAAGTAAATTCAATTTTGCAGCCAAAATTAAAAGATATAAATTTAATCTTGCAGCCAAAATTAAAAGATACAAAGTCCATAAAAAATTATGGGACATACCATATAAGTTCACAAAATAGATAATTTTTTACATGATATAAGATCATAGATAGGTCAAAGTGTGGTTTGCATAAGCCTTTAACACTGATGTCGCTTCTATCCTATTCACTTACCATGTACTATCCACGTATCTACTCAATATCCACTCCTCTTACCATTCACTCCTCTTACCATTCAATATCCTCTTACCATTCAATATCCTCTTACTATACAATTACTATTCACTTACCATTCACTAGCCATTTATACACTATCCTCTTACTATTCAACTATTCACTTGTTATCCACTTACTACCATCTATCCACTCTCCACTTACTACCTCAAACACTAAGTAAAAAACCCACTATATACAAAACTCTATCACAATTTTTCCTCAATAACTTACCATCGAATTTTCCTTGTAATTGGTGCCTGTTCTTGAATCTCTTTGGAATAAATAATTCCGAGGATCGGATTTATCTTCCTTTGGCATTGTTCAATCTTCTTATTTTTTCGTACATGTCAACCTTATTTGTACTAATAGACTGTGCATGATCCTACTTGATGAGTTGTATATTGGGGTGTTAATTTAACGAGCCCATATATTACTTATGATTTATATTTAAATGACCCAGTATTCATATGACCCAGTATACATATTCATATGACCCAGTATATATATTCATATGACCCGGAATACATATTCATATGACCCAGTATACATCATATAACCCATCTTTCTGTATCCACCTTTGTATATCCCTTTGTATATCCCTTTGACACTAACCCACCCCTCTATTCATATAATGAAGAATACACTCTATTAAGACAACGAGTTGTTTAGTGTGGAGTATCTCTTCTGCTACTACTAATTATCAACACATACTGTATACTTATCATCTTACTACATCTACTACATCTACTACATCTTACTACATCTTACTACATCTTAATACTAATCCTCCTCCATTTATGCTTATCTGTTCATTACCCCCTCTGCTTCAGACGCACTCGTTGATCGGATTTATCACCATTTTTCAAAAAATACAACCATGTTTCCCGAAGGAAGACGAACAGGACAATCATCATCATCACAACTTCCACCTAATGTGGTTAGTGATAGTCTTGCTAAAGACCCTCAACAATTACTTTTAGCTCATCTATACAACTATATGAAAGAAAATGGGATGAATGAATCAGCAATGGCTTTATTACTGGAAACAAACGTACCAAATAACAATTCAGAAGATTCAATACAACTACCTGATACGGAAATGTTAATTGGTAGTAATTCAGAGACTTTTTTATTGGAATGGTGGTGTTTGATGTGGACCATGCAAAGTACCATGAATCCAAATTTAAATCAAATGTTTACCAATAAGAATGAATTTGTTCAACCTTCCAAACCTCAATACTTTCAACAAACTCCTTTACAAAAGCAACAACAACAAATCCTACAAAATAGACTTTTACTTCAACAACAACAATATGTTTCAAATCAACAGTTTATGAATCAACAGAGTTTACAAAACCTGCAAAATCAACAAGTTAGTCCCAAAAATGAAAATATGCCTCCTCCAAAGGTAAATTCTCAACAATATCAACATCAGTTAAGATTGCAACAAATGAAAATGCAATTCCAACAACCTCAACAATCTCCTCAATTGCAATCACCTTTGACTAGTAAAAAGGAGAAAGGGAATGAACATCAATTGAATTTGTTAAGAATGGAAAATCAAAATAATCTTCAAAAGAAACAATTCTTGATGAAGCAGCAACAAATTCAAGGTCAGGGTCAAGGTCAAGGTCAACTGCAAGGTCAAGGTCAACAAGGTATGGGTCTTCAAGGTGTTCAGCTTCAACAAGGTCAAGGTCAAGGTATTCAAGGTATTCAACCACAAGGACCGCAAGGTCCTCAACAACCACAAGGTCCTCAAGGACAACAAGGACCTCAAGGACAAGGACAAGGACCGCAAGTACAAGGACCTCAAGGACAAGGACAAGGACAACAAGGACATCTTCAAGCACCTGGACAAGGACCCATGGGAATGGGTCATCAAATCGGAGGTATGAATCAAGGTCCAATGTTCCAAGGACAACCTCAAGGACCAGGACAGACCCCAGGTCAAGGACAACTGATTCAATTAAGTCAAGCCCAAATCAATCAAATGAATCAACAAGCGCAATTGGGACTTCCTCATCATTCCCCAAACTCACCAAATCTCGATGATCATCTTTTATATGATGATGATGATTTACTCAAGAATGATATCATAAGTGTTAGTGATAGTTCCAATTTGATGGTGCAACAACAAAATCAACTGAATTTACTGTACCAGCTTCAACAAAAAAGGTTCCAATTCATACAACAACAGCAGCAAGCACAAATGTCCAACTTTAATGGATTGCCAGATATGAACGATCCAGGGTTGTTGGGAGATGGTCAAATGTTCATGAATCCTACCATGATGGGTGGGAAGTTGGATATCGATGATAAGGATGGGATGAATTTCATGGAGACCGATTGGTTGAGTAGTATGGGTAGTGGGCCGGGGTTTTGAAGGGCACGAGGGAGTTTGAGAGGGGATAGTGGTGACACGAGGAAGTGAGAGGGGGTTTTGAAGTGGTCACACGAGTAAGTTTGGTGGGACGGGATTTAAAAAATTTATTGGTCAAATGGTGGACTGACAAAAAGTACAATTGATAACCAAGTTGACTCTGGGAATCCACCACCCTCCTACGACTGCTTTTTCTGAACTTGTAGAACGAGTAAAGGGAAAGCCTGTAAAATAAAACGAGTACGAAAATTAGAACTGCAAATGTAGATGTAGAACATGAAGTGTTTAACACTTTATTATGAGAAGCAAAGACATTTACAAATTGCACATACAGCCAGTTTGAGAAAGCACATCAGGCCTATAAGAATCAGCGAGTGTTATAATATCACACATCGTAGTAATTAGAGGTGAACGTGGACAATACAAAATATGGTGACCAAAAGATGGACTGAATGAATCACCACTTGCAACCCGTTTATTGTAGAGTTCATTAAACTCAAGAAATTATGAGACGAGTTTTAGGAGTTTTAAGTGGAATGAAGGTGATGAAGGAAGATTGGTGAGGAATTAGGGTGGTGAGGAATGAAGGTGGTGAATGGAAGATATTTTCAAGTTTCAACAATAAGGGATTCGTAGTACTCTGTAGGAGCTTTATTGACATTGTGCGGGGCCTAGAGTTCTCCTTTAATACTGAGACTCCTTAGTTACGATATAGCTCTTCACTGAAATTATAAGTAGTCAATCTTGAATTAAACTTTATTGATGATGTATTTGTGAATCAAAGTTTAGTGTCAATCGTGATAAAATGAATTTATAGACTCAATCAAAGTGTTTATACAGTCCATCTAAGTGTATGCAGTCAATCGAAGCAATGTGAATCTAAGTATTATAGAATGAATTCAAAGACTTACACAGTAATCCTTTCAAACTGCGAGTGAGTCTGCTGTTTGACATTTGTGTATACAATATAATCCTTATCATTTCAACTGCTTTAGTATTCGGCTTGTAATTCTAATGCATCTTTTTACTCATTTACACAAATTCCTCATCACTCTCTATCAACTGACTCTTTATTGTACTAACTTCCACGTACTCTTACACTTTATACTTATTCTACTTACTCTTACACTTTATACTCCTACACTTCATACTCTTACACTTCATACTCTTACACTTCCACCCATCTATTTCCCTTTCCTAATTTCGAAGTATTGCACCCATTGTTATTTCGGCCTCCTAATTCGGCTGTTGTATGGAAGAATCACAGAAGTCAAAACAAAGACCAAGAGGAGGGAGATGATGGAATAACAAAGAGGGGAGAAATGAGACTAAATTCAAAACAAATAGACGGGTCAATGAAGCACATGTAAATTATCAATATATCCAAGTTAGGCTAATATGTATTGTAAAGTATATTGGTATTGTAGAGTTATTGTAGAGGTATTGTAGAGGTATTGTAGAGGTATTGTAAAGGTATTGAAGAGGTATTATAGAAGTATTGTGGAAGTATTATTGTAGAAGTATTATTGTAAACTGTATTGACCACTTTTATCTTATACAATTGGTTCCTTCAACATCTCTTATATACTGATTAATATAACCTTTATAACCGCTGATATTTTATAAAGGTGATAATAAAAATCTTACACTACAATCTTACACTACAATCTTACACTACATCTTACATTCAGTTTGATAAGTTAACTCTTAACTTCATAAGTTAATTCATCTCGCTACCTTCATAAGTTAATTCATCACCTTAAGACCCTGATCGTCTGTCGCACCGAGGAAGCGGATCATCAAAAAACCCCATATTAAAACAAATCAACCGGTGTAATAGATTTACTTAGGTTTATAATACTTGGGTTTATAGGTGGTTTTGGATAACTGTCTAATATTGAACATTGTTGGTATTGTTGATCAATAAGTTTTACTGGATCTAGTATACTTGATAGTCTGTTATACTTGATCTTGATCTTTAAGTGATCTGATAGGATATATTTGATCTGGTCACAATTGATAGTCACATTTGATCTCGTCCTGATAGTCATCTCGTCATATTGCCGTTGATAGTCATTTCGTCATATTGCCTAGTCATCCCGTCATATTACCATTGATAGTCATTGATAGTCATAATTGATCTAGTCAATTGAAATCATATTCATCCCCAGCGTTATCTCCACCTACCCACCAATGCAATGAACTTTGATAGACTAAACCCATTATCATCATATTTATCACGAAACACCAAAAGTGATAAAAATGATCTACGATTAGAACAACCTAAAACAATCGACCAACTTGCAAATGAATATCTACGATCAAATAATGATCTTAAACATGAATATTTACCTAAACCTGATTATCTACAGAAAGATTCAAGAGATTATTCTAGGGAATATCATAAAGATCATTCAAGAGAATATCATAAAGATCATTCAAGAGATAGTTCAAGGGATTATAGGGATAGAGATCTAAAAGAAAGTTTAAGAGAGTATCCAAAAGAAAGTTTAAAAGAATATCCAAAAGAAAATTCGTATTATAAAGATAATTATTATCCCAAAGAATATCCCAAAAACCCAAGTGAATCATCCAAGTATTCATCCAAACATTCCAAATTCGATTCCAAATTAGAATCAAAAACAGAAATTAGTGATTGGGGTATTGAAGATACAAACTCAACAACTTCTCATCATACAAGACCTATAAATCATTATTTTGATGATGTTTTTGATGATGAAGAAATCCAAAGCATACCTGATTTCCAATATTATTATCAAAAATATAATCCTCATCCAATTGCTTCAAATACAGAGAATTTCTCAAAATTCATAACCAAGTATCTTTCAATTGAAAAGAATGACTTTTGGGAAAAATATAAATACAAATTGATTATATCAAATTTATTGGATGAGAATATTGTGATTTCAAAAAATGAGCAGGCATTGAAAGAGGTTGAGTCTGGAGAGGCGGAAAGAACAGAACCCCTTCTGACATTCAAACCTTACTTTAACATTGATGGAACGGAATTGAAAGTATTAGAAAAAAACTATAGATTGGAGTGTCCTTCTGTATATTATAATTCCAAATACATCATCATCATTATTAATTTGATTATTCATTTGATGAAGGTGAGATTGAGGGGGAGTTCTTATAAGTATCCGGATCATAAAGATGCCTACGCATCACAAGGTTCATACGGTACATACAAAGGGTCTTACAATAATCAAGGAAGTAATTATCAAGGTAGCAATAAAGGCGGCAGTTATAATCAAGGAAGCAATCACAATCAAGGCAATAACCAAGGAATCAATCAAGGCAATAACCAAGGAATCAATCAAGGCAATAACCAAGGAATCAATCACGGCATATATGGAACAACTTTGAATACTCCATATACCCAAGAAGGCAATGAATCCTCCTCCCAACTGCATTTTAAAATGTTCAAAATAATCCTAATCATAGCATCGAAATTAATCAAATTTAAGAAATTCAGATTACTAGTTAAGAAAAGACAAACCATCAGGATGCTTCAAGAGTTTTTAACTTTGAATTATAAGTTGAATATCAAAATCATGACTAATTTCAGAAATTTAAGTAATGGGCTTGTGAATGATACTTTAAGAGGAAGCAATGGGAATTTAAATGGCCATTTGAAGGGAAATGATCCACCTTTACAAAGTGCAAATTCACGCAAAGCATTATCAAACACTTTATACTTTTTGAATCTCAATTTGAAATCTTCAATTATCAAATTATTTCCTTATTTAAATGGTGACTTATTTGAACAATATTGTTCGATTAATAATATAAACTTGGAGGTTTTAACAATGGACTTTGATGCACTGAACTTAACAACAGAGAAGAGTAATCTCGATGAAATACTTTTTGACATAACCAAGTATATTCATTTAAGAAAATTTCTTATCTGTCAATTACTTACTATCAATGAACCAATCAAGAAGAATTTTTTTATTTATAAATTGATGGATCAATTTGGGGTGGATGAGTCTTCTTTACTTGATCATTCAATGAAGCAACATCACGAAATGGAACTTTTGCAAAATGTTTTTTCAAATCAAATCCAAGTCATGACAAATTTTAATAATCTGTTGTCTTTGGGGAGGATGTTTGGAGGAACAGGATTGAAATCCCATGTTTCCCAAGAATCTCTTAAAAAAATACAATCCGAAGTAACTTCGGAAGAAACTCCAAGTCAAATGTCACCATTGGTTACGAAATTGTCCAACTTAGCAACGAATTTGAAATTCTTTCAAAAATATAATGAATCAACCAAGTTGAATGAAAATGAATTATCCGAGAAAATCATGATATTCAAACAATTCAATGAAGATATCGATACAATCAAAGAATTGTATCAAATTAATTTAACTGATTTACTTCAGCAACAACTTCATCAACAAGATATACCAAGTACCCCAAGGTCAGATTATTCATCAAGGTCTTCAATAGAGAACTCAACAGAAAACAATTCAAATGGATTGAAATCTTTTCATAATTCTTCAATCAAGAAGAGGTTTTCTTTACCTTCTCCAAGCAGCTTGAAAGCGTCATCTGAAGTAGAGACTCCAAAGAAATACAAGAAATTATCTGCGGGTCTTCAACTTGGGCTTTTGACTGTTTTTGAAGATCCGAAAGATACAAGGAAGTCATCTCTTTCACTTGATGATAATTATCTTAATATTTTACCTCCTGCGGGTTATGAGGCTTATAATCAGTTGACCTTGGAGCAGTTATCCAATTCTCGCCGCAATGTAAGTGGTACACACGGCTCTATTCAGAATTTACATGGCACAACAGTGAACTCTATTCAGAATTTACATGGCACACACGGTACTTTGAACTCTATTCAGAATTTACATGGCACACACGGTACTTTGAACTCTATTCAGAATTTACATGGTACACCCACCCATGCTCAGGCAAATAGATTTTCCTTAAACTCAGTCAATTCCAACTTGAGCGGCTTAACTGATATGATCAACTCAACACGTATTACAAGTCTTGACGAGGACGAATCTCCAAGACAGAATAATTTGTCGCAACAGATTTCAAAAGTTGAGTTGAAATTTAGGCTAGAAGAAAGTTTCAATAGGATCTACAGTTTGGAAAATGAAAATAAGATGTTGAAATCAAAGACGAATGGTTCGAATGTGACCATTACTTATGATGAAAATGAAAAGTATCCAGATCAATCTTTTCCAGAGCAGTCTTTTCCAGATAAGAGCTTTTTACTAGAGTTGGAGAGGACTCTTAATAAGGATTAGGAGACTCTTGAGGATTACACTCTTAATGAAGATTACACTTTTAATAAAGATTAGGAGGACTCTTATGACGATTAGGATGACTCTTAATGAAGATTAGAAGACTCTTAATGAAGATTAGAAGACTCTTAATGAAGATTAGAAGACTCTTAATGAAGATAAGGAGAACTCTAAATCAAGACTAGGTCATTTCAGGGAAATCAAGTCATTACCAGGGGATCATTAAAAAAAAAAATTATAGATAAATCATATTTTTAATAAGGGGAATCGGTCCCAAATAATACCAAGGTACGCTATATCTGAAGGATAATATCAAATCTCTTTAGAAAGACACACAGGTTTAACCGGTGTTTAATACCTACATTTACTTCTACTAATACAATATATTATTATCACTTGTAATTCTCTGTCTATATTCATGTAGTTTATATTGGATCACATTGGAGTATCAACAGGAGTATCTTCAAATGGGGTGTCCTCAGTACTATCATCAGCAGAAGCACTTCTTGGAGTTTCTTCTGGAGTCTCCAAAGGTGTTTCCTGTGGAGTCTCTTCAGGGGTCTCTTGTGGAATTTCAAAAGCACTTCTTCTTCTCTCTGGGATTCTGTCTGTAAGCGAATTCTCCTGTGTGGCACTTTCAGACACCTCAACTGGGGATGTTTCCTTGGTAGATGGATCATCACCACCTAATAATAAGAAAGCAACATCCTTCTTCTTATTAGCAGCTTCATCCTTCTTACTAACCACCGATCTACCCTCCATTACAACCTGTTGTACCAGCTCCTTTTGTTTAGCACGATCTCTCATTCTTTCTTCGATGGTACCCTTGGCCAACAATCTATACACGGTAACCTGTCTAGTTTGACCCAATCTATGGGCTCTATCCATTGCTTGAGAATCGATTGTTGGATTCCAATCTGAATCATAGAATATGACTGTATCAGCAGCTGTCAAGTTAATCCCCAACCCACCAGCTCTTGTAGATAACAAAAAGATGAAGATTTCCGGCTTTGTCTGCCAATCATGAACCAAATCTCTTCTATCATCCAATTTAGAAGAACCATCCAATCTAATGTACTTGTGTTGTCTATAAGTTAAATATTCTTCCATGAGATCCATCATTTTTGTCATTTGGAAATAAATCAAAACTCTATGATCATTCTGTTTCAATTCAACTAAAAGTTCATCTAATTTAGCCAATTTTCCAGCATCAGTAATAAATCTATTCATTGATGGCATTCTGATATTGGAATAGTCAATAAACTTATTGACAGGTTCAGGCAATAAATTGGATTTTGGATATTCAGATAATGGAATCTTCTTTTGCAATAATTCATATTCATTATTCAATGTCAAAGGCATTAAGCTTGACCTGATTTCCTTATCAAATAAAACATCATCAAGTTTATTGAAAAAGTTGACTGTCGAGCAAGTAATATTAATAGGTGGTGCTGTTGCAATTGGACCTGCTGCTGGTTTCATACTATTTATCGACATCTCCTCAAAAGTGTTCTTTCTAACTGTAGACAATTCAAACAAAGCGGAAGACTCACTAATCAATGGTATCCCTTCTGTAATTAAAAATCTCTTATTAATTGGTACATATTCATCCTTGTACCTTAATTTATCATCAGTATAACTTGAATTATCAATAGCTCTTTGGAAGATATTTCTACGACTAATTTGTTTCAATTCACTTGGTGATTTGTTAACAAACCTTAACCAAGAAAATGAATCATTTTCTTGAATATTATCAACATTATAAATGTTGAACATCTCATGAATCTTCTCTGTGGTTCCAACATTACTTTCATAAGATGGGGTTAATAATTCATTATAAACCAACCTTGGCAAATCATATTTGATCAAATTCTCCGTACTATATTGTACTTCCAAATCATTTGATTCTCGTAAGAAACTCCCAGTCTCAGCGAATCTACTGATTGAAAAACTAGACTTTACATCTGCTCTTTCAAATAAATCAGGATGATTACAAACCTTTCTGAATTGCATCACCAAATTGATCAACGAGGTGGCATCATCACCTCCACTATTGGCAGATTCCAATAAATCCATAATTGAGATCTGAGACTTCAACATTTGATAATATTTCTTTTGTCGATTAGTCAAGTCACAGAAAATATCAATCTCCAATTTATCTCCCAATTCACTTTGAACATTCTTCTTGATACGTCTTAACATGAAAGGTTTCAAAATCACATGTAATCTTCTTAATTGTTGTTCATCTAAGTTTGTATTTGATTGAGCATGACTTTCAATATCTTTGGAAAACCAATCACTAAATTCATCATGCGAATCAAATAATGAAGGCATAATGAAATGCAATAATGCCCATAATTCTTGCATGGAATTTTGAATCGGAGTACCTGTGAGTAATAATCTATTACGACAAGAAAATGATAAAAGAGATTTCCATCTTGTTGAAGATGAAGATTTAATTGCTTGAGCCTCATCAAGAATCATATATTGCCATTTCATCTTTTGAAAGTATGCTGCATCTGCAACTACCAACTGATACGATGTTACCAATACATGAAATGGGGCATCTTTTCCATACCGGACGTTTTTCCTATCCCAGAATTTTCTTAAAATCTTACGATCCTTCCCATTACCCCAGTATGGGAGGACTTTAAAGTCCGGTACAAACTTGGATATTTCTTGTTGCCAATTATGTAAAGTTGATGCTGGGGTGACAACCAAAAATGGACCCCAGATATTATGCGTTTCAGCAAGGTATGATAAAACAGAAATACTTTGGACGGTTTTCCCCAACCCCATTTCATCTGCTAAAATCCCATTAATACCTTGTTCGTAAAGATTTGCCAACCAATTCAAACCTTTAATTTGATATTCCTTAAGAGTACATCTTAACATCTCAGGTTGGGTAATAGAGAGATCTCCCAAAAGTGTGGGGTTTTGGAAATTCATTTCTTCTCCATTTGTATCTGGATTGAAAGCATCATCCGCGGCAGCTTTGGCCGCTGTCTCAGCTGCCGTTTGACCAAAAGCTTCAGCTTTCGCCTTCGCAGCCTCCAACGCAGTTTGAGCATTTGCTGCCGCAGCTCTATTCAAACTTTCATCATCATCATTTTCAAAATCAAGCGAATGGAAATCTTTTTTATGTTCGGTTACATCTACATTTGCATATTTATCCAAGGAATTGTTGGCTTCGAATTTGACCCGAGGATCTGCAGATTTGCCCTCGATTTCTTCGGTCTTTATCTTCTTACCAATGAAATGAGAATAAAGTTCTGTTTGAGTGATTAAGAAATTCAATTTTCTCAGTTGTCTCTTTGCTTCACGATCTTCTTCTTCTTTCTTAGCCTTATCGATCAATTCTCTTTCATACTTTTTCCTCAATTCTCTTTCCACTCTTTCATTGCGTTTCCAAAAGTTGAACATTTCTCTCATTGCTCTTCTTGCTTTTGTAGTTAAATCCTTTGAATTTTTTGTACTTTTCAATTGCCATCTTTTAGCTTCTCTTGCAGCCAATATGGAAGTTTTCTTAAGATTGATCAATTTAGCTTGAGATTGTTGTTGAAGTAATCTACTCACCTTTGGCCCATCTTTTCTTGATAAATCTCTATAGATTGAAATATAAGTATTATCATATTGTTTGATCATTATTTTATGTTCTTTGGTGGTTGGTTCATAATCATCCCCACCATCTGGAGAATCATCTCTACCAGCAAACTTATTTGGTTTCCTTCTGGTTCTTTTCGCAGGAGGATCTTCCTGTACAATAGCAGGGATAACTCTTTTCGGTCTAGTTCGTTCAAGCTCCAATTCCAAGTCATGAGAATTTTCTCTTTTTCTTCTCACCTTGACCTCCACTTTTTGAACTTCTCTTGTTGAACCCCATTTGTATTCGCGTCCTCTGGTTGTATTATGATGTAAAGGTTTCGATAGGTCAATATGATGTAAATCCTTATTTTTGTTTGTATCTGAAATTTTATTGTTTCTGGATGAAATATCTTCTGCAACCACTCTTTCTATATAATTCGAAGTGATTGCATTTGTCTTGATCATGGTGGTATTAAGTTGAGATTCATCAAATTTAAGTAGTTTTATATCATGAGAAAGTGATACCGATTCATCCATTTGATTGATTATATTGATATTGTTTTCAAACGATGCTTTATATTGATAATCATATTCAGGTATGTTTCCAATATTCCCATGCGATACTATGGAATTCACAATACCTGATGATTCTTCCGATAACATTGATGATATATTCATAACTATACTTATGGCTTATTGGAATGTCAAATTAAACGCCTAATTCAATCCCGAAATCAATAATCCCCTTCCAATCACCAACGTGTGAAAATTGATGTGCAAAAAAGTTTTTTGGTTGTCGTCGTGGTGGACGTTGAGTAATCAGCAGCAGAGCGTACAATACAGAATGTCAGTGCAAGGTACAAACAAACGTCCAACTCACTCGGAAATCTGAATTTCACTAGAGATTGGGCGAAAGGTTTGTTGTAGAATAAAAGAAAGGAGAGATCAGTATTACTTTAGAATTTGATTGATCCACTTGGTGTTGATATGGTGTTGATGATTTTTCACTTGTTTATATGTAGGATGAGTTGGACTACCTTAGACTTATATAAATTTATACCTATACCCATGTATGTAAACCCTTATTTATACCATGCATATTTATATCCTTATACCCTATACCCGTGTATACTTCTGATTTTGTATGCCCATTTCTACATCTTGGTTATTGAGGCGTACACCCAGTATGGTGAGATTTAAGTAATGGAATAGTGTTCATAGAAATAATCCAGTCTGCTTCCTAGTTAATGTATTTGAGGACTTTAGGGGAATCTTAGACTTGTAACTTGATTGTTTTAATGGGGCAAGTTGTTCCTTTATACTTTGTAATGGATATCATTATTCTTTGTGGATGTATGCTACTATTGCAAAACAATATAAATGTCAATAACTTGGCTCCAAGAAGCTCTCAATTCCCGCAAGTAAGTACAAGATAAGGCTCTCAATTGCCGAAGTCTACAAAGTACAAGATAAGGCTCTCTACCAAGTCTACAAAGTACTCACGAGCCTTCTAACCCCATATCAAGTAGGGATTAAATCATTTGCCAGTATACATATTCTATCATTTTTATGGTATTAGGAATATACAGCAGCTTTACAAGGAATGTGGCAGTTTACAAGGAATGTGGCAGTTTTATAAGGCATGTGTATCGCAGTTTATAAGCCAGGTTACTTTCCGTAACACGGACCAGATTCTCCGCACTCAAAAACCGTACGATCTTAACGAAACTACAACAACATGGAACATCCAGCTTTTACTCTCTCAGGACTATGTGCAATAGGCGGACTTATGGGATTTGCTCGTAAGAAGTCAATTCCTTCATTAATTGGAGGTCTTGGTGTTGCTGTGATTTATGGTGGTGCTGGATACTTATTAAAACAAAATGCTGATTATGGTTTAGAGTTGGCTTTAGGTGCTTCAACTTTATTACTTGCAGCTGGTTTGGGTAGGGCATTTCCAACAAAGTTCCAGAAACCTTTGCCATTGGTTTTGGTTTTGTTAGGTGGTGCCTCCACTGCTTATTATGGAAAGAAGTATAATGAATTTTATCCGTTATTCTAGGGGCAGCTAAGCAGATACTGAGTGATTTGGGTTTGACACGGAGGATAAATACAGCGAATGAATTGGACTTATCAGTTTTACTTAAGAGTTGAATACGCAATGAATTGGATCTATCAGTTTCATTTAAGAGTTGAATTCGCAATGAATTATCAGTCTCACTTAAGAGTTGAATTAATACAGCTCAGTGAATTGGACGTGAATTGGATCTATCAGTCTCAGTGGAAATTAACTCACCAAATCGTAGCCTCTACAACGAACGTAACCATCACTACGGAGGAAATTGAACTGTAGATCGGTGGAATAAGGCAAATGGCAAAAAGGAGAATGTCAAGAATGAAATGTGAAGAACAACGTAAGGATCTTTAAAATCACTTCTCTCTATAGTTTGTAAGATGCGAGGTGTTTACATTGACTGGTTGATATGAATTTTTTGAATTGAAAAATAGTTCGGCTTCTCGCTTGGTATGTTTACGTGATCTTGTAATTAAACCCTGCTTACCTTCTCGCTTGGTATCATGTTTAGGACTCTGAAGTGATCTTGTAATTAATAAATATGTGTTTGCAGATTGAGCCAATAGGAAAGTCAACAAGAAACATTGACACTACCTAAACTAACATTACAATTCTTCTAAACTTAAACTCTTTTCCTACCATCATTAGTTTACGTCAATGTCTTACAATTATAAGTTTAAGTCAATGTCCTACAATTATAAGTTATCAATGTCCTCCCCTTATAATACTTATACGTCTGTCCAACCGTAAGCCAACTTATAATTGTACTAAAAATGCTACTTCAGTAACCACCCTCTAATTTTTCGTGAATATGTCCTCTCATAATGCCTCTATCAATTAGAACATGCCCATTTTAATAAGACCAACCCCCCATAATAAAATGTACTTCCCATATCTCGTTACACCCTCCATCTCTTGTTATTACTTCTTGACAAGCCTCTATTTATCACACACAATAACGGCACGGACTCGGTGCATTGTCAAAGTCCGAAGGATTACTAAATGGCTGCGAAAGAGTTTGTGTACGGTTACATACAAACATGCGTGGGATAATACAGCGTGGGATAATACAGCGTGGGATCATACAACATGCCATAGAGACAACCACGTTTACTCTTTATATTATTCCTTTCATATATATTCTTTCATAATAATTCATCTTCAAAATCTTCACAAGACATTCACTACATCTCTGATAATCTTCATTCAATACATTTCTAATATTCTTCATTACCACTCTTACAATCTACAATAATACAAATTTATATTCATTAACCCATATACGCAGAACTGAAAACGATTAATACCAGCTTAATCTAAGACTTTTCTTGTCCAATAAACAAAGTTGGAACAGGACCAATTGTGGTAGCTCCTAACATTGGAGATGAGATTGGAGAAACATTTGGAATGACAAATGGTTCAGATACTTCGTTTCCTAATTGTAAAAATTGTGGCATGCTATTGATTATTTTTGATGCTTAAGAATTAATTGGGGCCCACCCTCTTTTATACATCTCAATGGTGGCGTTTTCAACGTGCTTCTTGCCTGTGGTGATTAACTCCCGTGAGAGAGTCATCACTTATCTTTCACCCCTTTGTGGATTGTTTGAAACACTAACAAATAATTCACGTCATTGGTAGTGCATACTGGGTGAGCCCCAATTGGCCAATTATCGATTTTGATTGCTAGACGTAGATGGAAAATCTGGGGTGATCCGTATTTGGGGAGATAGGGGCTTGAAATTTCACGGAGTAGACATGATAGAAATTAAAGGGAGGTATTGTACCATTTTTCAAAAGGTACGGTGGTGCCATATTCCTTGGAATTTGAAATAGAAGGTTGTATGGGGTTGTGCCATTATAATCGTACTATCCAATCAAAGAGTCATGAGGATTTTCTTCAGGGTTGATATTTATGGTCTGATTTATTTCCGAAAGACCGACGGGCTTATGGATGGACTATGATTATCAGGTTATGATCGAGAAGTCGTACCGAAGAAATCGTACCGAAGAAATGTCCGTGATGGTTATAAGTTGAATTAGATTACTTTTATGGTACATGATTGCAACCATGACATCTCTTACCTCCTTATTGACCTTCCTTCCCTTCTCCCTATGGATGTCTTTTCTTTCCTTCTCCCTATGGATGTCTTTCCTTCCCTTCTCCCTATGGATGCATCCTTACTCTTCACTCGCATGTTAACTTCCGAAATTCCCTCTCCCGCATCAAATTTTGCATCCAATTTAAGACAATTATTCTCAAAAATTTTCAAATACTGCTAAATTTAAGTGAATTTGTAAGTAAGAGTTTTGCTACGAATTCTTTATAGTAGGCTGAGGAAAAATTTAAAATCCTTTAAAGAAAATCCTTTACAGAACTAGTAATAACAAAAATTGAGATGCTCTTGAAAGATATATGAATAGATTAATTACTCCCATATCATCCATTGGCAAAAAGATAACCCGACGCGGGGATCGAACCCGCAACCTTTTGATGGCATTAAGAGTCAAACGCTCTACCGATTGAGCTAGCCAGGCTAACAAGAAAACCCGACGCGGGGATCGAACCCGCAACCTTTTGATGGCACTAAGAGTCAAACGCTCTACCGATTGAGCTAGCCAGGCTTTTTCTTGTGAAATGACATGGTGAATATACCAATATATCACATTTGAATGTTAATTATTGCGTTCCGGGTCTTTTTAGAAAAGGTGAATTTTGACGGTGATTAAAGATTTGTAACTAGTTATTATTTCTAGTTACCACTCCTTCTAGCTGCAAATGGTCTAGATTTTATCTTGCGTGTGGAGAGAGTTAGGTTGATTCTGACTAAGCACTTTGCGTGGAGAGGTTACGTCAATTCTGACTAATACTTTTGCGTGGAGAGAGTTAGGTCGATTCTGACTAAGCACCTCAAAAACATAGGTAGTCTCGGTGAAACGGTACAGTTATCGGTTGCGGCCATATCTAGTAGAAAGCACCGTTTCCCGTCCGATCAACTGTAGTTAAGCTACTAAGAGCG